>CM052323.1:12388716-12494978 GCA_028455615.1 Lasioglossum zephyrum | reverse complement strand
TGCAATTACAATTACAATTACTGTGATTCGAAAAGTAATTGCAATTACAATTACAATTACTGTGATTCGAAAAGTAATTGCAATTAGCAATTACAATTACATGTAATTGTACTTTTATTTCTGCAATTACAAATTACATTAATTGGTAGGTAATTGTAATTGCAATTACTTTGGCTCAACCAATCATTGTATTTGTGGACCACAATTACAATTACAGTGATTCGAAAAGTAATTGCAATTGCCAATTTCAATTACATGTAATTGTACTTTTATTTCTGCAATTACAAATTACAGTAATTGTTCGCTTAAACCATTGATTCTTATGTTTTGGACCATTATCTGTTTTCGTATTGAAATTGTAGTCCACTTTTGCTCATGTAATTGCAGATGTAATTAATTACTCATGTAATTAATTACTGCCCAACTCTGCAACTGTTGCATGTTCTGTTGCTTCTGTGTATTAGTCGTATATTTTACATGTACATTTCTCAACGGTTAGTAATTATATTAATAATAATAACATATTATCATTACTATGATTTTACATTGTTGCTATCATTACACTAAATTTGTGTAATTTGCATAATACTAAATTAATAATATACATGTCAATCAAAGTCAGTAAAAGAAAAATTAAATATTGTAACTGGACAGACGTTCGTAATGCTTCGAACCACCGAGCTGGAAATTTGAGAGAAAGAGGACTAATGATAATAATAATAATACGTCGAAGACACAATAAGTACGCGACTGTGCAGGAGGATGTCATAATTAACGCGAATACGGTCAGGAAATTCATTGATCAAGGCACTACATAGCTCAGTAATAATCAAGATTAATCGAACCTTGAAATACCTTTTGATAAGAAAGATGCAATCGTAATTTGTCAAGCACTGAATAAAAACAATATTTATATTCAGAAATGAATGTATAAGGCAATTAAAATGTAACTCTGAAGACTAGGTTAACATGAAAATTTCGTTCCGTTTTAACGACTTTAACCCATCAATCGAATGAATTCGGTGTAATTTAGGTAAGTATCATTAACGGTGGAATAAAATTGTTCGGTCTACTGAGTGGGAAAGAAGTTCGTGGCCAATGTAATAGGTACACTCTAATGACCAACTTGTGTAAGCCATTACAGTGCGGTAGTTTTACTGCGAACCCATCCTTTTTCTACACTTTTTCTAGTGGGTCCTTCAGTTCGTAACAAAATTGTTTTTAGTTCTTAGCTCGTACAGCTTTCGCTGATGTCTCCGATATGTACCCACTTTAGCATAAATCATCGTCATCTTTTTATGTTAATAGTAAAACTTTCCAATCCTACCAATTCATTTTATAATATATTATATAATATTATAATATATAATATATTATATAATATACATTTTATAATATATTATAATATTATAATATATAATATATTATATAATATACATTTTATAATATATTAATTGTAACTAGACCGCGGATTTTATGTATTTATGACAAAAATGGATAGGTGGAATTTAGAGGAATTTAAGCTGTAGACCGATTAAATGAATTTAAAGAAATTTCGAAAGAAATTTTGATTTTGCTTCAGCGTCTTGCAGTTGATACAAACAATTTTTATTTTGTAGAAACTTCTGTGCTTTAATCATAAAATGCAGAACTATAAATTGAGTTTAATGCACCTGGCGGTTGGTTTTAGTATTGTAGGGGTGTGAATGTTTAGAGTGACTGTGGACGCGGCATCGTGACGCCAGCGTGTTTGGGTCTTGTATGAAGGGAAGTATGTTTGGGCCGATTGGACCAAGGTGTGAAAGAAGAGTGTTTGGTTTCTAATGACAAGCGTCGAGTGGCTAGGAGCGCCAAACGCACGGTGTACGTGAGCGACTGACTGTTCCGAATGTATGTGAGACTCATAGAGAGAGAGAGAATGAGAGTGCAAGAGAGAAGAATGCAAGTGTATAAAAGGAACAAGTGCAAGGGCCAAGAGATCAGAAGAATGAGGTTCGAGATCAAGAAAGGTTGTGAGAGTCACGAGTGAGCGAGATTTTGTTAATAAAGAGAAAAGTATTCGGAGTGCCGGAGTTACATTATTTATCCCGCTACGCCACATTCAAGAAGTAGGAGTTTCTGAAAATATTCCTACAATATTAATATCTTAATATGATAAGAACTATCATTTTACTTGCAAATGCTCTCTAATTGCCAATAGTTTTTCAATCAACATTTTCACAAAGTCACTTTCTCGGGATCACTCTGCAAACGACGCAAACGATATTATCATCAGTCTGATTCATTTCCTGAACCTCTGCGCCATGTTTAAATGAACAGCAAATAACCCGTGGAATTTCCAGAATAACGAATTCAAGTCACAGTGTTCATTGATTTCAGCCACGTAGATGGTCTATCCATCAAATTCTATTTCCTTTCCGCCGTCGCGGACAATGTACAATCGACGGAGAGGGATGAAAGAGCTCGCCGTTGGATCTTCCGCACGCTGGTTGTGCTTGCAGGCCAAGGGCTGAAGATGAACGTGACCGCGCAAAGTCGAGAATCCACCCATTTCCGAGAAAGCGTCCGAGGGTGGAACGCTCTCTACGATCTAGGCCGTGGTCCCTCATGGACCAGGGCCGGTCTCGAGCTTGGAATACTTCCTGGGCTGCAATCTCGAGGCTAAGGCGAGGTCCCTGTGGACCTGAAGCAGTCGCAGCTCCTCTAACTTCGTTCAAAAATGATACCGGCACTGGCTGCGCCTCGGTTACCCGCGGTCCGTGTCATGCCAGCGGTGATTGACCCCTAACCCGGCTCGGCAGTTTCGAAAAGCGTGACAGTCTCTGCTGTAGTCGGCTCGCAGAGGCTGGCAGCATGGTGGAAGGTGCAGTGGAACCAGGCCGATGAGAGAGTGAAGAGTCGTAGGATACTTGCCGGGAATCGACCAGAGGGAAAGAGAGAGCGAAAGAGAGAGAGAGAGAGAGCAGATAGAACGTCGACGAGGAGTATACCTATAGATAATCGAATTTACGGAGGGAAATTGGTGTGGGAAGGAGATGGGATACGGACGGAGCGGGAGCGAGCTTGGAGATGGAAGCCCTGCCACGTTGGCAAACCCTCAGACTCTCCCTTTCCTGTCCTCTCATCCTTACCTCGCCCTCTCGCTCTCGTCTTCCTCTCTGTTAAACTTATCCTCTGGTCGAATCTTCCTCCCTCGTTCGCGGCTGTTCCCTCGCTTTGCTCGTCTTCGTCAACTCGGTGAAGCCACGGAAGAGCCAGAGGAAGCGGCGAGGGGGATGGATGGAAAGAGAGAGGAAGAGGGAAATACGGACGGAGAGAGGATCGGAGAGAGTCGCGTTAGCGAGAGGGCGACGCAAAGCACAGCCACGGAATACTCAGTGACGTCGACGTACACGTAAATGCGGAATATTTGATGGGCTGTCAGAAGCAGTCTCTGTAATCAGCGGTCGGTTTGTTTGCGTTACCCATACACCCCGCGTCTACCTATATAGCTCGCAGCCGCCTTCGTTCGTCCCCGCCGGGTTAGCATCGTGGATGCACAAACGAATTCGCGTCTGTTAGGACCAGCTCACGCGTCCTGGCCCCGTGATTTTTCCGTCATCGATCCGACCGACCAGTGAATCCTAAGGAACTACGGGACCATCGACACCTCTCCGGAGCACATCCACTCACCTCGTTCGCTTATCGCGGCGTTTATTCGCCGACACGATGTCGATCGATCGGGGAGATGAACCCAGCGCGTCGCACGAACCGACGAAATTAATTACAGCTGTCAAACATCGGCGACAGGGAATTGTTAATAAAGCGGCGCACGCGTATCAAATTATCCGCGCCTCGCGTCGAGCGTCGTTAAAATTTTGATACCGTCGCAACAGGGGCCGATATCTGCCACGGAATTGAGCCGTCTATGGTCGTTAACGTCGTCGGGAGATTTTAATGGGAATACGAGTCGCGATCCCGTGTAAACTCGATCGACGGTGATCCACGAGGATCCTCAGGATCCTAGATGGGACCCCGGCTCGACGAGCCGCGCGACCCCTCGACCGAGTAAGCGACGCTATAATTTTGTTTCGTTCGGGACATCCGGTCGTCCGAACGAAAACCGTGCTAGTCCTCGGAAAATTCCACGCCCGATCGGTCAAACTTTTGCAGTAGATGTCGTTGACTTCGTTCGAAATTAAATATGTATCTTAACGATAAATAAATTCTGAGGTAGTAGACGTAGCATTGAATGGCTAACAAGGAGAAGTCGTCGATTGTAATGAAACTTTTTCTGATAAATCTATAGCAACAATAGGCACATGCCCAAGCGTTTTTGACAGTACTCAATATTCATAAAAATATTATTTAATTTTGTGATATCCAAAAAAAAACATCTTGATATAAATCATTTCTTAATCATAAAGTGACAAAATTGAAATTTGCTAGATCTATTTTTTCCAACGTGAACCTGGTTTGCTTTTCGAATGATACCAGAACAGCAAAATGCCTATGTACTTCATTAACATTCATAAAATGTTTTTATGAAGCATACCACCCTACGTTTATTCCCTGCACAAAAGATATAACTAGTTGCACTAGATCCATGTTTGCTCTAGATCTACCAAAAAAGTTTCATTAAAATCGACGATCACGACTATGACCTCTCCTTGTAAGTTTCATGAATAATAAATTGAATAATAGACATATTACGATTACAACGGATAACGTTGCTGTGCCCTTTGTTCTTTGTCCATTGTCCATGCTGGATGTCTCGTTCCGCTTTTATCTTCGAAAAGGGAATGAGCCACGTAGAAAATTTTCAAATCCTTACAGTTCGTGTTCTCTCGTTTTCCGTATTATGATTTCTCAAACTCAGTCGATACAGTTTTTTTAACCCTTGCTTGATTCTATTCACCGCGAGCCGCGCGGAACACATGACGGATTCTCTGCTATTTTAACACGGACTTCCATTGTGTACGCAGAGAATGCTTGAAAAGAAAAATACGAAGTTCGTTCTGCAATAAAAAATTCACGAACTTATCCATCGTTTGACTGATGTTTAAATAAACAGTACGTTGCGTTTTCAAAGAGTAATAACATTGGCGTTACTTACCAAAAGGGAAAAACTGAATACAGTTTGTTGCATATACGGCTGCACGGCTACTTAAATAACGTTCAAACACGAATGTTTGCTCGCAAAGAAATAACGTTGAATAGTCAGTTATTAAATTATACTGAATAGACAGTTATTGAATAGCTGTAATAAATGTCTTATAAAAAATACAAATATTGGTCCATGTGATTTTTGAAAATCCTTATTTAAATTCGTTATTAAAAATTGCAGAAATATGGAAACAATTTTTAAAGTCATCAAAACTAAACGAAATAACAGAAGCAAATAATTCGAATTGTTTTATATATCTAGAAGAGATTCGTAATGTACAATATTGTTAGAGAAACAATCTTGTCTAAATAATATTTAATCAAATTGCGATCAGGACAACTGTCAGTTTTAACATGGGCTATGGTGAGCAAGAGTATATCCTAACACAGCGAAGGATCTAGAACTAGGCAGCGGATGTTATACAATTATAACAAAAACGGATAGGTGTAATTTAGAACTGTAAATAAATTAGAATATATATTAGGAGAAAAAATAAACTATTTTACTCCAGGTTGGTGGAATACAGGAAAAACATTTTTATTTTGCATAAAGCTCAGCTGTCTACTAATAACAACTTTCAAACAGGACGAACAATTTCAAAGAATCTCCCATTATAATGTATAGCCACGCACCCATAAACTCGATCTTCCTCCACGAAAATACAACGACACGTGTAGCACTTTCGCCGAAGCCATGTTTGAAATTAGCATTAATATAAAAAAAATGGGAACAAAGGGGTCGTGCGTCCACGAACATGTATTACTCGACGGGCAGAAACGGCCGAACAGAAAGATCTCGTTTCCCCGGTCATTGTTATCATTCACTAACCCATTCCCATTCCCCGGTTTTGTCCAAACGAAATCACGTTCCGAAAATGGAAGCCGCCGTTGGCTAAGAAAAATAGAAGGACACGTACATTTCGAGAGGCAGCAGCAACGTATGTAGACCTTACTCGGAGGTAAATTACGGGGGAAGTAGCCAACCGGAAGGCGAGGATCTTCTAGAGATAACATTGGTTCCGGGATGGCGTTTCATATTTTAAAAGGAGAACGGGAAAATCATGCCGTGGAGAGATCGGGAAAGAAGAACGGTGCGGATCACGGCGAAAAAAAATCGTGCGGAATTGAAATTTTTACACTTTAATAATGCGTTCGATAAAATCCGTGACGGACCAAGGCGAGGACGAGAGCGGCCATACCTTTCGATCGGAGCGCTCGGGAGCGCTCAGTTGTTGCTGAGGATTATCGTCAATGATTTAACCGAAGCTTCTGGTTCAAGCGTGGGTGCGGGTCGAAGATTCAACGTTAATTCCAGGACGCAACTGGATGTCTTATTAATCTCTCTCTGTCTCTCTCTCTCTCTCTTCGCTCTCCCTTCGATTCGCAGCCCCTACGTACTATGTTGATGATGGATTACTGGGCCATGCCAGAAAGTAAATGGATGCTTAATGTTTAATCGTGTGCCGGAACGCTGGCGCGACTATCAGAGCTGAATAGGAAACGAGCGACGCCGAAGATTCCGTGCTACTAAGGGAAAACAACTATCAACGTATGCAAAAATCTTCTCGTATTTCGACACTTTTCACCTACCATTAAATTACTAACAACACTGTGCAACAAATTCTAACACGTATCATACCGCAATTTTTTCACTGTTTATCTTGTTGTTCATTGTCGAATTTTTTGATAGATTGTGATTTCACCTTTCGGCAATGTTAAGGTTTATTTTCATTCTTCTTCGGTGCATAGAAAATAAACCAACTTTGTGTCGGTTTCTTCCAGTAACCATTCGATCGATCGCACTGAAATTCAGTGTTCTTTTGCTACTTGCAAGTAAAGTGGTTGTCTGAACGATATTATATCATGCTCTATTTATTGAAACTATTAAAATAAGACATAAATCGTATAATTTTTGTTTCGTAAAATTGTTTTGAACATTTTTTATTTTATTGAAATGTTATTTTATGTATTGGAAGCATCTGTAGCATAATCGACAGTGGATCTCTGGCGCGCCAGGTCCTCGATAATGCGTAAGGTAAGGGCTCGGAACCCTTCACCACTTTATTTTCATCGAAATATTTTCCCGCAGTCAAGAAGAGCCCGTGCGCGATCCTGTTGCCGCGGCCTAGCCAATTAAATTAAACTTCGTCAATACATCGTACCGTTGTATCGGAAAACTGTTTGGCAAGTAACCGAACCGTGCTCGAGGACCGTTTTGCAAAAGTTGGCAATTACCAAGATTTACGGAGCGCCCCTCTTTCTCTCCTTCTTTCCTTCTCTCGTTCACATGTTTCACGGAGCGGAGAATAAAAGTTTAACGATGTTTCATACTATTCCACGGACGTATTTTTTCCGAAGAAATACATGCGATCGTTCGCACCGTCGCACAGTGTAACGTTTCGATCATTTAGGGTCGTTTAATTCTTAATGATGTCGTTTCTTTTTTTTATCATATATTTTGCTAACACTACTCAAAATATGATGATTTCTAGTCACTAAAGTGACTAGAAATGTTAAATCAGTAATGTTAAAACATTACTTTTATTGTATTGGCCGAAAATACGTATTTTAACTGTTGCAAATTACTGTGTGAATAAATATATTCAATAGACAATTAAAAATAGTCTCCAATTTTGTGTGGTAATCGTTTGTTACTAGTCATAAATGATGTAGGGTCTCTAAAGTATATACCACATGTTCACACCAAAAGTATCGAAAACCTACCTTAAGGAGTACAATAATCGCCAAAATAAACACTATGTCAAATAATAGTAATGAAATGAATACTACTAAACAAAGAACAAAAACTATCAAATGTAATAACAATCAAACACAATAACAGTTAAACAATAACAATTCAAAACTATAACAATTTATAAAATAACAATTCAAAACTATAACAATTTATTAAATAACAATTGATTAAATAACAATCAAAGTGCAGGCTTATGAACACGTTCTTCTTACTCGGATAAATTGTGTTAGACGACTGCACGGGTGGCTGTGCAAGGCTGTGAAAAACAAATGAAAACTCCCAGGGACGCAGACGGACGCAGAATTTTTTTTGATAGCCGACTAGACAAGACTTCAATGTATACATACTATATAGTTTGAAGTCCATATTCGCCCATATAAGAAAGTTTTACTCTGTAGAACATTGGTACATACTGAAAAGTTCTTCGAGTTCGTATGATTATTAATCATAATAGACTATATGTATAATATTTAAAAACGAAAAATATTGTAAACACACCACAAAGGATTGAGTGATCACTAAAATAAATATTATAAAAATTGAAGTTCAAATACACACACTTTTATTTAGGTAAAGTATCGCTGCCGATTGATGTATTTTCACCATTTGTATAGGCAGTAGAGTTCATTCGAGGCTTATTTTTCATATCTGAATGCGATAAAAAGTTAAAAGCAATATCGATTCTGGGTTACGGAGGTATTGCTTTCAAGGTAAGAGTAAAAACGTAATTTTTTAAAAATGTTCAATTTCGGAATTAAACGACCCTAAATGTTCTAAACGTACCACTGTGCGTCGTGCAACATGTTGCGAATAACTGGTCGATGCATTGTGCGCATTCATCGGTTAGAGTACTGCTTCATAAAAACGCGCGATAAGTGGATTAAACGAGTTGGTGGTGCACACTAGGGTTTTCGTAAATTGGAAAAGTGAAACTGGTTGACTGTGTTGTGGGTCTTAATATCGTCTTTTTTCGTGCAACACGATTCGAATACGTGTTTGGTCGATGCTGGTTGATGATAATACCTTTTTTTCTTTTATTTATTTTACATCGCTCTCAACTCTTTGCTGAGGTTACTATGGTGATAATAACTTTGATTGTGTGGAACCCGGTATAGAAGCTTTGTATAAAGTATCCATTTGTATATTTGTTACTGTCACGAGATACACGCTACTGTATAGGGTGTCTAAAATATCATGATCATCCGTCCCAGGGGTCGATCTACACCTCTGAATCGGTGGACACTTATATAAAATAAATAAATTTTAAAAAATATATTCTTTAACGAAAGACTACGGTAATTATTTAGAAAGAGGTACTATTCCCCGATTTGGATAAAATTTAAATATGCTATGCAGCTACATATTTAGAACAACTTTTTCCTTTCCACATATGAGGGGGTCTCTTTTAGTTTTCGAGATTAGTTTTATAAATTGAGACTGAGATTTTAGTTTTTATAAACACGTTGTGGAGATCAGAAAGAAATCAGGTCTCACTCTGGTCATACATATATAAAATGAGCTTTCAATTTTTGAGACTATTCTCCGCCCCCTTCCACAACTTAACCACAACTCACTCTATTTGCATAATCGCTAATTATTGAGAAGACTACAAGAGTGGAACAATCTGCAAATTCTGGATGACATTTACGATGGAAAGACTATGCGCATAGAGTGAGTTGTGGTGAGGTCGTGGGAAAGGGCAGAGTGAGTCGGGCCGACCAGGTATACGAGAATCCAGAAGTAGTCTCTCAAAATTGAAAGCTCATCTTATATACTTCTACATCTTATATATCTTATATAATCTCACTTCTACATCTTATATATCTTATATAATCTTACTTCTCCATCATATATAATCAGAGTTAGACCCTGTTTTATTTCTGAAGGCCACAGCGTGTATACAAAAACTGTAAACAGACGACGCGCTGGAGTAGACTTACGTTGGCACGGAGCGTGCGCGAATACGGAACATTCAATTCAGTACTACCAATACTTTTTTGCGAATATCTCGGAAACTAAAAGAGACCCCTCACATGTGAAATGGAAAAAGTTATTCAAAATCTCGAAATCTATAACATATCTAAATTTCATCAACATCGGAGAGGAGTACGTCCCTCTAAACAATTACCAAGACTATTTTGATTCTGCAGTATACAGATTTCCGGTAATATAAGTTATCTGAACCAGCTCTGGATACAGGGCCTTTCAAAATGATTTGTAGTTTTTAATACCCCGCGGACAAGGTAAGAGATTAAAGGCATTTACCTATTCCGAAAATATTCTAGATCGATTATTCTGTCACGAACGATGGACGATATCGCCGGAATTTTCCAGGCAGGGCTACGAATTATTATAGCACCGTGGGACGTAAAAACTCGCAGGGGTATCCTGCCTCGCGGCGTTCTTACCTGTTGGTTGGTGTTGGATTCCCGTACGCGACGCATGGTATCACAATGGTGTCTTTCAGCCTCGCCGACATGTAGACCACCTTCTCATTTATCATCGGCGGCATGGTGCTCCGTATCTCTGCAAGCAGAAAAAACGACGGGATCTCTCGTAAATCCTCTAACGACAATACATCTGGTGGCTAGGGGAAAGCAATAGACCCGGAGGGGATTGTGCGTGAAAATAATAAAGAAATCTTTCCCTCCATGGGAAAAGTTTCCGGGTTGCAGGAAAACTCGCACGAAATTTTTAGGACAACGGGCTGGGTTTCGGAATGAAAACGAAAATCTCTCCTTTTAATATGTCGCCCCCGGAACATCTTGCGCGGAGATGAATTCCGGTAAGGTTTGGACCGCGATGCGCGCGAAATATATTCCGCGAAATGGAGCCGGAACGAAGGAAGCAGCCGGCGGACTGCCGAGGGGATAGTTTTAATAAAACAGGCGCGGGATTAAAAACTGTCCGTTGTAAATTACAAAATGAAATTCGGCGCGTGCTGATCGTCCTTGCCGGGTACGTCAGACTCGCACGAAACGCTGTTGGAGAAATAACGGAAACACCGGGGAAACGGTATTGGATTAGGTACATTGTTCGGAAAATTGATAGTGACAATATTGCCGCAGATTTAACAAAGGACGAGGAGGCGCGAAGGAGAGAGGATAGGAAACCGAGGAGGAAATACATCCTGACCCCTTGGTTCTTTTTCTTCCCAATGTAAGGTGAAACAGATACGAGAAACGCGAGCGAGAACCAGCCAGCACACGTAGACCCCTGGAAGAACGGGGGTTGGGGGTTACTTTGCAGCTCCGACGAACCCTCTTCTTCCCTCAGGACGAGTTCATGTAAGTTTGTTCCATGATATACGGGAAATGTTTTCCGCGGCGCGTCATAAATAGCCGCCGGCTGAAAAAGGAACAGGAACAACGGTTTCCCGCAGCCCCGAGAAGAGACGGAAAAGAAAATCCGGATAGAAGGATCAAGGTAACGAGTGAGAGAGAAATAGGATCCGTGCCGGTGCACGCATCAGCCCCGACGTTTAATGGGAAATTATGGCCGCAGATAGCGGCCGCGTCTCACGACGCGCGACGTGGCCTGCCATAAAGAGGCAGATAACCACCCGGTATCTCGTTGATGCTCCACGAACATTGGAAACCGTCCTTAACCCTCGTTCTACCCAGCCTGGATCACTCTTCGACCGAGTTCCACTCGGTCATTTTGCCGCGAACCCTGATTTTCGGAGAATAGGGGAAGTCGTTGTTAACTAATCCTTGAAATCAATTGATCGATGGAATGGTCCATACAAGATACTTAGGAAACAATTTTGTTTAACTCATTGAATGTTCTGCGAATTTTCGGTTTCTTTTTAATTTGAATTATTATAAAGACGATGTATTTTTTCAAATGTAATGTTTCTCTCGTTAGACGACAATGTCTCAATATTAATAGCTAAACCAAATATCAAAGCTTGTCACTACATGTTATCATTTTTTGAGAGCTGTGGTCTTAAAGTATAAGTTTTGTCTATAGTGTTCCAACTAATCATATGTCTGTATTAAAATATCTGTGTATCTCTAATAACCACATTCTATTTTGTAATTATTATATTCTGTTTTGTATGTAGTGTATTTCGTTTTTTTTTTGTAATCATGTTGAAATAAATCTCATATGAGATTTTCTAATAATAAAAAAAGCAACGCTGACTATATAGTAACATGACGGAGTCCTTACTTTTCAAAAACAATGAAAATCGCTGATTTTTAAACACGCATAACTTTTGAATCAGTGGATTCCTCAGATTGTGGTATACGATTATTTGGTCCCTCAGGGTTTCAAAACCATTTACCAATCTCCCCCTTCTTTCCACTCTCCCCATTGCCTAATTTCAGCATATTTCAGCCCAATTTTCAGCGGGACCTACTGTTTATTACGGTGGATTCCGAACCACCTTTTGCCAACAACACGCGTCCCGTACCCTTGGCGTAACACTGTATACAGAACCGGTGTTTCGAATGAGGCATTCATCGTTGGTGGATGCATCAGATTAAAATTTCGGTATTCGGAATGTTCTCTTCCAAATCTACAGGACCATATAAAAAAAGTTAAATATTTCAGCCTCTTACTTTAATGTGCATGTAAAATGCCATATGACTTCATGTTAAACATCATAGTTCTTGAATTGTTATCTCATTCTCCAGGTGATTTCTAAAGCTCGATATTAATAAAATACTCACAAGCGACTATATATATGAATGTAACAAGTCTTATTTACAAAAGAGAAATTGTTAATCGGACGGGTTGGCGGACGGTCAAAGGCACCGAAGGTTATTATGTATATGATAATTTCCGAACGCGCCTTCAACGTGTAGAGAATACAACGCCATTGTCGGCGCAGAGAAACAGAATACACACTATTAATATACAAAGTTTATTAGTTCCATTCCAAAAAAGAATTTGCAAACATAATCGTCTATATTCCGACATCAAAGGCACGTTGAAGCGCGCTAAAGGAAACTTTAATATGGTTTGAAATTGACCCAAGCGCCGCACCGCCGAGCTCTTCTATCCCAACGCTCAAGGGAACCTTACCGCCCAACCCTTCGCGAATACAGTGGACGAAATTTCTATAACGACGCTGATTTAGAGAGAAATATTAGTGCATTTTATGAAACCTTGTTAGTTGTATGTACACCAGAAATTTCACATGCACTACAATGGCATTAAGGAAGAATCTGTGTCATCAAACTTCGAATCTTCTATCGGTACCTTTGTATTATGCCACGGTATGCGGGCGTCGACCTTTGACTTAGCCGAGACAAGATAGTGTGTGTGTGCGCGCGCGTAACTGAGGATCATAGGGAGTAAAACTATTAATTTAAATATTATTTTTTGCTATACTATAAATATATATTACTATCTATAATAGAAGGTTGTTATGTGTTTACTTTAACAGAAGCGAAGTGAACAAGTACAACAGAAATATAAAAGATTAAAGTCAGGCACACATTTCTATTGAGCACGTTTTTATAAACCCAACTGTATGCAACACATCGATCGACTCGTTCAGATTTACTGCGACTATCAATGAAATCTCCGTCGCTACATTTGGTTCATTAAGATTTCATTAACAGATATACGCAAAATTAGCGATGCCCGAAATAATCCGGCCCGTGGTATGTAATACGACACCGGATATTGTATAATAATACTGTAATCAATATTGGAACAAAAGAGCTGAATGCACGCAATGGGCACGCTATGCCGCGGATGATTACAGGGTTTTTTTATTTTCGTACCGGTCATCGATCCGCCGAATCTGATTCGATTCGGCTCTTCAATCCGTCGAGCATCCGGTGGGACACGCGTGAACGCAAAATACGTGTGTCTGGTTGTTTTAACAAGAGAATTTAATACTCAGCATTGTATTACCGACTACGTGGTTTATTCTCACATAGGAGAAACCCTCTTGATCCCTCCGGCCCCAGGAAAGAAGACACTCGCTGCATCCCTTCTAATCGTCGACGCGAACGTGAAACGCCTCCTCGCACGCCAGAGAGAGAGAGAGACACGAAAGAACGCGTGCCATGGAAATGCCGAGGCTGTCGCGCGCAGATCCACGAATGCGACACGCCACGATGCACCGGATTCGTACCGCGAGGCGCATTCAGCCCCAGAGTAGCTCAAGATATGCGGCTGACGTTTATATGCAGTCTTCGCTAACAAGATTCCCACGTTCCCCTGTAACGGAACTTTGCGGCTGTTGTGTACGCAGAGAGTGTTAGATGACTGCGACGAATTATGCGCACGCCGCGCCGGTTTTATACGCTCACGGCGCGGTCAACAATCTGTGCTGGAAAATTTAAAAACCTACAAGAGGTCAATGACGAACCGTCAGTCTTTAAGGATGTTCTGGAAGTACAATGGAAGACAAAAGTACAAGAAATTCGAAATCTATCAATATATTGGCAATGAAAGCCATTCATGAGTATATTTTGCATTAAAAAAATACATTGATTTAAAAGCTTTCGTTTAATTATTATAGTAACTTTCATGTTATATTTATTTGTTTAATCATCGTCTGCATTAATCGTGGTCTACACTGTTGTCACGTTTTCATGCTAATGAGATGACAACACGATAAATTTGAAGTTTTGTAACAGTTTATAATTTTTTGCTCTGTAACTGTTTAGTGAATCGTAATAAATTTTTAACATAATTAATTACGTAATTTTTAGTATATGTAAAAAGACTGGAGTTTCTAGTTGTGTTTTTTCAAGGTTTAAATAGGGTTTGAAGTGGATTTTTATGAATTCTCCATAAGAACACGTGTTAAAATGTGCAAACTTTAAGTTGCTATAAATATTAGACGGTGTAGTGAATCGAACCCAAACTTTGGTAATTGCATTAATTTAGTAAGAATTATATCTTGTCAAAATTTCAAAGATTATATTGCGTTTTTATATGCCTCCAGAACATCCTTAACACTAGATCTTCAATCTAAGAGACGGGTACTAATTTTTTAGCGAGGGGAACTGATAAATTTTACATAATTAAACAATTGGGACTAATTTTATTAATTTTTCAATATAAATCAATGTTGAAATATATAATATAATTATATTGCGTGAAACAAAGTCACACATGTAAGACTCCCCTCCTTTCTGTATGGAAGTGAGTATCACGTGACTACGCGGAACGCCGAAACTGCGCGACACTTTCGCGTTACTTCGTTTTTGATACGTACCAGAAAAACACGTGTTGATAAGAGTGTGCTTGAATAAATCGTTATTGTTAATATAAGTTCTCCTTAATCTACTTACTTTTCAGTCAAAAAATCAATAGATGTGATATGTAGTTTAATATGATAGGTGCATAAGGATCATTTAATTAAAAATAGGTCCCAAATTGTTAAAGCTGATCTTACACTTGAAAATCAAGAAATGTGAGGCTGCATAAATACATCAATGTACTTTACTGCTTAATCTAGAAGAATTCCAAATGAAATGATATTCTTTTTCTATGCATGCTACTTTGTGTCACTATATCTGAAAAATTGCACTGAATTTTTCTTTAAAAGGAAGAGTAACGAAGACAGAATATAATCCTATTTTAGCCACAACTGACCATCGCTGAATCATTCTATCGAGGATTATTTAATGGGTCCTCCACTTTTTGAGAAAGTTTCCGTAACCCTGAATAGCTCTTAGCAATATTAAAAAACTTCGTCTAGAAAAATTGCAGTCTTACGGCTGGAATAGTTTATAAAGTATTAAATATTTTGCTGAAGTCTGTAGCACCGCCTCATGCGAAATGGAGGCAGTCTACTACAGTATGAGGATCTCCCACTGACTGTCCAACTTCTTATACATCACGATAAATTTTTCAGGTAACAGGTGACCTATTTCCAAGTATACGGGGTAGTCCACAAATTGACCGCCACAATATTTGAACTGTTTCTAACAGTTAAAAAAAAAGAAACAAAATTTTTCAAACACAAGTGCATTAATATTGAATGAGAGATTTCCAGTAAAAAGTATTCAAACCCCTTCCTCCCTGGTCGTATTTATTAATTGAATTACTCGAACTTTTTTTCACATATTTTTCGATGATCATTTGATAGTCAACGATTAAGAAGATTATATGTATTATGGCTTCAACACAAACTACACAGTAAATTATGCTATGTGAAGACTTTCTACGATAATGTCCTGCACTGTCAAACCCAGGCCAGAACACTATTGTAAGCTAGATCTGTCGTGTTCCGTCGTATCTGATTAATGTTTCATTACAAACAGAGAATCGATTGTCCGAAGTTCATCGATATATCTACTGACATGGGATTTGCACGTGCTATCGATTTGCACTTAAGGGAAGGCACTAATTTCCATTCGTATATGACACGTGGATTCTCGAGCCTGGTCGCAAGATCGTGTGAAGGATTAACGATCACGCGTGGATCGTCGTCGTGAAAAATCCAATGAACATCGTTTCATAACTTCTAGTGATTGTGGAACTTCCCGCACACAGTCAAGGCTGTTTTTCGCGCTTAATTTACATCGGACATCGAAAAAAGAGAAACAGAGATTGCACAGTTACCAAAGAATGCAGCTGGCTGTCTCGAGGGAAGTTCCCACAGGGGTCGCGCGTTCGTTGAAAATTTAAAGCGAAACTTGCCCTTGTATTGAGGGTAGTGAGACGACGCGACGTCGCGGAAGGGAGCAACGATTCTAGCGGAGAAAGAATTTGTTTCGACAAAAAGACGGCAAATAGACCCGCTACTCCATCCCGCAATTGCGTTCTTAAATCAACGAGGTTCCGAGCTCTTTGTTCAGGCGACGGGGTCGGAACGGTCTATGTGACTGATTAAAATCTGTTGCAATTGAGGCTTTTGATTAGGATATTGTTTTATTACAAAGTATTGTAAGAATTACCTTAGATCGCCTAACGTATGTACCTCAAATATGTTTGTTCTTATCAAAGATACATTAAATATCTGCTTAAGTAAATATGAAGTATAAAAATGCAAAAGTTGAACTGAAATAAAATGTACTTTTACTTCATTTCAACCCCAAAAAATCTTATGCTATGTGAAATAAATTTTTAACTCATTCTGTTTTTCATAGATTCATGTAAAAAAATGAAAAGTATAAAGATCCATAATCCATAGTATAATAATAATCAATACCATATATAAAAATGCATATTGACTCTAAACCCGCACAACCTGATTTGATTATAGAACAATTCAACCTAGGATCAAAATGATTAATTAATCCCTCGCTAATGCTACATAAGAACCACTTGCTAAATGAATATCGCGCGACTAATTGAAGACAGGTGCAGTATAACGCAGTAACATCTGGCAAATACGATTATACTTTAGCAACTGCGATTAAAATTGTAGAGGTTTATTCGTTTATGGTACTGTCGAGACTTAATATGCTTTCGATAAATATAAAACGGAAATTGGAAAACTATGTCAATTTGCACTTGATTATCCATTAGATTTATTTTATGGGAACATTCGAAACGTGCTACTGTGAAAATATACTTTCAGATACTAATAATAGGCAACTAGTCTCGTACATACGTTTGTAAAGTAACGACAAAATTAAAATGAACTGGTCAAACTTCATCTCAGGAAATCAGAAATTTTTAACGTTTCTAAATATAATCCTGCAATGAATGAATTTCCTTAACAAAGTTAACATTGGTTATAATAATGATACCTACACTAATTACTAACAAACTAATATCTTTAACAAACACCGCGTTTTGACAACGAAACACTAGTATTGTCAATACTTTTCGATCAACTTTGCTAGTATAATCCAGCATTACATCGCAACCTACAAAATCATTGACGGACGCATAAACACGTTCACCGTACGACGCGCCAGCTCGAACAATAAAACTGAACTTCATACTGATTGGAACATTTTCGAAACAACCGAATGACGGATAATTGTGAAAAGTTTGCTCGTTACTCGCGAAACTCTCGTGTACATCGAGCTTTCAGATACTTTGTTACGTCCTACGTATAGATGGGCGGAAGACTCTCGGAGCATGTGAGTTTCGGTATTAAGTAAAAAAGTGTATGAGTGCAATTACTGTTAGCATAAATTTATAGACAAGCCGCGATGGCCCGAACTAGAATTGCGATAAAAAAAACTTTTCTTCGTTGCTACCGGTACAGAGCATTTGCATCTACGTTTATGAATTTCTCTGAACATTTATTGGAGTTGGAAAGTGCTCAACTGAATTATTAATTCAGAATTTTATGGATCATTTAACTATGCAATGCATAAAGTCAACCTTAATATTTGCCACGAATTTGTAGGCCTTTCTCTTGGAAAATAAAAATTCAACAAACTAGTAGTCGTTATTCCCCCCCCCCTCTCTCTCTCTTAATCTTTCAATTGATTTATTTTTTAGTAAAGAAACTAAAGTTTCAAATACATTGCCTGGTGTTCCTTAAAATTCTAATGAAGGGACGAAGATTTGATTACTATCAGTTTTCCAACTTACTCCAATTTGTTAAATTTTATTCCATTCTTAATGGTCTAAATAATTACAAGGCCTTTGAATCCACAGAATAATTTTTCTATAATATTAACAATGTATACCACTTTTTTCTTGTTAACATGATTGTCAATTTTATATCTGGAGTTTTAATTAAAGTACCAAAAAGTTACTCTACCATTTTTTGAACATTAATTGGGAGTATATTAAACTTGATATCACTTCAAATGTATCTGTTCAAAGTTGTTCGAAATCATTATTAAAACGTTCACAAATCATTATTAAAAGATATAATGCATAAATAATATGTACTCATAGAATTGATTTAGAACATAGTAAAAAAACATTTCCGACAACCAAAATAAAAAAGATTTCCAAACGGATATTAAATTACAATAAAAAGAACAGAGAAAACATTTTTTATGTAATAAAAAGTTTTTTTCCGGAATTTTATTATGATATCACGTTTTTCTCGCGTCGTTCGATATTCTGTATTCGGTATAAATGTTTTAGATTGAAAATGTGCTCGTCACACGGTGGGATGTCGCGAAAACTTATGAATCTTAAATGCGTTGCATTTTCTGTTTTATTCGGCGGTTTTATTCCATGGTGCAAAGGATGAAAATGCTGCGGAGGAAAATGTTCAAATTTTATGGACGGGATGAAATATGTTTTCTAAGTGGATTATTCTGAAGTAAGGCCGCCAACACTTTGAGATAGTCTAGGCATCTGCTAGGCAACCCAGTTTCATCCTGTTTTCGTTAAGAGTTCTAGTTAAGTGGTTCAATCATGTGCGCTGTAAGACGGATATTTGGCTTGCCATGTTTATAGCAACGTAAGATGAGCAAAACTTGATACAAGCAGGAGGCAAGATTGAGAGGGGGTGGGACGAAGGTTTCGCGGGATTAGTGGCGAAGCCTTGAAATTAACGGATCCCGAGTTCCCGGTGGAAGTGAAAAATATTCGTCGGGTCAGACAGCCTGCTTGCATCATACTCTCACGAAAATTACAACCGCGTGGAAGTATATGTACTGTGGATCAAGTATTACAAACGAAACACAAAAAAATAGCAACATCAACGCGGATCTCCATCTTAAGTAAGTTTTCTGTTTACAAAGCCTGGGATTAGAAGTAAAAAATGTAAACGCAGTAATATTTTGATGTGTGCGAAAGTTCTATACTGAAATATTACTTTATTATGATTAGACAGCGGATCTTTATGCAAAATAGAAAATTCCTACCTGATTTGCAACAAACTGAAGAGATATAGAAATTTATTTTCTTTGTCAATATGTTTAATAGGTTGAAAATCATGTATCAGTATTTTTTAATTCTGCTGTTTTAAATTACACCTACTCATTTTTGTCATAAACCAATAAAATTTCCTTTCTAATTATGACTCAGAGAAATGTCACAATTGTTGGTAAATATATCATATTTCGATTTTTTAGGAGTTACGCAATAGTATAGAGTTAAGGTTTTGTCCTGATTTTCCAATCAAATATTCCACTGTTGTGCCGAGCGGAAGTTGCAAACTAATATAAACAGGTTGCTGTAAACAAATCTTGGGCGAGTGTGCGTAAGGCCGGCAATTGCGGCTATGCTTGCATTCGCGGCGTAGTACCCGAAAATCATGTGGTGCGCACGAGCCAATAATAATTTGCAATCCCGTTAGAGGTTATCTGTATTTAGATAACAACTGTGCCAGTAAACCAACTGTTTACCCGGCTGGAATACGTAGCAATTCTAAGCAATTCCTACAACCTGAATATCCGGACACAGGGGAGAGGGAATAGTGGGTGAACGGCGTGCCTGATCGTTTTCTATTTCAAATTCGTCGAGCAAACATTAACGATCCCGTGCATTCGCCGTATAAACGATTACCTTCGAATCTGTATCCCATTAAAACCGAATCTCTGTTCCGGCCGTCGCGCGTGCAAACAGTTCCGCCCTGCCGGGACACGAATAAGCGTTCAAATTGTCACGTGTCGCGAGACACACGCTACTCTACAGGGTATCTAAAAAGTATTGGTTATTCGTGCTACATTTGCAAAAGAAACTTGCCGCAAAATTGTTTATAACAAAGAACATCGTTCATCAAACAGAACAGAATCGTATACGTACCTCGCGACAAACGAAATTTAATTAATTATTTATTAATACTGTCCCTCGTATGTGTCGTGTCAAAATTTCTTCAACATCCAGAAATGGGAGGTTCCTGAGATCCTTCGGAACGAAATTTTCTGTTATTAACGAAAACACGGACCATTTTTGCAAAGGAAAATGTCACTTTAAATGATCTCAGGTACCTCCCATTTCTGGATGTTGAAGGAAATTTGAGGCACCCTATATGTACTTATAGAAACGGCATAGATTCCAAGATACCGGAGTATCTGGTGCCTACATCTAACATCTCAAGTTAGTTCAAAATGGTAGATGTTGAGCGACAACTATGTAGTTCTCAATAAGGTTAATCATACCAGGCTGAAATAACGCATCTAGTTTAATGTAAATATCAAATAAAGCATTTGACTATACATTAGTGCTTCTCGTAGCAGTGTGGGAAATAACCACGAGGCCGCTGATTAAACTTAAATAATAATTCCGGCGTGTAATGCAGCTGTGATTAAATATGTAAAATCTGGCTTGTTCTGGTTCGTCGGGCAACAGAGGTGCTGCAGCTAAGGGATTTTATCTTCTTATCTTGGAACGTGCCCTGCTGGGATCTACGTATTTACAGTGATTTACTGGGTCCATATAACGTGAAAACGTTTATTAACCCTTTGCAATCGGAGATATTTTAACTCGAAAATTAAGCATTGCTTCCTACCTAGAATATTTAAATAATTCCATTGTATATGATTTTTTTCATTTCATGGATATGAAATTAATATAATGCCTCATACAATACTCAAATGTGTAGTATTGATTAGATACCAACATATTTAATAATGAAAACAATATTGTGAATAATGGTACAATAATTTTTAGTTGTGACTCCGAATGTATCCACTCTAGTGCTACGGGTTGAAAAAACTTCCGTAGTTCACACATCATGGATATTTTTAAATCAAATAAAATTTAACCGATATCGGATTTTTCCTCCCGAAAATGGCGCGTCATTTCTAATTGCAGAACTGCGAAGCTCACAATAAAAGACAGATTAATTATTCGTGTGATTAATATCCGGAAACCGCCTCAAGGGGTCTAAACACCGTGGGAATCATGTATTTGACGCGGTTTCGTTTACCTTCGCCGTGATTACGAGACCGGCTTGCATCCGCGGTTTACGACTAAGCCGGCGCGCGGTGGTATATTAATTATTCCCTCACGGAGGCTTATCGACTAGTTGACAGGCTATATCGGATCTCGATGCTGGGAGGTACGGGTGGAGGTACCAGGAAATTAAAAGAAAAAGGAGCGCGAAACCGAGAAAAATATGGATAAGAGCGGATGAATTATGAAACTAGACTACGTGGCGGATTAACGCGGGGGAGAAGTGCCAGGCTGAGGAACGTGCAGACCGTCTTCGAACTGTTTTTTTTTCTTCTCTCTTTCGTACGCATCGTATGGGCACGTCTGAGGCCTCAGCCTGAATCTGGAGGGTAGGTGTGGCACGTGAAGAGAAGCATCATTAGTTAGCCGAGCTCGAGTAGAGATTTCTCCCCTTTCCTCTGCTCTTCTCCATCTCCTTCTTCTTCGTCTCCTATTTTCCTACTCGTCTTCCACCCGTCTTCCCGCGTGTGTATATATTTTCCCTTTTCCGTAGCGTTCCGTTCCGTCCCGTCTCACCCTCCTCCCTTTACGTTGCACACATACACAGGGTTTGTTCGCGCTAGCCTAACCCCAAAGCAGACGTTTCGCATCGCGTCGGTAACGAGTGATGCCAACCAAGTAAAACGACAGGGAAACCTTTTCAGACGGTCTCTCGATCACGGATCTCGTCGACGGAGTCTGGCAATTACCAAGCACACGGAATTTTTACTTTGATCCCTGCGCCGATCATCCGCAGGCTCGTTAACCCCCGCACGGTTTTTACGCCACTTGCGAATTCCCGCGACACAGGCGAATCCAGCGAGCATGTATATCCGTGCAGATTTAATTATTTCGAGTGACCTCACAAAAAACCGTCTCGCGTCCATTGTTGCATTTTTCAGCATTATTCTGTAGGTGAAACACAGCTCAACTCACTTGAATTGCCATCTGAATTTACCCATTAACTGCTTGTTGTGTCGAAAAGTGTTTCTAACAAGAGCTGTTTGATATTGAAAGGTGTGTACGATTGGCTAATTAGTTCTTTCTATGTTTCGCTTTTTTAACCCTTTGCACTCGGAGCTATTTTAACTCGAAAATCAAACTTTCTTCTGACCAAGGATATTCCCATTCTCTATGATTTTTTAAAATTTGGTAGATATGAAATTGATATAATATCTCATACAATACTTAAATGTTTAGTAATTGGTTAGATACCGACGTATCTAATAATGTAAACAATTGTTTAAATAATAGTACAGCAATTTTTAGTGGCGCCTCAGAGCCGCCTCTCGAGTGCTAAGAGTTAATGAGATGGGACATGGGACAACGACTTTGAATTTTTGTATTGTAGCGTGCAGTAATAGTATATTGAATGTGCCAATTGTAACTAAAAAATATTCTTCTCGGAAAGGGGTGATTCCTAAGGTGATTCTAAGCATCATTTTCCTTTGGCTATTCGCGTCGAAACATTTTGTTTTCGAATTATTAACGAAAAACACAAACCAATCCGAAAGCAGTTGACTCCCTCTCGGTGACAGGCCACGCGGAGCGTAGCGTCATCTCCCTTGCAAAACTATTTCGATTCTGAATACGAGCGAAGCTGCACAAAAGCATAACTCACGCAAACTTGTAATCTCTGTTAAAAACAACTCCGTCGTGCTGCTTAAGTCGATGAATCCCATCAGACAAGCCAAAGACGCTTATAAATGTGATTAAAAGCATCCAAGGCAGGAACTGTATCAAAGTATGCCGACGAAGCTTCTGTGTCGCATGCTTGAAGTTTAACGCATGACTTCATGTTCGTATATTACAGTAAAGTCTCGTTTATTGACCGCGAACTCTCGGCGCGGGAGACGCAGTCATAAAAAAATAATGTCGGTATGCGGTTATTGTCCGTGCAGAACACAGGCTGTTGTACAGTACACGCGAATTTAAGGTACAAGCGACTTCAATTAAGAATTTTTTAACCTTTGTGATCTGCGACGTCTTTTTAGTAATCTGATCAAGACTTTATAATACTATTCTAGACACGCCTGGTCTTGTACTCTGTGGATATACAGGGTGGGGCGGAAATCGTAATACAAACGGGTAGGAGAGAAAAAAATTCGGTATAAAATTTCTTTTATCCGAAGTTTCGCTTCCGAAAGAATCGAATTTCAAAATGCAGCGAATACGCGTTTAATCATGACCAACCAATTCTACTTCCTGTGTGTACTATATCACGCGGACCTGACTGATCTCTAAATAAAATTTTTTCTAAAATGAGGCGTCAAACATAAAATTTTATTCCTTTTTTCGATTTATTTTCACATGTAGACTCACTTCCTGCCCGGTTACTACGATCTCCCACCCAGCCAGTATACAATTATATTTAAAAATGCAATTATTTTCTAAATTGGAGGAGATAAATTGAATTTAAACATAGACGAGGTGTTTAAAATATTTTTTAAGACTTTTTTAAAACTTTTTCCTTTCCCAATATAGGGGAGTCGCTTTTAGTTTTCGAGATATTAACAATAGTTTTTTAAATTTGTCGAAATCTATAACATATTTAAATTTAGAGCGAATGCAATTCTGGTCGACAACATTCAGTTGTTTTCTTCAAATCCGTAAGAAGGGTGTAATAAAACTGTAATTGACTCATCGAGAAGCGAAATACTAAATAAGACGATAAGTTAAAACGATTATTCATGCCCCGGAATAAATGTTACAACAATATGCGATCGAGATAATCGCTTTATTGGAAAGGGTGGAGCCGATAAAGCGTAAGAGCAAGTAAAGGACGTGATAAATCAGCCTCTGCCCATGGATATACGACGTACAAAACGAATAACCATGTAGAAACGTAGAACCTATTAAGAGACCAGCTCTCTCGCTATCGGTGATTCAATGAGCGCGATTTCCGATAAAAAAATCCGAGAAAAGAGGTAAAAGAACGGCGTGTTATCAGCGATAAGTAGCCTGACCACGTGAAATAAGGCCTCTAATTGCATCGCGTTCGTTAATGAACTCGTGCTGAACTTCGTTCGCCAGCGTTCGCCAGCAGCATCTATCGATCGACATCGTCATCCGCGACCTAGAGCTATGCTTAATATCGTATCGCGTATGGCCGTGCACAAATGGCAAAGTGAGTCTATCGCGGGGTTCCACATGGCCCCGTAATATGTACCGCGATGTTTGTCCACCGCCAACATGACGCATGCACTTTTCCGAGGAAACGCGCCGCTCGAAAACCCCAAACATTGTTTCGCTGCGTCGAAACATTGAAGACACCGACCCCTTGTCTGTGTGCAAACCAGATCCGTTTGCGGAATACATACTCGCGAGCGTTGCTTGCGATGCAGCGGACGTCATGCTGCCGTCTGTGAAATCGCTGACCTACGACAGCGAACATTAAAATCTTGGACATGACGGATTTCCAACCCTTGTATCAATTCATAAGGTCCCTTGATTTTTCTTCGGATCCTAGAATTTTTTTTAACCCCTACGATTTTTTCTGAAATCCCTCGATTTTTCATTGAGCTGCATTTTTCTGTACCCTCACCAATTTATAAAACATTGGTAGACAATTTAAAAAATTGATGCCGACAAAAAATTCCTTTACCGCAGGAAGCTTGCTACGGCCTTTTCCGTCCGGATGCATGATAATATAGTAATTGACAGGATTGTTTGCAGATTCGCCTATGGGCACGAAACAAACATTTAATTGAAATCGAACGTGCCCGAGGGTTGTACGTCAAACTGCTGACCAAACAGAATCTGCTTCCATTCTGAGCGAGCGAAGGTCAATCGAATATCCCCCGGCGCTCGCAGATATTGTTCAATTCTTTTCTTTTTTCAAACGTTTGATAGTGAACAAATTTAATAACTACGCTGCTGCGTCGCTGAAGAGACGCGGACAAAAGAACAATTGACTTATTTGCATATTCTGGTTCTTGAATAATGGCTTGTAAAATGACAACTTAAAACATGATATATTCCATAAGAATTTGAACAAAACCTGAAATTTGGTTAAGAGCTCTTCATCATTACTGTATAATTCTCCACAGTAAAGATCAAACGTAGAGATTATTCTAAGTGACACTTCAAACAAAAAGTTAAAAAATTATGAGATCAAATGCTGAGCTAAAATACCAAACGAATGAAAAGTATTTAACTTTACACTTTCAGAGACTCACCTCTCCAGTTAAAAATTTTAGATAAACATCTGAAACTTTTTTCAATCATCCTCTATCTTGCTTGCTCTTTCTTTCCAGTTATACCCGTTACATCTCGAAGGGTTATGCTTTGCACTCCGACATAAAGAAAAGAGCAGGAATAAATGCGGATCCATAAAGGAGATTTTCTTTCCCCTTTCTCATTCACAATACCGTCTTTCGAAGAAGAAACGACGCTGTGTCGATTCTATTTCAAAGAGGGCCAGATACCTCCTTTTAAAACTCCCTTTCCTGAAATCCGGCTAATAAAGTTAGGACACGAGACGCGAAGAATTCCGGTAGAAAGCGTACGACGGTGTTAAAAAGAATAACTGTGAAATAAATTGTAAGAGAGTGACAATTGTAATGTTCGGAAATTAAAAATCGCGCGAAATTTAAAAAGACGCTCCTCTTAATGGAAGACTTAATCGAAGACTAAAAAGGACTGGATATGTGCATATTTTGTAGCAGTAAATTAGTAAAAAAAATAGCAGTAAAAAACTTATTAAACAATTCTTTACACATTTACAAAAATATTTGTGAAAAAGAGAAAACGGAGAAAAAGGAGTTCGTAATTGATCAGTGTGCTTTACACACAGAAAAATAATGGCATAAAAGAAAGAATAAACAATGCGGGTAGGAGTTCACCCAGCGATATTCCTCGGAACAAGTCGAGATGTCTTGATAGCTCTAAACATACAAACGAACAACTTTGTTCTTCGGTGGACTTTATCTCCTTTTGGATTGTACAAACTTTCTGCCATTACTGCCACCAGCGAAATGTCTTACAACTTTTAAAGGCGATTCCGCGACAAATACAAAAAGGCAAACGAACAGTCAATTTCAACCTTGAGTTTCGGGATAGCTTGTATAACTTATGTAGGTCTGTGTAAAGAATGTCATAATATTTCTTCCACTTTCTTCAATTGTTTCTCGGAAGTATTCTTTGCTAGGAGTTCTTTCCTTAAGACGAAAATGAAATATACGGACAGTCTGGAAATTGGTACAATGAAATGATAACATCTCATGACATAAATCTATTGTAAGTTGAAATGATGTGTTTACATGAATCACTTTGTATACAAAACCAACTTAGTGTTATAATAATACGCGAACACGACATAATTTGAATTATATTCACTTGTTTAATTTACGATAAAGTAAAATCTCGATTATCCGAGCTAATCAGTGGAACATGAGGTTGGAGTATTAGAACAATATCCTAACTGTAATACTAGATTCAATCATTATACACAGATTTGTAATATAAATCGTGTTGTACACGGATCGTGTTAGATTGGTGAAACACGTAATCGGATGAAGGGGGAATCAGATGTCAGTTGTTTGGATAATCGAGATTCTACTAAATCGTCAATGAAACAAGCAAACCTGCTGCTAATTACGTTGTATTTGGTTTCATTTTAATCAAAAAATTGCCATACACATGTTGGTATCAGTAACAACTCCCAACCAAATATGTTAGTGTTGTATTTCAAAATGTACATTATACTGTCTCAATCTTAGTTTATAAGTTATCTTTGTAATGTTTGTAAATAATACCATTTAGGGTTGTACAGCTTAATAAAAAAAGCACCTGCTTTACGTACATCTGGACATCATTGTGTATTTTGTACTGTTTAAAAGGTGCAGGAACATCCTTGTTAAAATGTTTCGTTTTAGGCTGAAAATCGCCGAATCTCTACTCCCCTCTGTAGGACGGTGTTATTTTACAAATCTGGACAAGTCTGTACACTTCAGGGGCGGTTTGAATTTTCAATTAAATCGGAGCATCGCGTATCGAGCTGGGAACGTGTTATCTTTTCTGCGGGAACGTGAAATGGATTTTAATGCACTCACCAGTCAATTGTAGCCTCCCGGCGTTGCTGCTGACGACCGTTTCCTGCGTCAGACGATGATGCGTCCTGCACCGATAAGTCTGTTTCGCGTCCTCCCGTGTGATATTCAGTATCATCAACTCGCCGCTCGATAGCATGTGATACTTGCCATCTGAGAACAGACACACCGGATTTCAATCCCACCGAAACACTGTTGTAACATTCTTCGGTTTAATTTGTCCAACAGAAGCCGAATGAAAATCTAACTTGATTGGGTTCGCGATTTCTTTATTGAAAATGGATGTTAAGAAACGTACATTGGCACTTCTAATATTAAGCTGTTCTTTATTATACGGCGGCGAGAGGAAAGCTCGTTACTCTACTAATTTAAAACCTCGAAAGGAAATTAGAGTCCATCTCTTGAAACAAAGTATTGTATCATATGCGATACTTCAAAATCGCTGTTTCGAAATGGTTCTAAGATCGTTTCATCGGTAGTGACGTTTTAAACACGATCTAAATATGCAATAGTAACTTCTCCGTAATGATCGTACGCATCTGTTCTGTATAAAATGGAAGTTGTACATACAAGTAAATTTAAATTGTGCCAAACTTTACTAATCGGTCATAGGTGGCCAGCACAGTGTGATCGTAAATTCTGGGTTAAATGCGAACTGCCACGGTGACCGCACTAATGAACAGATCGAATAATTCTTCAAAGTCGAGGAATCCGAGGAATGCATTATCTCTTTAATTGAGCAATGAGAAGAGAAGGATAGAGATGAAAAGCTTTTTATGTGCTGCTAAATAAATACAAGATGATCAGTGAAGGAATAAAGTCAATTTTAAAGATTTTAATTATGTCTGTTTGCGTTTCGGACGTACATTTCTTTGACTTAGTAGTCTGAAAATATGAAAGAACCTTATTTTCATTTTACCTTGTGTCAATGGATTCTTATTGCGCGTGCACGTTCTCGATCATTAATCATCGATGAAGATTCATTAACGAGTACATCGTAATTCACAAGAAAAAAAATTGAACTATTCAAACAAACATTAAATGAAATATTATTTTATACCAAACATGTGTAGATTTTTTTACAGAAAATTAATAATGAAAATTGTTTCGATAAAATTCTATTCGCTATTACAGTAACTACAAAGTCTAGAAGAAATAATATGACACGGAACATGTTAAATAATTTGATCTTTTATAATTATCGAGTTTGTAACGATTTAACAATTACTACCTTCTCTTCGGAGGTAAGAATCTCGGAAGTAAAGTACGATAATAAATACTGAAGAGCCAAGTTGAATTCAACCGACTCGCCCTTTCGTTTGGTCCCAGTTTGTTCAACTTGGCGGCACGCAATGGTAAAAGTTTTGCCGACTATCGATCGTCTTCCACCAATCGTCGAGTATATTAACAAATCCGTCTGGATTATTGGTGGGCACATTCAAACCGGCTTCGCATAGGTACCTTAATCGAACTCCTCTATAATTAATGAAGTTTACCTCGTTAACGACTCCAGGGGGAAACTTTGTGCGATCCAGCCGATAGAAGAGACTACAATACGTCTATCGGCGAACCATCGCGCATTTTTCTATTAGTTTCAACACCTACCATTTATTTATTGTCAATGGATTAAAATATCAGGTTAGAAGTTCGAAATTTGCGAAATTAAATTATCAAACGGACATTCTGAATGAATTTCAATTCTGCAATTATTAATTAATTTTAATTTTTAAAGTCAAAGAAAATAATGACGGTTCATGTCAACTTCAACGAAACTGTAATGTTAAAATTACGAAGTACTTTGTAAAAATAATAAGAATTGAGTATAGCTATATTTTCATTTAGCCAGTTGCATTTATAACTAAACTGCACATATACCAATGTATACGATACAAGAAGCAAATGAAAATTGATTTTCTCTTCTTTTAATATTAATTCTATTTAGTTGATAATATACTGATACTCTTGAATCCTTCTTATCCTTCTGCTGTTTCAAGTTTCATATATATCACAATTATGTGACACAGTCTTCGATCAGGTTTAAAAAATTCATTAAAAAATTCATCGTTACGTCATCGTTATTTAGAATACGAAAAGGTTCAAGCAGCATCTGAAATCATAAATTTTCGATTTTATTAATTAAATTACTTCGATTTTCTAGGAATCTTGGGGGTTGATGCTCAATTCGTCAATTTATTCAAATGACTACTAATTTGACCGCCCATTGTAGTTTGTCGATTGGTAACCCTATGCGAAACTAAGAGCCAATCCGTTCGGTTACATTAAATTTTCGTCGACGAATCATGATCACAACGATACTTTCATTAGCGAGTACTCAGCGCGGGGATGACGAGGAGAAGGAGGAGGAGGAGGCGGAGAAGGAGAATAATTATGAATAAAACTTTCCTCGGGACAACGGCCAGCCCATTTACTGCTGATCCTCCATAGACAGAAGAGAGTCGAGGTCTGGACGGTAAATAAATTGAGGGAGTTAAGAGTAACGGGGCAGTGGATGGGGCGCAGGAAATCGTGACGGAAATGCTCCTTGGTGCGGTGTGGCGGCGAAAGGACCCGCCGTTCCTTTGCCGACTCATTCGTATTTATGAGCGGTCGCGGGCGCGTCATTAAGCGATATCCAAGGCTCACTCACCTCCCATCGTGGACGGATAGATGTTGAACGACGGCTCCTGAAGCCAAGACGTAATGGTGACGTGGTCGCGAACGAAACTGGGAACGTTGCATCGCATAAGTACGTTGTTGCCGAGGAAACCGCCGGGACATTGCACTTCCGGATCGTAACGCTGGCTCACCACTGAAACACACAAACAAAAGGGCCGCTCGAATGCGAGGCTAAAGTACAACCAACCCCTTGTTCCCTTTGCACACCCCCTCTGTCCCTCAGTCGACAACCGACCCCAGACTCGGATTCGACGGTCCAGAAAAAAACTCGAGCTCGCCGCGCGAGAACAAACTCGGAAAATTTCGTATGCTAATGACGGCTGTGGGAACTCGTTTTCCTCGTTTTCGGTAACCTCCAGCGCCCCCCTCCCTTCTTCATACATCTACCTTGCCACTCCAGACGCACAGTGGTCCAAAATCGGCGAGAAACGGAAAAATCTCATATTTTCAACCTCATTCAAAATACATGAAATTTAACCCTCGGTCAACAGGCCATTCTTATAATTATATAATATAAGTGATCATGTGACCCTTCAAGAAATTGTGTAACTGAACAGCGTTTTTGATATTCTGAATTAAAAGAGACCCAGACTACGTCGTCAAAGAATTAAGATATTCACTTCTCTAAATATTTGGACTTTATAATAAAAGAATTACAAGAACTTAGGGCTACCAATACATTTCGTACAACTTAATGAAACCACCAAAGTATACGTTTTTTATTTTCCATAAAGATCCGCAGACTAGGTGTAACAATAGGCGTGTAATCACCACGTCAATGAGATTCGAGAATTTCGGTAAGTGCTAATGCATTCAGATAATTCCGATCACTTTGAGACGAGGTCTGCGACCACGGTCGACCATTGAAAATTATGACAGGTGGAAACTATCGTCTATCGAACGGTCGTCGGAAATTTCAATAGACCGGTTTACAGGGACAGATTTATCGGTATCATGTTTGGCATTTAATTGCCGGCCGTTTTGTTCCGACATTATTCGAGGTGGTGCGATACATGCAACGTTAATAACCCAACTTGGATAAACGTAATGACGTTAAACCACGGCTTCGTTAAGCGGAGTTCACAGGTTCGCGGCTTTGCGCTCCGATACGCGGAATTCACGAGGTATCAATTATAGCTCCGCTAGCTATGCCCAATTTCGCGATATCGTATCTGGAATGCCGGAAAATTTAGAGAAAATTTCGGTGCCGTATGCCGAGCGTGTCGCAGATCAAAACACATGACTATCTTGGGAAACGTGCCGCGAGGAACCGAGGATTTTATTGATCAACAGCTGGACCGTTGAACTGTATATACGAATTCAGCGACGGAAAACGAATTATTTCGAGTAATCGATACGCTATGTTCTCTGGCTTCGAAATTATTTGCGATGCGGTGAGTACGTGTTCAGGATGTCGGCTTTGAACGAATCAGAGTGAAACAAAATAATATTGGCACACTTTCTAAAGGAACATACGACTTGGATTTCTTTTTAAGTTAGAACAATTAGTTTAATACATGACGTGGAAAAAATATTTTTAAAAAATTGCACTTGGTCGGAATTAGACAGAAAGTACTATAAGTTGTTTACAACTTTTTTTATATAGGCCTATATTGAACATTTAAAAAATAAGATCTATTCTATTTTACCAAAAGTCCAGTGTAAAAAATATTTTCAATAACGTTCAAGTTGGAGTAATTGTCTGACATAGAACAACGCCAATATGAATGAATAGCTATACCATCCGTAGTAGTGATAAATGAATGGGTACATATACTTCATTATAGTCGTGTTTAATAAGATTGTGGAAAGTCAATAATAATTTGCCGTTTGTAGTACTGTATAATGATCGTTAGTTCTGTTCATGATACTCTGTTATGGTATTATTTATACATCAATGATTGGCCATGTTGTATGATGATTAAGCACTCTGTTAATTAGTCTGGAGTGTCGTGCACAATTCTCTGATTTTCCGAAGTTGATAAGTTTAGTTAATAATATGTATTAGACAGCAGAGGAGAGAATTTATATTATAAACAAATATTATTATATATATATAATAAATATTAATTATGATATATTATTAATTATAATTAATAATATATTATAATTATTATTTTTGATGCTTAATTTGTTTGTAATTGACTAGTAAAATGAGTACTTACTTCGATCAGTAAATTTTATGTACAAAAATGTTAAGTTAAAAATCAAACATTTCCTCTGCATCTATACAGTAATAAAATTTTCTTTTTCTATTTTCGTATGACTTCTATTTTTATAAAACATTGTTCTGATTTTGTGGAACTTTGTGAGTGTTGGTCTGACAGTGAAATTTTCCAAGATGCCAGTCTAAATCCTCCAAGGTCTAAATCCTCGAATCCGTTCCTGGCGTCAGTCTGCACGACTTAATTGTCACGCCCGTGGAAAAGGTCGGTAAGGACACGGGCGAAGGCGAGAAAAAAGTTGTCAAGTAGTGCGGCGAGGGTGTAAAGCAAAATGGAGGGCGCCGCCGCGAGACCATGGGATTAAATTCAGCCGAGCAGGCTTTGTGTAACAACACCTACAAGATGTTAACATTGTCTCCAACCGAATCAACTGTAATGGTTGCTACTCGAACTGAAGCGAGACGAGGTCATTAATTAAAAATATCTTTATAATTCGCGCCCCGGTGGCGTCTCATCATTCAGAATCCAACTTTAGTTGGAAAAGTTCATAATTTACAGCGAAGGGAACCCAAACAGATAAGATGAGTACGAAGAATTTACAAAGTAAGCGAAAAGCAGTTTCCAAATACAACACTGATGGCTGCCCTTTCTAGGAAAACAAACATTCGGTGAACAACCCAGTATTTTGAAGTCGACTAAAGTGGAAGCGTTGTCAGTTTAGCTTATTTACCTTTTAGCTTATTTTACTGTCGCTTATTTGGTAACCGTTCCACGGTAAACAGAAATACGCAAGTTATGTCTGGAATTCACAACTAAACGTCGAATACTGCAAAATTTAACGAAACTGAATTTTTATATTTCTATTGTCAGTGTATGGTGTACTTTAAACATATACATTTAATAAAGTGTTAATTACTCGAGGTATAGGAAATTTGCATTTCATCTAGCTTTCCAAGAATAGATATCTACATGTTCATTTTAACGTGGATGACATTGTACAAATACCTTGTTTGTCGTCATAGAATGATCCTATCGATGTGTACGTATTTTAAACAGATGTAAATTGAATTGTACATGTATCGCACACAAGTTAAGCGAAGAACCGTTGATTAATCAAATATTAAATCAACTCTCCGGGATTCTTTTTCACAACTGAACAAGGGATTAAACTTCCCGATGAATATTTCAAGGGTCAATCAGTATTAAGGAATTTTAAGCAACGCGGGCCAATAACTCCCCTTTCCCTCCGCTACTATCCGTTTTATTAATACAGCTCAATTAACATCTCCTAAATTTCCCGGACTCTTATCACTCGATCCCGCCATTTAAATCTGTAACAGCACCCCCATCGACGAAAGACCACCCGCGTGCGCCGATACCACTCGAGCCCTCTTCACGCGGCACCCGCATGATCGGATTAAACGACGCAGGAAAAATCTCCAGGTCTCGATTCAGCCGAATGGGGTTGATAGAGGATGGAAGTTGGCGAAGGGTTCGCGGTACCTTATCCAAAATCTTGAGGCTGTCACAAATCCGGCCATGAACTGGCATTCCGCGTAGGTTGATGGTCCTGGGTTGAAAGGTCGGCAAAGGAGCAGGTCCGGATAAAGGAGGACGGGGCAAGGATGCAGAACGAGAAATCGCTATGAAGGAAGAGAGAGAAAAAGAGAGAGGCGATGGTCGAACGTGGTGGAGGGTGCAGGGTAAAGGAGAGAATGTGGTGGTGTGTAGGGCCCGGGTCTGGAACCCGTTTCGAGAGTCAGCGGAGCGAGGCACTCAGACTCCAGAATGGGGTAAAAACTCGGTGAGTTCGCCTCTGCTGCATCCCCCTTGCCTTCGCGTCTCTACTACCACCCCCGTATCACACGGCTCTCGGTTACGCGGCAACCAAGCCAAGCATAAACTCGGCAGACGTATCGTGGCAGGTAATATTTACAAACCATGAAACCTACGGGAAGAGAGAGGCTGCACGACTCGTCCCAATCCTAGCCCTCTGACCCATCCCATCCGTAGCCACCTGCCGGAAAGTGAACTCCATTCTGCTCGAAATATGCGTACTCTCTCGGCGTGGCGCGGCGACTCGAATTTTACGCGGACTCAAGCCGAAACCCGTTTCCACCAACACCGGCGCCAAGACGCGCGTTTTCAACTTCATTTTATTCCAACATTTTCGGCAACATCGAATTTGGGGCAGGTGGGGCAAAATGGTCAGACGGGCTAAGGTAGGAAATCATTGTTTACACGATTTTTGTTCACACTCTAAGAAAACTAGATTCATCGAGCTTTACTGTAATTATACAGTGTTTCCGATATTATGGTATAAATGGCCGGCTCGTGATTCTATAGGCAGAAACAAATCGAAAAAAAATAACATTTGTGTGCCGCTTCGTATTCGAGAATATCGAGTTTGAAAATTCAGTGAATACGCGAACTATGCATTAGATAGGAATTGGCTGATGCGTCTATTCACGACTGACCTGCAAATGGATATTATGGCTCACGAACCCGGTGGATCTGGTTACTCATCTTTGATTTTGATGAACTCATTTTGATGAAAAAATTCAATTTTGATAAGCTATAACAAGTATAAATATCAATACATTTAATACCTTGGTACAACATTTTACTCTTCACTAGTAATGATTTATTTCCATGCCAGAAAGTTTGTACAACTGTAAAAAATCGTTAAAAATGTATATAACTAATGTCAAGGAATGAAATTATTAACTGCACTATGGTTTTGTACTATGTTATGTTTATTATATTAATCAATAAATAATGAAAAGAAGAAACCATATAAAAAGCGTCAAATGCAAGCAAAGCAATTACTAACTGCACCATTTTTTCACCCTTTTTCAAACTTCAGTCATCCTGATTATAACGCAACGGAGTCGTTTGCGCAGAATAACTATTGCCGCGGAATTTTTTGTGAATTTTGATTTCAACCAACGAGAGTTTTAAAAACGCTTCAACTACGGGGGAAAACCCCACGAATCGTTTGCGTCCGTTCCAAACTCGACAACAAGCTCCGAAAAAAGATTGGGCAAAGGACAGCAGCTTTACTGTCAATTAAAAATAATTGTAACTTTCGCGCCATATGGCAGGAACGAAAAATCGTGTAACACCCAAATTTAATTTTTTTTTTTGAAACCGTGTAGTTACTGTGAACACACGCCGCTCGGAATTGGTAATAGAATTAGACTAAAAGGGTTCTCTAGCGTGGAACACGATATTTTCAGCCGATTTTCTGATTTTATTGCATAGCAACACTATAAACTGTTGTGTAGGTATATTCTAGAGATCCCGGTTTCACGTGTATGTAAATACACGTGACACGTGAACCGTGTAGTACGAATTTAAGGATCCGTGTATACGAATCCGTGAATGCGGATCCGTGTACACGGAACCACAAACACGTGAATACGGCTGCGTACGTACGTACGTACGCACGTACACGGCGGACGTACGTACGTACGTACGTACACGGGTCCGATCGGAAAAAAATAACGCCTCAGTTGTAGGACTCGAACGTACCGAACGTACCGAACGGATCCGTGTACACGGACCCGTGTACGTACGTACGTACGTACGTCCGCCGTGTACGTGCGTACGTATGTACGTACGCAGCCGTATTCACGTGTTTGTGGTTCCGTGTACACGGATCCGCATTCACGGATTCGTATACACGGATCCTTAAATTCGTACTACACGGTTCACGTGTCACGTGTACACGTGTATTTTAGTACACGTCCAAAACCGCGATCTCTAGTATATTCCCACTTGTACTTCAGCAAACCTACCAATAGTTCAAACAAACAACAAAATCAAAATTGATTTTTACTGATTATTATGATGATATCAATTCAACGCTTCTAGAAGCATATACTATAAGCATATGTGAACAAAATTGAAAATAAAGGTTTAATTAAATGGTGTGATTTTAAATATTAATAATTTACTCCTAACTAGACTGAGGTTCTTCATGTGAAACAAAAATTGTCTGCATCAATTGCAAGAAATACTAACCCTATAAAGGATTGTTCATTTGTTTAATAATAAATTGAAAATAACATATTCACATTCTTAAATCATTTTAATCTTTTTCCTGTTGTAAATTGCATCAACTCAGTCTCCCTAATGCCCGACATTGGCCGGTTTTTACCACTTTCTTTTGATCAATTTCGGGAATTTAAGCGTACCATTTTAAAGCACATTTTTGAAGCGCATTTTTTTCTGCACTTGCGAAAAAGACTACTTTTCTCTAACCTATGGAATAACATCTCAAGCGCGTCTGCGAGCGGAAAAATGGAAATTCTTCAGATGCTTCGCGTCCGATGTTGCGTATATTTGCAAATCAGCAAAACACGAACATCTTTCTGTTGCTCGAGCTGTATGAATTCACGATCCATCTGATTCCGACATGTATATTCAAGTGATTCGATCTCAGGCCAGGTAATTGTTGTTCTGGGAATATTCGTTTCAATCAACGTAGCCTACGTGTAATAGCATAATTGAAGCACGGGAAACGCGTGCGGCATGTTCTTGCAAAAATATCTGACAGGTCGTTAATTGTTATGCATGGAGAGATCCCGACTACAATTCCTTTCAGTTCTATGATATATTCGGTCGCATCGATTCGAGACAATTAACGCAATTGCCAGCGGCACGCGATTGCTCAGCCGTATTAGTATTATTTCCACGTTTCATTGTTTAATAACTGAGAGCGTGTGCTCCAAAGGAAAATTAAAGTATTTGCGAAAGCGTACGGTATGATGGCCTGATGCTGATTTCACCGACAATGTTGATTCTGGAATGAAAATAAGTAAAAAGAATATTTTTATATTATTTATGGCTTTCGAGCCGATCTTCTGTAGAATTTATTTTCTGAAATTTTATTTGTGATGGAATTTTTAAAACTAAATGTTAATTCACTAAAATCTTTGTTTCATAGTACTTATATTTTGAGAATAAGCGAGCTCACGTTAAGTATTCTAACAGTGAAGTTTTCCAATCTTTCTTGATTAATTCTTCTCGAAACTTTTTTGCGACTCTTTCCAACAGTTGTATCTTGATTTACAATGTACATGCTCCACTTTTTTGTATGATTAATGTTTCAATGTTTTTAATGTATAAGTACACGCAAGTATACTGCAAAATGTAAGAACTGCATCGCGATCAAGATTTTCTTAATGGCTACAGCTGGTGTGGGATGATTTATGAACAGGAGTGCACAATTATCTAATGGGATTAACCAGATAAAACGCTCGGAAATGTGTATGTATAAAAATGGTAAAAAAATTCAGGATAATATTTACTTTCTATCATGATGAATAACCTATCTAAACAAGTCTTTTCTAGTTGACTGTGTTGTCGATGTACAGCAGAAACTTCCTCGAAAAAAGACTAGATAACTTTTTTAACATTGGACCATGCGACTTCTATTTGCTCGAGGAGTCAGAACAATTAATTTACTACATGACTTAAAATAGAAATTTATAAAATAATTGCAATAGTTTGGAATTACAGAGAAAATACTAAAAATTGTTGTTTACAACATATATTTAGATATATTGTATATCTGTATCAATTATAATAAGCTAGAACGTTAAAAAAAGGCAAAAACTGCAGCTTTTCACGATTTTCAGCTTATACTTGTAACTCGCATTTTTTTATGCCTGTAGTTTTTTCCACATCAACCAATTTTGATAAAAATTTCAGAATATGTATAATATGTATAATTGATACAGATGTACAAAATGTATCTTGAAATTTTCAATATAGGCACACATAAAACGTTGTAAGCAACAATAACTTTTAGTTTTTCTCTATAATTCCAACCAATTGTAATTTCTTTACAGATATCTTTTTTCTATCACACAGCAAACTAATTGTTGTAACTCCTCGAACAAAGTCCCAGTTGTATGGTTCAATATTAAAAAAGTTCTTACAAGTCTTCATACGAGTGTCCGAATATAAAAAGTGTCGCTGTAGATGTAGATAAAAGCTTAAAAGAAAGTTTCGTAACGAAAGAGGAATGAAAGATCGATTGAATCAACAGTGGACGGGCGCGCGATCGACACAATGGAACCTTCAACAGCAAGGCGCTGCGAGTTATTTACGCGAGGGCTCGCAACGGTCGTTAAGATTCCTCATTACTGCGTCGGCGACGATGGCGGCACAAAATTAAACCGAAACTACGAAATTTACAGGAAGAATAAGTCCCGGGTTACATTGTGCCAGGTAAACGGAAGAAAACGAACGTCTTGGTAAGATCGGGCAGAGCGTATCATAGGCAGCTCGCGAGGCTTTGCGGGTCTCGCGTTGAAAGCGGACACAATAAGGCAGCCCGGTTGCTTTCGCACAAACGTTGCACGTCGTTAAACTCCCGACGGTCTCTGCAGGGGCGTATTCTTCACAGAAAATTCCTTGTATTAAACGATTCGTTTCGTTAACAAGAACCTGGACCACTCGTCGACGAACCAGCGTTTTCCGCGACGATATTCGGTTGTCTTTCGCCCAGCGTCGAAAGAAAGAGACTGTCATTGCTAGTGAAGGAACAACGTGGTCGTTTGTGTCGATGTCTAGAACGATTAACAATGCTCCTGGACCGCTAGAAGAACGCGGACGTAATTTTTATTTCATTATCAGGGAACCGCCCAGTGCTTCTTTACTAGAGATGCAATTTCCTCCTTCGAGGAGCTTAATTTACTTCTTTCGCTACAGAGTGGACGTCCTTTACATAGTTCGTTACAAGGAAATGAAACTGAACGCGCCACGACCGGATTAAGGCAGCAAAGAAAGAGGGTTACGGATGAACACGCGAACCGTGAAACTCGCGCGTGGTTGAGGAAAATACGATTGAAGCTCCTGTGGCTTCGCGTATCGACCAAAATACTGTCCCTTACAAAGAGAATATTTAATTCTTAGAAACCGGAATATATTCATACAACATTTAATGGGTTAATAGCCTTTGGTATACATAGTGAAAATTAATTTGTAGATTATATGGATAAATAATATGAAACTAAAATTGATACATCAAATTCCTCTTAAGCCGCCATGCAATACTTTTTCCGCTATTGTATAAATCCCAAAATTTATTGCCCATGAAAAAATCTCTTTTGTTTAACCGCTGGGGTGAGCGTAAAATTTGATACTTTGTCATGCTATACAAATAGTACAAAACAATCACGAAACGAAAGAAATGGGTAACCATGGAAATGACGTAGGTATGAATCAATTCAACGTTTTATCGGCTGACTATAGTCACCGTAATAAAGATTGGATTAAACTCCTAATCCTTAATTCATGATGTATTATTCTACGATGCCCACTAGTTGAAATTATTTAAAGAATAAACAAATTCCTCCTTTACTCTTGTTTCTTGAAATTGATGCATCATATCTTGATTTTGCATAAAGATCTGTAAGATCTGTTAGAAAAAATTTCGGAAAAGAAATACAGAAAATTGAAATCCGTGAAGTACACGAGAAGAACACGTACACTATCGTTAATTAAAGCGAAAGAAATGCTGCTAAAAACTGTACAACATCAGTACTATATTATACCTGAATCATTGCAGTATTCGACCTAAATTTTTCAAGCGTAATCGCCGATATCTGTTTCTATTGAAGAGTTTAATCAACAGCCGCGATTACGCAAACCTGAATGCCACAAGCTAAACCCTTCCAGATATACTGAAATGTCACAGATTCCTCAAAATTAACACTTTAATTAAGCACCCTAGCCAATCATCTCCCCTCCCGGTAATACACTCGAAACACTCGCTGAGGTTAATCGTTAAACACAGCAGCCACCCTCCGGACGCGATCCCCTTTATCAGCCCAGTTACCCTTATTTCCTGTGAGTTGCGATGGGTTGGGTACCCGACAACGTAGAATGCGGAAGCAATGGTCCAACGAGCATGGCACGATCAGAGCCTGAGCTTAAATCTGCTCGCGAGGATTTACGGTTTTATATAGCTAGATAGAAGACATTTGGATATCTGAAAAGAGGACACCTAGATAGATAGAGAAAAAGACCTCAGCAGCGACACGTCCGACGAATGGCCGAGGCGTACGTGTTTTCGATCACCGCGTCGAAATTGCTGTCGTAAGGAACCTGTGAATCGGGACCGGGAAACCATTGTTGCTATTCGAGTCGCATATCGAACGTAGTCAGCATGATCCTCGTAGAGCAGCCGCTAGGATGCATACGTAAGCCTAAGGGTGGCAGCGCGGTCGCGTAATCATATCCGTTTTGCGCAGCCGAATACACGTACAGGTTCGAGAGGAGACACTTTTCTCGGTCACGAAACGACGGAATCAGCGATGCTGGGTGGTTCGGAAGGGGTGCCAGCCAGACGGTTCGAGCAAAAAGTAGAGAGATCACGGGTATCGCGTCAGAAAGACGCGAAAACCAACGCGAGCGAAACGGTGCGGCGCGGCGGGTAGAAGCTGACGCGGCAGAGGTGGTAGCGAGCATGAATCTGAAAAGGTATGGGCTGCGTTCACGCGACGATGATTTACGGGCATATTAGGTCGATAAGATATCTTCCGGTTCGTTGACCCGGAGGAAGCTCTATTTTTAAGGCGCCTCGCGGAGACACCGGGGAGCTTTTGCCCCCATCTATCGCTGGGGCGGACTTCGATATCTTGGTCTGCCGCGGCCCCAGCCACCCCCATGTTTCCATGGATCTTGTCACGGAGCCCGGTTTTTTGAGAAGAGCGGCGCCGATAAAACAGCACCCAGAAACAACGCGACCGTAAACGCTCTTCTCGCTCCGCATTGAGCCGAACGAGCTCATCCTTTCCAGCCCTGTGGACCCCCTCGGAAACGAGCGGCCCGATAAGACGACATCTCCGTTCGTCGCTGTCCCGTGTTCAATGGCAAAGATTTGAATAATTCCGCCGATCGATCTCGGATGGCCACCGAAGACAGTCACGCGACGCGGAAAAGAAAGAATTTCTCCTCGCGACGGCTCCCTTTCGGCCATCAAACCAGTCTCGCCGACAAACTATCGGCAAACTATGAATTACATGGCCGTCGTCGGGAGACGTGTCCGCGCGGAGAACGAGAGCGACCAGGTGTGTCGAGACCGCGCAGACAACGCGAACCAAATCACGGACTCGGCGGGAATAAATATTTCATATCGTCCCGTCGTCGAAGACGTACTATCTCTGCCGATCGGTGGAGGGGTTGAATTATTCCGTCTAAGAAAAAGCCGCTGGCGGCTGCTCGTGCTGTCATGGCCTGGCGATGTTTAATGGAAACCCTCCGAGCAAGATCCTTCCGGCAGACCGTCGAACTCCTCGTCTAAACGCGACCTGTGACCTCGATGCAAACGACCCAGGGAACGACAAACATTTCCATATCGAGACCAACCATCGATCAAAACAATACGTCAACCGTCTACCATAATTTTCCGTCTTCCAGCGAGCTAGAGGTCGCGGAGAACGTTGGGCTCGGTGGAGTGAGGTCTCGCTTGTCGGCGAAAATGAGGGAAAAGGTGTGCAGAGAGCGAGGAGACAACATAATGTAGATAACGAGCAAGAAGTTTCGCGTTGGCGTGCCTGCTCTGACAGTGACGTCTCTGCTAACGATGGCGCCAACGCTGTTGACGGCGGAACACTTATAAATGGCCCAGTGGACGTCCTGCCGGAACACTTCGGCCTCGAAGCCAGGAAAGTAGATCGTCCCGTTGCCAAGGACGTGTCTGATTCCAGGGATACTCGTTATGCTGCCGCCGTCCGCTACCATCCAGTCGACGGTGGGCGCCGGATTTCCTCTGACTATACAGTCAACCCTGCCGCCGTTCACGTTCGTGAACTCCACACGCGACGGTGGCTCCGACACGAAGCTCGGCCCCTGCATCTCGTACGAGGCGTCGCTGCCTGAAACACACGGGACAGATATCGTTATAATAGGCTCGGGATCCTAGTGCCACGAATATTTGGAATTTCCGCGGTACGCCATTGTAATCCCCGGTTATTTAGCACGTCGCCGCCGCGCCGCTGTGTCTTGTACAGAAGCATTGACCGCGGTCTTTGTACGCTTTGATGCTCGAATCGCTGTGAAATTTCGGAAGAAGCGATTCTAAGATTTTTGTTTAGACACAGCCATTTAAAACGGTATGATATTGATGCCGATATACAATTGAAGTTTGTGTAATAATTGGATTCCGGATTTTATGCATTTGATTGTGTTTGTTGATTACCGATCGTGGTGTAGTTTATAACAAGGAGTCTAGATGGTTCGAACCTTTGCGCCGATATCATCTTTATGCATTTTGTCAAGAATAAGTGGTGAAACTTAAAACAGTAGATAGATTAAAAGAATTTAAAAACATTAATATATCATTATTAACACAGTAGCATTATCAATGACAGAAAAACATTTTTGTTTAACTCCCGGATCGTTCAATGAACGTATAAAATTTTTATTTTTAATGAAATCTGCAGTCTAGTAATAATTAACAGGTAAAGTATTTTGTTTTGTGACGGTGAGAACAAGTGATATATATTTGCAATAGTTAGAGTTTTGTAAGATTATTTAAAATCCAACAATATTTTTCTCATTTCCACTCGTAGATTATGTACCCAGAATCCTACCAAACAAGTCCTGTAGCTGTCGTTTCGATAACTTTTAATGAATCGTGATCAGCAGCCGGTTCGGTGAATCCGGCGTGACGCGGGCCGTGTTCTCCACCGGGTCGCGTTCGATCAGGGAGAAATCAATTTTCCTTACTGTTTCAATCGGCAGTTAGAAAGACATTAATCATGGTCGCAGCGCGTGGCCGCCGGGTTGATGAATTTTTTCGACCGGCTTGGCGAATTCAAAGTAATTTTCAGAAATATAGGAGCCCTGATGGTTGGTTGCGCACACCGTGGACCCAGGCGAGACGCACGGAGGGTTCTATCGCAGGAAGGTTGTTCAGAGGGAAACGTGAAGGACAGGGGGTATAGTGGAACGTGGGGTACAGGGGGGCAATGAGTGTATCGCCAACGGGACATGAACGAAGATAATACGGCCGGCCATAAATCACACATTTAACGCTGAAATTCGGCCGTAATAGCTTCCATAAATGGAGCGCATTGCGTCCCCCGCGAACCCTGTTAACCATTCATCACCCGAGTTATGTTGATTTAAGTAGGAATGCCGGTCCGCACGGATGTATTCAACATTCCGTCCAACATTGCCCATCTGGAAGCCGGTCCAACGACGGAGCACACAGAATCCCAAAGGAACGTGCGACGAATATGCGCGCACCAGCTACTTCCTCGTGTGTGCCCCACGAACGTTTTAGTAAATAATCTGTGATAAACGGAACCTAGGTCTCTCTGCTGGTTCCTGCGAAGCATGTGCAGCGAATGCGAGAAGCTATTAGGAAGACGTGTGCTAGGGAATCATTCGGATTCAACGGTTACGGGAGCGCTCAATATTATAGCAGCACTACTACACGTCAAGTCGATGAATCTTTACGATCGATACCAAGATTGTGATCAAAATCGGGTATAATGCGAGCCGCGTGAAGCTGGGAAAGTTACCGTGTGTCATCAACATCATAAGTCATCGAGAAATGATTTGAAATTTTCATTACATGAAAACTAAATCAATAAGAAACGTATGGGTACATTACATTAAACTTCCCTTACTGAAAACGAAATGATTTATTAATTTCTAACAAATAGAGTACAAGATAAATATATGTGTATGTTCGTAGACGCGATACGTCTCCTAAAAATATGCAAAAATTGTATGTTAACCCTCATATGCTCCTCAGAAACAGTTGCATAAAAGAATCTATTCTTAATTAAAGTTTTAAACTTTGCTTCATATATTACGTCACATTTTAGGGAAGTATGTCTCAAAGTACAGATAAAGAGGAAATAATCAATTTATAGCATGTAAAAATAGTAAATGGGTGAATTTTCAGCCTGAGGAACGTATGAGGGTTAAAAATAAATCCGAAACCATTAAAACGACGATTTAATATCGTACTTGATTTTTCAGGTCAATCTTGAAATAGACTGCCAAAAGTGATCGATTTAGCGTAAAACGAGCCAATAGCGTTCACCAGCCTGGGGGAGATATCCGGTTCCTGGAGAGAGCTGAATTTTCCTGGGAAGACGAATCAAGTTACCGACTTGGGTCGATCGCGAGTAAATCACGGCAACCGGGACGTTTCTTGTCGGATTCCGGTCTCGCCCGTATTTTCAATACATCTCGGTATTTTCACGCGAACGAAGTCGTTAATTAACTTTTCCCATCGAGTTCAGACACTATGGACGACGACGTTGTTGTCACTCTTTCTTTTTCCCTGGCAATTCTTATCGACGGTAGTCTCGCGCGTGGACTTGTCGCTGAAGTAACGAAGAATTTCCACGGGAGCCCACCGCATGCCGGGAATTCCCTCTTTGTTGGCAGTATTGTTTCCACGATGCACTTAGAACCGTGACTCGCACCGGGTTCTCGAATGTGATCGCGTGCACATGCCCGTAGCCCCTCAGTAACAGAGAGGAATTCTAACATCTTCCGAGGCGACTGTATTATTCTAAAGAAGATTCGACCAGCCGCATTCTCTTCCGAGATTTCTCTATCCTTCACCGCTCCATTATCCAAGGAATATCTCGTTCCACGTAGCCGGTAATACTTCATGACCTACATTTCCATCCCCTTGCACCTCTTGTTACCCCATCCCCGCAACAATATTTTTACCGACAAAAAGCAATGCGCGCTGTATCCCGTCATGAACATAATTCTAGATTTCCTGGAATGGCAAATCCATTTCGTATTACAAAAAGTAATTTCCTAGAATGTTGGACGCACGTCCATTCCTGTTACTCCAACCTCCATCCTCTCTCTTCTTCTCCTTCGCTGAACGATTAAGCTTGAAACGTTCCAAAAGGTGGCGTGTTGCGAAAAATTTTAATCGTCCACTAAATGTGTGATATCTTATCTGGTAATTATTTACTGTGAAGGGCTCCTCACCGATTTTGATGACCGGTCATTTTTGGTGTTATTCATTTTGTGTTTGGTAGAAACGCCGTTAAAACGCCTCTTATCTTTTTTAGCACACTACTCACCGGTGACTATTTCATAGATTTTTAAGCAGCAGATTTTTGGTTGTTAATTTTCATCCATTCCCCCACTACATATTAAATGCTACTTTTCATTTTCCTCCCCTCCTCCATACAACTCGGAGAGAGAAAGATAGAAATAGGAAGGGAGAAAGAGAGAGAGAGAGAGAGTTAAAACAGCACTAATTGAATTTCTTGAGTATATTATATTTTCTTTATTCAACCCTGAACAAACACAAAGTTCTGATATGACGCATCCACTGGGAACTGCAACACTCGAAATTACATCGGAAAAAGCTGTTACCTGAGACTGTAAGGCGGAAACTAGGAAAAGCTGATCCGGTTCAAGAGAACGTTAGTCCCAGATTACAAGGGATTTCCTTATTACCTTCACGTTGGTTTACTTTAATAACCGCGGGATGCAATCTGTATTATCATCGTGAAAACAATTTATTGTAATAACTCCGTATTTACCCGGCAGTCAAAGCAATACACCGTTGAAAGAAAATCGACAATCAGCGACGCGTCGCACGCCCTGGCCGACAGCTTTAATTCTGAATCGCGGATAATCGCACGCTAACGAGCAAAAACATGCTTTTGATCGAATAAAACGCGCTTCCTCTATACATCTATTCATCGGGTCCGGCTTTTATCGGTGTGCAAACAAAAAAGCACCTGCCGCGCTCAAATGGGTGGACGGTTACAAGGAGAGGATAGGAGACAGACAGAGTGAAAAAAACGGGAACCTACGCGTTCGTTCACCGACTGCGTTATTTTCGCGGCTGAACGGAACGTTCGCGTCGAACGGCGAGCCGAGGGTACACAGAGAAAGAGTGAGCGACCTTTTACTTTGTTCTCATTATTTCTGCACACCGATGCCTCGAATTTTATATATTTCCTTTGTCTTGTCGTCAAGAATCGTTTACGCCGGAGGATCAACGGGCTCTTCAGCTCAAGTGGAAGACTCGTCTCTGTGAAACGTGCGATGAGCGACAGACACGCGCTACCGATTTGTCTCGACGGTTGCGTCCAATTAACGACAGTGCGCCCTATCAAAATGCCGAGAATCGCTGGCATGTTCGTCGCGGAGGACGGGACGACCACGTGCGGAACGATGCGATGCGGGAAGAGAGAGAGAGCACGTGCTCGCGCGGGTACACGACCGATCTCGCGAAAGGAAGTGATGTGTTCCTCGATATAATGGCCCGCTCGAGTGTATTTGAAATGCACTGGCTCATCAGAATAACTAAACAATAGACGCCAGCTGGAGGAGGACAGAATGAACGAGAGGAGAGTCTCTCCTAGCTGGCCCCTCACCCCCGTGACCACCCCTTACGGGGTTCGGCCGCACGCTACCCTCTGACGGAGGTACTCGACGACTCTCCCTCTTTGAATGTACTCGGCGATGCCGCTGTAACAGTGGAAAAGGGCCCGGGGAAAGAGGGAAAAGGAGCAGAGAACCAGCTCTCTCTATGCAGACGGCCGTGGTCGTCGAATACTAAACCGGCACGCGTGCACACCGATGTTTGCGCGACTGTGTTCGCGCTCGCCCCTTCCACGCTGAGTTCTACGTGATACACTGAGTGGCCTAACCTTAGTCAACCCTCGACGTCATCGGGAGAGCCCCTGAAGCTGTACACTTCTGTTTCTCTGTTAGCTGTTCGAGAGACGCGAGACACAGCCGTCCATCGACCATCTGCGTAATGCTTTGCGTCAACATCCCTCGGATACTCAACCCCCAGCGTCCTCCTGCTACACTCCCCGTTCCCAGCCTCTAACGACCGGCCTCTTCTTCACGATTCTTCTTTAAGCGTGCTCGAATGACCACTCCGCTTCCGACCTTTTAGGTCTGGCTGCGATTCCACGCGAGAGTCGTGTTATTAATGGCTTGTGATCAAAGTTTTCCTGCCACTCTCTCTCTCTCTCTGTGCCAGACATGCTTCTGCCGCTTCTTTTACTTCTTCTTTCTTCGTCCCGCTTACACCTTCGCGATACCTTCAACTTCCTGCACCTTCGTATCTTACTAGTTCCTTGCTGGTAAACGTGATTCGACGGCGATCAAATATCGATTACCACGATATTGTGAGTTAGTGAAAAATTGCTGGGTTTTATGCATTTATAACGAAAATTGGTGGGTTATAATTGTTATTTTGCTGCGCATTTATGTTGCACCTGTTTATACGTACTATATTGATTGCGTCAATTGCAGCAGAAAATTTTGCGTGTGTACACAGGTCATCATTATCGAAATCCTATAATTTAATAATATACTCATAAATTATTGCGTAATATGATTAAGTATCATCATAATCTTATCAATGATTCATTTTTCACACTGGCGGTCACTCATAATTATCGTCACATTCAACACATCATCTCCCAACTAATTAGTAAAGATAAATAAAGCAACAATTTATCATTGTGTGTAAATATGATTACTCCATTAATTTTCTGATTCACTGTGCTTTCGTTGTAGGTTAAATAAACTTTATTAATTATCTACAATTTATAGCCTACTTGTTAAACGTCGATGCATGATTTAAAAAATGAAATTGTCGGTCTATCTTCATCCGCTCGGTCAGTAAATCGAGCTGGTTTTCCCATGTGTGACGATGAATTTAAAAATTAAACATTAATTCGTACAACCTGAAAAATTCGAACGGTACCCAAAGAATTATGAATGATTACTAGGATCGTCCTCATTGATTTGTTTTTGTTTGTTCCTGCGTGTGTATGTATGGGCGCGTTTTTCCACAGCGTTGTTATCATAGCCCTGCGTGAATATACGGGGTGCGTCACGAAAATTCGAACATCTGAATTCCTCTGTAGGTATGAAGGATAAACGAAAGTTTCAAAACTGAAAGGAAACTTTTTTTTAAGTGAAAGGAGATTTTGTGTTTAACGTTTTTCTTTTTGTAATTTCAAGGACATCGATGTTTTTTGAGGTGGCACCATGTATTTCTAACTTCATAGTGTTGTAGCTGATGTCAAAACGAGTTCAATGATGTGGTACACTATGATCTGCAAATTAACTCATTAATAGGTATAGTTTGACTACTCTGATCAACGGAAATCTTCTGTTTTTCGTGAGTCACCCTATGTATGTATAATCGCGGTGTCGTTTCACTACGTGCGAATGATTTCGCGAAAATTCAAGCTCGTGAATTGTGGACGAAGTTGGCGGAACGCCTGGTGCTTCCCGGGACACGTTCAGCAAGACTGGCTCGTCGAAACTGAATGTCGAATGAAATCTTTCTCGCCAGATCGGTTGCCCGACCTTGTAAACATTTTTATGCGGCCGAGTGTAATGCGTCCGATATGCAGACGGTTTTACAGTCTGAATTCTCTTTCTGCAGATTTATGAGCGTGGTTTATATCATCATAATACTCGCATACCGGACATGTTTGTTCATAAAAGTTAAAGGGACGGAACAATCACTAAACCGTGTAATATACACAACGGCCCGGTGTACAATGTACAGTATAACTGGAACAACAGTGGTGTTATTTCAGGAAAGAAACGGCAAATGGGAATCCAATTTTTTCTGCAGGTTTCATTGTGTGCCCAGTACACTTTGGTTTGCCCGTGCAGCGACAATTGCGTAAAATTGTTTAAAAATAATATAATGTTATGGTGGTATTCAGTTTTTGTTAAATATTTTCACAAACGCCTTATATTATAACCTTAAAACCTTATATTATAAATGAAAATGCTACCGCTGGAAACAAGATTATATTTGATATTCCACTTTCTTTAAATTCGTCTACAAAAAAAAATTGCAAATTGTATAAACATCCGCAGTCTACTTATTACACACTTCGACAGTAAAAAGAGCAGAAAAATTCGAATCCTCCAATCTCCAGTTTTTTAGGCCTGCCTAACCGTACAGTAAATCGTAAAAAGTCAGGGATAGAACTTTTTTATCGGTCTGGTACGAAGCAATAAAGAAAAAGCTAACCGGTCGTACAATTTTGCCGGAGAAAAAAACGTTTCACCCTTATCAACCCGACTGAACGACCAGTCCACGAAATGGACACATAATTCAACGGATGATTTAAAATAGCGGCATTCTTTTATCTGTGCCGCACGATGCGTACACATCATAACACGCACATAATTTCCCCGAGGTCGGAGAGACGAACCGTCCTGGACGATCCCGCATAATGTCCGGGCCGTGTCGTTAACTTAACAAACGGTTGGGGCCGGTGAATAGCGCACTCCAAAACCGCGAGTGTTCATTCACCGTGGAAAACGGGGAAAATGATACACACGGTTATTGTATCGCCCGGCTTTGTCTCCCGGGGGCATTGTCTGAATCCGTATTTCCACTTGAATTTCACCGATAGCGCGACAGCATCTTAACGTTGCCTTCTAGTCTATAACCTTGAAAAAATCGATTTTTCTTTTTCCGCATTTTGCTCTCTAAAGAACGTCTACAACATGTCTGCATGCATTGCTGTAATTTGCTGAAGATTTATACTTTTTTTTATATTTCTCATAGATGATCGCATTGGTGTTATGTAGTTAAATAATAATATTAAAATATACATACACTTGAAAGGTTCCTTGTAAACCTCACACCTAATAAAATGAACTTTCTTTTCTACCCTTCTAATTTTATTACAAAAATCTGCATTACAAACACTTACAAAATGGCGCTCTACGCCAGAAGACACCCTGAAAAAATCTTGTTCCCTCGCGGCCTGGCATGCTGGCAGCGCGAGTGGATCGACGACGACGACGACGATGACGACAACCCGATTAACTTATTAAAAAGCGTCGTGGGGACAGGTATCTTTTCGACTAATTGTCGACACGGGCGCTGCTCCTGCTGCCCGCTCAGTCGCTGGATTGCGCGAATCCAAGAGAAAAGCAACGAATGGAGCAGTTCCCATTCCGGAATCCGCGGCTCATCCGGCGGTTTACAATCCTTTCTTTCAGCCGGGCGATGGGAAACGAGGCGGGGTACGTCTCTTCGTAAGAGGAAAAAATCGTGGAGGATGAGGGGACCGGCTGGAACGGGGTAAAACGAAGGAGGACGGAATCAGGCATACGTACACTCGCCGCGGAAAGTATAGTGAGGAGCAAAATTGAGCCAATGAAACCATTTTTTCAGAAATCATAATAAGTGTACGTTATCACATTGTCTACCGGCAATTGTCTCATAATTTTTCAATGTCCCATAAATGAGGATTTCGTATCAGACTCTTTAATACCAATAGACACTCACCTTCGATAACGTGATCTAGCTAATTACCTTTAGAATTATTGTTTAAGGGAAGATTTTTAAGCTCCCATTTGGTACAAGCAACTACTGACAAGCCTATTAATAGTTTTAAAACAGCAACACAAGGAACTCAACGAGAACATGGCATTACATTAATAATATCTTTAAACAAACTAACACCTACATCTCTTGTACTAGTCTCAATTCAGGAGGTTCGAAGATGTTAACAAAATTTTTTTCAAGATCTTACCCATCGAAAATGAGTTTGTGCTGACCACTCTAGCACTTTGCATAGCTGACAACTTAACCATTCACAGTAACAGTAACCTGTGTACCGGCATTGAAACAACATGTGCTTATACATATATTCCTGTCTCTAATCTTTTCATCAAGCAGACGATTGTTTCCTCTTTCTTGAAAAGGATCCATATTAGGATCGAAACGTAGAAAGTTTAATCAAACTAGCAAAATTGCTTTAATTTATTTTCTGATCGAACCTTTGCGCCGAGATCATCAATCTTTCTTGTTATAAACAACCTTACGATCGATAAATAACAAACACATTAACCATCCTTGTTTCTATCTTTGTTGTGGGTGTCGAATTTTAAACTTGTTGAAAACTAACATCGTTGTCCTCGACTGGCATATTTTCAATTTTTCCTAACTATGGTAATTGTAATGTTTCTTTATCAATTAACGATTTCTTTATAAAAATGTCCACGCTATAGACTAGAAGACCTTCTTGAATACCGACACCGCACCGGAGTACTTTCCAGAGCGAGTGTACGTGTAGCCCACAGAACACACAAAGGGTAAAAGGCGGTGGAACAGCAAGAGAAAACCAGCCGTGTGGGAAAGAGAACAGACCGGGATGAAAACAGATAGACAGACACGCGAATCATCCAGCACGCGCGGCCACGGGGCTGAAAGCGAGAGAGAGATAGAGAGAAAGCTGCATCTCGCTCGTCCGCTTGTCCGACAATGCAAACCAACTTTCTCATTTCAATGTATTGTTTCCATTGTTCGACCGTGCTGGCTACGAGGGCTGTAGCCGGTGGTGAAAGGGATGGGGTGGAACCTGGAACACGGCCTCTCTCCTTTCCAGCGCCGATCGTCATCGCGAAACTTTTGCTATACGCGCCTCCAACCCCTTGCGTCATGAACGCCGAGGATGCACCATCCTCCCCCGCAACCAGTCCTCCGAAGATTACGAACAATTTCAGAAACGACCCGGCGCTACAACTATCGGGCTGATGCAGCCAAGAAGCAAGAGGCAAGTTTCGCCTCTTCGGAGACTATTTCCGCCCCGAGTGCAAGGTCTTCGCGAAGTTTGTTGTCGAAATATTTAGCACAGTGGCACATTTTCTAATGCAACATCGGGCCAAAAAGCCCTGAGATGCGAATGGGAAAACGATAATGCCGAGTAATTTGCGAACCCATTGATAGAGTCTCTCTGTCTGTCTTTCTGCGTGTGTGCGTCCCTTTGCGAGAAATAAAGGGCGCTTAAAAGTTCGTCTCTTCGCGAACCAACGAGATTTCGAGAGGCTGGTTAGTTCTCACGTGCCTCTCTTCTTTGTGGCGTTCTCCCCGCTGTCTAGATTATACTTTAGAACCAATTTGATATTTTAAAAAGAGACTTAAAAAACCCCTTTGGCTCCGGAACCCGGACCTTCCCTTACGACTCGGTGTTCCGCGAAACAACTGGTCTTAGCGGCGCAAGTTTATTGCTTGGAAAAAGCCAAGACTTTATCTCAACCACGGACGTAAACATTCGTCGAAGAGCGGGAGTAAGGTAAAAGGGAAGATACTTCGTGGAGTAGACTGTTGTCTTACACGTGGATTAAGTACTTCGAGCTTGTCTTGCTGCAACGAAAAAATCAAAGTACTCTTAAACGATACGAAGCCCCTGGGTTACGAGTATGTACTTTCGAGTTGATTGCACCTACTGTACGGAATACGTGATTGTGGGGAATAGTTTTCGACACAATGGAAACATGTTTGTTACAGCGAATCGCAAATATTATTTAAACATTCTATGATATCGTAATAGTGTATTTCTGAATATTATTTTTACTTTAGTTTTCATTTCGTACATGAACTCACTCTAATTCTAAAGATTTAGACGTTTCATATTGAATAAGTTCTTCAGTTTCGCGAATTCATAAACTGATTAGAACATGAAATATGTTCACGTAGAACCACAAAAAATAACGGGATTATTACTGTTTATTAAAGATTACGAAATATATTAAGGAAAGAGGATTTTACACTACATTGACGTGCTACCTAATGAGCCCAGGGCTAACATTCGACTAAAGACTGCGTATTCGGACGCCTCGACCGCTACGCGCTCATACGCACACAGCGCCATACACACACACACACGCTTCCTCGGAGCCACCGGCAGTCGAAAAAACGTAAACAAACGCGCTCTCGCCCAGTCTTCCGACTTCGGAGAACTATTATAAAAACACAAGATACGCGCTCTCTCTCTCTCTCTTCTCGTCGCTCGACACCATAACACGCGATTTAACAAAATATATTTCATCTCAGAATTCAGAACAGGAAGATGAAATAAAAAAGGTTAACAGTGTCGTGTAGAAACGTCTGTAAACAAGAAATGTTATGGGACTGGAAAATGATTGCCATAAAAAACGACACATTTTTAAGTATAGGTTAATTCTATTGTCCCATCAGGGAGTACCAACAACCATAAGCTTAACTGGACGTTTAATAATGTCCGGAAATTCAAGAACCTTAACGGCTTCTTTTCATTTCCGCGGAATTAAAATTCCTGGTCGTTTGAAGTTCCAGGAGGATACCTGGGATTACATTGCGGCCGAGTCCATTCCGCAGGCGGACTTAATCAAGCTGCATCGCGTGCAGCGTGCGTGATAAGTGCACAACTGGGCGTTACGGGCATTTAATGCCCAATCCCATCAACGGGAACGACTACATTACTCTAATTATGCTGGCAGGACTTCTTGGTGTTGTAGCTTCGAAGGGAAATCCCGGGATTTGTCGCGTGACGCAGAGTCACGCGGTGGCACGCGGCCCGCCGTTAATTAGTAGTAATTCGTTGTACTCCATTAGCGACAGCATCCAGAGCCAGGATGAACGAGTGACTCGTCCTGTGCGCCGACGCCGACGCCGACGCCGACGCCGACGCCGACGCCGACACCGAAACCGGCTTCGGGACGTTTCATTCTCTACCTCTTTATTTCTCTCTCTCTCTCTCTGTCTGTCTTCTCTCGCTCCCACTATTTCGCTTTGCCCAGCGGACTGCCACGTGTTTAATGGTCTGCGCGTCGTTCGGCAATCCACTGGATATACGAATTAATTTTATTGCAATTACTTGTCGACGGAATAATAAAATCTGGACTGCAATTAAACGCGGTCCATCGCTGCTCCGATTTTTCCCACGTTCCTGATTCCACTGAGAATTGTCTGAATACTCGAACTTTCCATTTCGATCGCAACATGAAGTACCCATTTATTGTATACGTAGGCTGTTTAACATTGGAAATTCGGGGCTCAAGCGATGCGGAATGGCACAGATTTTCAATTCTGCTAACATAAGTAATTTAACAGTGAGCCTACTCTCTCTATAGATCAATATTTGAAAGAAGATTGTTAAGCACCTCTTTTATATTGCACAGTCATGAATAATCCTCTTAATTGAAAAGTTTTCGGTAGGTTTAGTACTAAGTTTGTCAAACAATTGGTAACGCTGTACGGAAAATTGGGATCTACCACAAGTTATGAACTTTTTAGGATTCTCTTAGATAGAGTGTTAAATTTTATAGTAATATTGTAGCTGATAGAAGTGCAAATCGTTCAAAATATTATTACATATTAATTAAATATTGATTGTAAATGATCATTTAGTATGTGTCATGTATTGTCATATTCCTGATTAACCTTTTTCGTTGTCAATGGACAACGAGAGAAGTAATGAAGCCCCTCAAACATAAGCGACTACGTCTGACTTATAAGTACCAATACTACTGACGACATAAGGCTATTGTTCGGACAGTAGAATAGGACCGATCTATACTTCTCCTCCACGATGTCACAGTGCATGTGAACAATTATAATGGAGTACTTGAATGTTATGAACAATTATAAGAGAATACTTGAATATTATATCATTTACAATAAAGACGACCTTAAAATCTCAAAATATATAACGTTATGAAATACCTACAAAAACTCTATAAAAACTACAGAAATATTTGCAATGCGATGTTAACAATTATTGTAATAATCAGAATTGTACGTAACAAGTAGAAATACTACGGAGGAAAACAATTGTAATCAAAGCAACAAAAACACATCTAAATACCTAAGTCGGTAACAACGAAAAATTCAATTTATATCAATCAAAAATATATGAAATTTTTAGTGAATCTATGGAAACTTCGCTGACCGTATACAATGCCTTAATACATACATGTAGATGAAAAGTGCATTCACATCCGTATGTTGTGCGCAAGTGATGCCGCCGTGGTCGATTCCGGAAAATTGTCTCGTAAACTTAACGGAAATGGTTTGAGTAGGATGTGACGGCACCGTTGTCATTAAACGAGATAGACTACAAAACGAGATCAATCTTCCCTCCTGTAATATAATGTTCGAACTGAATAACCTACTTTGTAGTCCAATCGAGCCCGGATGTTAACCTGAAACCGAACCCCAGTCGATTGAAGATCGTGGCGTGTCTGTGTCGCAGAGACGGCAGAGTTGTTCGCCAACAGCTCAATAACACAAACGGTATCAAGTTCCAGCGACATTAATATCCGCGAAAGCTGCGGTTACAGGACTGACATGTTCCAGTCTGTCGGGCAATCTGTGCCGGTGGTCGAAAATGCAATGACTATGTCGGCCATCTCGGGACATTATCATCTTAACGAGTCGGGGCTACCCGAAAGAAAGTAAGTATTCAAAATGTTGGAACGACGGAATAGAATCATAGCGACGTATAACCGACGCCACAAATCGGTCGCACGCAATTCATTGCCCGGTTTGCCAGTGAAGGAATTTCAATTGCTAATGAAATTACAGGAACGCGGTGCACGGGAATCCGTCCAGCCGTTCGGGGATTCGTGACATCATGTTGCGCGACCGACGACGAAACACACGAATGTGTATCGGCCGACGATGTGTTTGCGGTCCCATTGTTTTGCCGACGGGAATCGATTTCGATCTCCCGCGAGCAAAAACCGTTAACGATACTTGTACCTCGCAGCGGCAAGGTTTAGCTGCGCACCCAGGGAACGAAACACGGCGCGCGTGGACTACAGAGTATTTCCGCTGCCGGCTAAACGCCATCGATATTTTCCTCGACGATCCCCCTCCGCAAAGATATTTCCCAATAATGGATTCCATTTGTTCGCACGCTGCGCATTGAACTTAACTTATTGGTAAAACACGCTGCTTCACGCAATCGAAGGACTTCGAACCGATAAATTGTCGATTTTTGAATTCGTAAGTTAGGCCGTGTAAAACGATCATTAAATGTGCTACCTGTGCTCGTTTTTATCGTTAGTATTCAAAGATATTGTAAATTAATCGTTTCTGTCTTTGAAAGTTTTAATAAGTTGGTGATAATTCAGTGACACTATTACATTGTTTTGATCTTTTCGCCGTTTTATATTTCACCTACTAATATTTGTCGTAAATTTATAAAATCCGCAGTCTATTGATAATTTACAAATTCAAGGAATTATATTACTTCATCTCTTGAAGTCATCTCTTATATTACTTCATCTTTTCATCTCTTTAATTAGCTGGTAATTACTGCATAAATATATCTGCTTTTTACGAATTTTAATTATCAGCTTTGTATCCATAAAATTACCACAATGGACGATGTTTCGACTTTAACGCCGCGCGCAACGGTCTCGAGATCTTGTTGAAAAACGATAGCCATGAGGGAGAGTCTTGATCTTCTGTTTTACCGAGCTACTCGAAGTGGCCGAGTTGTTCCCCTTTGTTCAGGATTGAATTAAAACTGTACTTGCAGCGACGGCCATTCCGGCGGGACCCGTTGTTTATCCATTGGCGAAACAATGAGGGACAAGGGAGCCCGAGGAAAGCTGAAAATATTCATTGTTCCTCTCGTTTGAAGCGGGCAAACACTGTGTATATATCGGATCAACGGGATAAGCATCGTCCACGGTGGAGGACAGCTCTATAGAACTTGGACGAGAGAAAAAAAAGCAAGAATTGTCCGGTGGAAATCCGTGTCGTTCCCGTATGATATATATACACGTAGAATGGAGATTTTTAACGCGGGAACTGCTAAATGGGATTTAAAACCGGTGAAAGAACCAATGGTCAATTGTAAGTACTTCGTAATCCGCCGCTGTAAAGAAGGTCAAGAAAAATTGGATTTTCATATCTTACCTTTGCAGTCTAATTCGTGAAATCATTCAGTGCACTTTTATTAGAATTACGTTAAAAATACACTTATAGAAAACATAGATTCGGGAAAAATATTTCAGACAAGTATTAAAGTACCTATCGTAAAGGAACAAATTTTTCACCATGAGAAAAATTGAGGCAATGCATATAATTACCACAATTTTAACAAGAATCTTTTACAGACAATCTCTCTAAAAAAATTTGTACACTCTAGATTGTATCACGTTTGGAAAGAAATAAAAAATTTCATTAAATTCCTTTAAATACTCCCGTTTGAAGGATTACGAAATTAATTTTTTTGTTGCATTTTTAAAAGGTATAATTATGTTATCAAAATGTTAGGTCTACAATCATCGAAATAGATAACTAGAGTCTAGTTATAACGCATTTTCCTCAAATTTTCGCACATATAAAGGAGACATGGAAATCCTTAATTTGTAACAACATAAAAATATATGTGTCGACATCGCTGAATGACAAGAACTCCTTACATATTTCACGGAGTCGAGTTTTAAAATTTCAAAAATGATCGTACAAAATTCATAACCAGGTGACGTTCATCCAGAAGACATAGCTGCAAGCACTATGATATTCTAGTTACATACTTTCCATTATTCTATGCAAGAATTAAACAATATTTCTGTAAAATATATTATTCGTGCGTTTTCATACATCAGAAACAAGAAATTTTCGCATTAAGCGTCATTCAATGCATCATTTAGGACACGAAAGGGCGTATTGTTCTTCTTTTAGAGAGAAGAGTATTCACTTCATAAAAAACAGGCTTCCGCTGGATTTCGAGCGATCTACGACGATCCATAGATCGAATTTAATTGCTTGCGTCCGAAAAGTCTTTGGAGGGGGAGCGTCAATTAATCGCCGAACAGTTTTCCATGGAGCCAACGCACATGAGAGTTTTCGAGTCCCACGAGCGAGACTATTCACCGGCAACGCCACGCCGCGCCGGCCTAAAGAAGGCAAGTAATTGAAAGGCGAAATCATCGATTCCAGTTAATGCTGTTTCGCGGCGCGTTCAATTCGACCCGTTCTCGTTCACCGGCACGCTTTTGTGCTCTGGCAAAAAATTCAGACTGCATAATAAATCGAACTGAACGCACCACTGCATCGACTTACCGTTGCGAACTGAAAATATAGTCGAAACAGCGCCGCGGGCCAGCCGAAATCGTCCATAAAATGAATTCAATAAACGCGTTGTTAAATGTTGTGAATTATTTAATGAAATAGCTGGATCGTTCGCGAATTTCCAAGACACTCCTGAATGAATATTAATAACATATAAAGCATCGATAATAAACTATATTGTATCTTTCGCATTCATGCTTGCCTCCGGATTTGCAGGAATAATATTCTGTCTTCGGTGGAAAACCAAAATTACGAAGTCCCAACCGTTTCTATTTTCCCACATATTGTTAATTCAGTTTGTAATTGTATCTCACCTCATTAAGTGCGGTATATCATCTCCAAAAATTCTCAGAAAGTTGAAGTAATTTAATCAACGACAGTCAAATGAGAAAGTTAATTTTATCTCGGATATTATTCCAACCTACTTGTATTCTGAAAATTCCACTAAAACTCGGTTTATTCGAACCGACCACAATGAAAATCAATTTCTAAGCCTAATAAAAAATTAATATCATCCATTCGTGCTACAATGATTTATTCTATGACTACATTCACTTTAATGTTTAAACGTTCGTTAGAAAACAGTAAAATTTTAATTCATCCTACAAGAACGACATAATATTCATATTTAGTAAATTCTGTTTGAAGTCTTCATCACGAGATTGACTAGTTATTATCCAGCAAGAAATTAATATACTAAAAACATAATCTCTGTCTTTGCGAAATATGATTGCAAGCAACCAGAAAAGAAAGATATATTTACAAACTAAGTAAATTATAATAATTTATACTGTACATAATTCGGTCAAATTAACGAACAAAGTATTTTGATGTGAGATACTGTTCACGTTTAGAATTGGTTAGGGTTACCGGCGAACGATTAAGCAGTAAACTTTTGAACTCGTGAACTTGTGGGATGTGACATGAACGCGTCAGCGATTCTCATCGAGCCTCGAAGCCCCACGATCCGCCACTAATTATTTCGTACGCGATCAGCATGATTTCTAGCTGGTCGGTTTATCGGTGTGCTTTCGCGTGATCGCGGGCTGAATCTGTTTACGATATTGGCTCGATTAGAAAGGATGATACTGCGGCTATTCATGACTGAAGGAGGATACAGCCTGGAAACACTGTTTACTGCTCCCCGTATGTTCAATAGTGTAGTGGAGACTTCGAGCGGATCGATTCACAGTTTCTAATATGCGCATCGAATATGTTTGCATTTATGAGTAGTGGAAATGGGTTTGAAGACATTCAATGGCCCCCAATAAGAGATAACAAGAGTGACACTGCAACCGCGAGAACGTTCGATAAATTCTACGAAGCAGACTATTTACCATCATGGTTGACCTTCGACGACCTTGAATGCCCTTGAAACACGCCTTATTAGATAGTCCATAGAAGAGTGTATAATTCTAATTTAAAAAACAGAATTGACTTTTAAATGACCTCTACGTTTCCACCCACCAAAAAAACTATTAAAATTCTTGAAACCACGCAAGTATAACAAAAGCTACAACACACACCACTTTTTTTCTTTTTTTTTTCTTATACTTTCCTCAAAATCTTGCTCATCAGTTTACTCTGTAGGAGATAAGGTTAATAATTTGTGGAGCACACTAATAAGTTAACACTGGTTTAATAATAAAGAGTTAATGCTTCGCTACCCTTCGCTAAACATATACAGGAAAATTTCCACAAATCAGGTACATTATAAAATAATTTAAGTAGCCGCGGCCCAATGGGAAAAGTTTCCAGCATAATCCTTAATGGTCCGCAACCTCATAGATTCTACCGGAGGCAAGGAATCATAAACGATGCGAGCCTTGCAAAAGTATTCCATTAAAATCGTAACAACTGTGCAACGAACGCTTAAGAGCATCATTATTCTCCCGTAAAAACCACATACCGTCGGGTTTCCTCGGTCACGGGTTCGCTGACCGCTAGCGAAACGACATTTGTGGCGCAAGCGGTGGTCGGTACTCCTCGGACCCGCGCAAAATCGTCGGATTTCTGGGTTCTAATTGGAAGGCCGGCAATCAAACGATGGCGTCACGAAGGATCAAATTGCACGTGGGTACGGACATGGTGACGTTTTTTATGTCCGTCGGGAAAACTGAAGGAAAAAGTGAACTATGTATTAGCTAGAAGCTAGGGCAAGCTGTTTAGTAGAATATGAGTCGGGCCAGCCTAGGTACACATCCTTGTACTGTACTAGTCGCACGTATCCCCGTTATTAACTGAATAGATTACAACTATTGCTACGGGTCTGTAGTATCGCGTGACGAAGAAAAAAAACGACGCACAACTTCAAAATATTTTGTAACGTCGTTGAGCCCCCAAAAAACGAATATCGCAACGCTACGACTACAGCCAACGACAAAAAGATAGCAATTATACATGTAGCTGTGTACATATATCTGTGTATTCACTTGTCCAATTGGTTGAAATAGCACAGCTTGTTGAATCGCGTGTATGGTGTCGAGCGACGAGCGCGTATCTTGTGTTCTTATATTGGTCCCCGAAGTCGGTTGACTGGGCGAGAGCGCGTTTGTTTACGTTTTTCGGCTGCCGGTGGCTCCGAGGAAGCGTGGTGTGTGTGGCGCTGTGTGCGTATGAGCGCGTAGCGGTCGAGACGTCCGAAGACGCAGTCTTTAGTCAATTGTTAGCTCTGGGTTTATTAGCATGTCATTGTATTGTGAAAATCCTCTTTCTTTAATAAACATTAATAATTCCGTTATTTTTTGTGGTTCTACTTGAACACAGCTCGTGCAAAGGATACTCGTGTGCGTATCGATTTGTTCTTTCGACGGTTAAACTTTACCTTGCGTAGCCAGAAATTTTTGTCGGTTTCATATGTAATCCTGTAGATGTTAGCGAAAAGATACCAAAAATCAAAGTCTAGGTGATCGGTGGTTTAGAAGTTATGAATGTTTAAAGTTAAGCGATTTTCAGTGTTGTTGACAGGCAAGAGCGTCCCTATGTTGGTCGCTACTTTAATTGCTAGTGCAATTAGAAAAGTGGCAGACTCAAGGGTAAACCGAAGTCTGCCATCCAGATGTGTGCATATATGTATACTAAAACATCTGTTACTGAACAATACCAGTACAGAATATTATGCGTAATATCTGTTTCTAAGAAATGTGATAAAAAAAAGATGCAAGGAATAGGAAAAAATTATGAATCTGCCGTATAACTGTGTGTGTCGACTTGTGCCATATCGGAAGGCTACATGAGCGTTCGAGGTGGGAATTAGGCAGAACGAGAAGCTTTCGCCTCTGTCCCGAGTCTCTTCTATCCAGTTGCCAACGATACAGACATGGAGATTCGTTTGGAACATTAATCCTCCCTGCGCCGAGGCGAAAAGTTTTTCGCTTTGGGATTCGATGCTTTTCGTATGGTGGTCGTTCTCGCGTATACGAAAGCCACCCCTGCGCAGCCAATTTTTTAGCCGTCACACACACTTGTATATGAGTTAAACGACGTCCTGACCGAGAGAACTGGCACTGAGAAAAAACCACGCGCGACGAGCTGCTCTCGAATACTTAAACGACCACCACTGACATAAAACCCGGCCTCTTGCAGGACTGATTCCCTGGACACCCTCCACCAACCCTTTCGCTGCAGTAGGAAAAGGGCGGGAAACACGGCCGCGAACTTTCTACAGCCCGAGCCGGCTTAAATCCACTCGTTACGGCACACGATGAAGCCGGCGTTCGCGGAAAACCCGCTCAAACTAATTCGTCTACTCGACCGTGAACGCCGCATTCATCCCCATAACGTGTCCTCTATCACCGGACCTGAAGAACGACCACCTTTTCAGAATCTCGCAAATGATATCGAGCACTGCGCGCTTAAAACTGTTCTGCGGTATTGAAACTCCAAAAATCCAATTTGGAAGCTTCATTCCACGGGGACATTTTTAGAAAGTTCCATGGAGATGCTTATGCATACCCCTTTACGGCAAAATCCAAAACTTTCTATGATGTTCTCTTTGAAAATTTTCGCTTTAAATGTTCCATGTTTGCAATAAAGATCATGAAAAATATTACAGCTTTTTAATTTTTATTGTGACATATTCGAGTCAGATAAATTTTACTCTTACTGATTCTTGGGATACTGTGGGATTTTTATGGTACACATTGGATCGTCGAAATTTTAATTTATCTTTCTTCTACATGTTATGTGGTTTCCTAAATAATACTGTAATACGAGAAGTCTAGATTTCATTGGAAGCTAAAAACGCCATTCGTAGCTAATCGTTCTCATTGCATCATTGCACTGTCCATTGTTGATAGTAATGAGAAACGAGCTCATAAAAGACGAGCTTCAAAGTTGAAACCGTTTCAATTAAGGAATTTCTCCTCCAAAAATTAGATTGGGCGGGGAAATAAGGGAACTGCCGGGTCATGCACATATACCTTACCGCTCTTCTTTCCACGCGCACCATTTCAGCACAGTATACGACACCCTCGCTTCGAGTTCCTTTGAAACTGCATTGTGCTGCACTCGAATACAAAAAGCGTTGAGTTTCCTCGCGATAAGGTAACGCCATCGGTGATGCCGTAACTTTTCCCCGAATTGATTTTAGAGGGTCGTTCGCCGCTTTAGACGAAGAAACGTGGAACGCTTACGATAAACGCCGTTTGCACCGGGTACACGTGCTAGCAACAGCGCGTATATCCTCGTCACACTATCCAAATGAGATACGAAACGCTCCCTTGAAAATTTCTAATATCCCGCTCGCCCGATCGATAATCCCCTGGACTCGGTAACAAATTCATTAATGATGCTCGACGCTACCAGGCGGGCTAGACTATACATAGACTAAATTATTCAAATCTCCCAGGATAAACGACTTTTATTAATCCTCGTATCATATATACCTTCTTCACGATGAAAATCGAACTACTCTTTTTTATAAATACTAGGAAATATTCGGTTTTTTCTCTTTGCTTCACTTTTGGGTGAACATGAGAATCTATTTTCATTATGTATTCCCTCGTAAAATTCATTTAACCCTTAGCACTGTTTACTTTACCATGAATCACACTATTGTTTACATTCTTAAATGCGTTGGTATCTAATCAATTACTGCGCAAGTAATGTATGAGGATATATCAATATTCATAAAATGAAAATAATCGTATGCAATAAGATTATTCTAGGTTGAAAGAAATGTTTAATTATCTAATTAAAAGTTTAAAGGATCAGAGTACATTTTGTAAGGTGTCAAAGGATGCCCATTACATTTACTTATCAAATATACATATTTTAATTTATTGTGCTGAAATTGAAACAAATAGAAAAGTAGATACAGAAAACAAGTAAGTGAATCGACAATACTTTAAAGTGATGAGAAAATGTCTGGCCAGAAACTAAATGATTGTCCGAGGTGGTTGATACTGACGATGATGTTAGCCCTTCAGTTTTTTTTTTGGCATGTTCAGAAGTATATTCAGAGGGGCGTGCAGATCTAGACATCGATGACGTCAGATCATGGTTGCAACGTGACATTGATAGACACTTTCAATTAGAGAATTCTGATGACGAAGTAGCTAGTATCTACAGAACCCTTGTGTTAGTCACCACAAAGCAATAACGATGCTCGAAAATGTGTGGATATACTAAACCCTCCGTATGGTATGCCGGAGTCATTTGTGACCTGTCGTGATAGCGGTGTGGATAAGCTTGAGCGACCGTCAATATGTATTAGTGATATTTCATGTGGGTCAGAGATGACTTCGGCACAGGCCTAGAAGTTGCAGGTGTCAGAGCGGTAAGACACCAAACTGACTCAAAAGTGACTGAATTCGCGATGGTTTTAAAACTTCCTGATTAAACTGAACTTATAGTGTATACATGTCTTTTGATTCATACGTAGTTCAATCGCATGGTCCATTATTAAAAAAGTTATTGTCTTCTTAAAAATGTTCGAATATTAGTGGGAGTCACTGTACATCTAGATTGTGCAATTATGAAAATACATAGAATATGTCTGTTATTTACGTTTGTTAATTTTCCGGATTTCCGGTCATCCAGATTGGGCTCGGTTTGGTTGAGCCGGATAACAGGGTTCTATTCTAGCACTGTTCAATTCGTTTCATGATTCCGTAATCGTATGATTTTTCCATTCTTCGTGCTTATTATTCACTCGACGAGAACGCGATCTGTTTGCTTTGTATACGGTAACACAGATGATACGATAAAACGGATCGATCAAAATGCATCCAGTAAAAACACGAGCGCGATACACGAGAATCGTTAAATCGAAGAATTACAGTACGATTTAACGCGGCGCGTTGTAATGCAATAGAAAGTAATGCGATTACGGTCATACATGTCCCGCATAATTTCACGCCACGCGCCATTGATTGTCGACGCAATTTGCGGGCCGCGTGAACGGCGAGGCGCGGGGGCGCGACTGTTAATAACTGCTTGAATTCAAAGACAAATTATTGGTGTCGGTGCCTGACAATCGCGGCAATGATACCGGATGCCGTTCATACCTAGGAGACTCTCCATGAGATTTATTTTTATAGCAATATTTAGCAATGGATGGAACTGTTAGTGCAATTAGTATGCAAGTCTTCCTAATGTCTTCATTTGTTTTGTATTGTATGCATGCATATATGTATTGTTCCCTTCTGCTTTAAGAGATACAAAGAGATCCCGTACCTTTTACGATTTTTATCTTCATTTTCACCCTTTCTCTCGTATTTCTTCACTTTTTTAAAAATCGAAACTCTCATATGAGATTTATTTCAACATAATTACAAAAAAAAAAACGAAATACACCAAATATAAAACAGAATATAAAAATTACAAAGTAGAATGTGGTTATTAGAGATACACAAATATTTTAATACAAACATATGATTAGTTGGAACAGTATAGACAAAACTTATACTTTAAGACCACAGCTCTTAAAAAATGATAACATGTAGTGACAAGCTTTGATATTTGGTTTAGCTATAAATATTGAGACATCTATTGGAAGCTGGAAATTTATTTTACTGAGTATATTCATCTACCATTTCACTCTCATCCTTCCATACATTTTCTCCCTCTCTCACTCATACTTTCCACCCAGCTGTTCCTCTCTCACTCTCTCTTACTTTACCCCATCTGCTCCCCCTTCGTCTTCAACTAATATCTTTTTTAACTTCCCCTGTATCCCTTCTTCTATTCCTTCTTCTTCCCAGCATCTTTTCAACACGTGCTCCCATGATTCTGCTTCGTTTCCACATATTCTGCACCGTCTGTCATCTTCTTCCTCCCAACATGTGCTTCCTCTCATTTCATTTCCTGATCTCGCTACTCTACTCCATTTCTCTTTCCATATTTTCTTCAGCTATTCTGGTATTTTCTCTATCCTTATCTCTTTATACCAACTATTATACCTCAACTATATTATAACCTTTCTCCAGTTGTCCCCTTTGTATTCCCATTTGTTTCGTTTAAATGAAAAAAATAGATGACCTGTATAAAAAATGAGTCAATTTATAAGTTTTAAAGTTACCACATCAAAGTATTAAAGAGGCAGGAAAATATTCAAATTTAAAATGGCTTTGTTCTTGATTCAACGAGAGGTGCAGAATTAATTTTTATCATACTGAATTAAAATCAGATTAAAAATTATGAAGACAAATGATCTTTGATTTAGTTGATTATAAACAACATTGGAATGTCATTAGAATAGAAATATATGAAAGTAGGACTTGAATTTAATAATCGACGGATATAAAAAAAGAATACAATTATGGTTTATTAAAACATAAACGATAGAATACAGCAGAAATGAGGGTCGTGTATGCATTAATAAGAAAATTATACTATCCCCAGAAGTAGTAGAGTATGCCTGTCTGCAGTAGACAATCGGCGGGTTAAACAGCGAGTGCGGTGCGTAACGGATCCCGTATCCACGGTCGTTGAAAAAATCATAAAGACCATCTCCAGGAGGGTGCCGTGACCATGAAATGAGCGGTTTCGCCGTGAATTCGCCGTTTAAACCGGCGCACCGGCGGTGCCCAACGAAATTATCTCATAAAATTCGGGCCGGCTGATTAACGGGTATAAAAATGTTTCTTTGAAAGCTACCCGGCGCGTTCCTTTGTTACGGAGAAGTGGTCCCTTGAAAATTCCAGCCGTTTCTCTTATTAATTCAAGAATAACCGCCCGGAAAGAATTGCTCGCCGCCGTTGAACTGCGACCGTGCGGTTTCAAACGTTTTTCCGGGGAAAAAGGGACGAAAAGAGAGAGAAAGAGAGAGAGAGAGAGTGAAGCACTAGCCAGAACAATTTCAATCTGCGCCTTATCCATTGATCGTTTCCGTGCTGCGGGGGTGGTAAACCAATTATAATTGAGTGGATAGAGCGGATCGCGGAGAGGTCGCCACGGAAAAACTGTCGGTGTTCTCGCGGACAGGCAATTTTGGCATTCAGGGTCCGTTGGCTAAGAAATCGATGCAGGTTTATGACAAGGCGAAGTTGGTTAACTGCTTTCGAAACTACTCGGGACAGCACGGGGATCGCAAACTCCGGGGTTTGCTTAAAGGATGATTTAATCCAAAGTTTCACTGCGCCAAATAAGAGTGTGCCTGATGGTCCGCGTAGATTCAGCGACGATGGATAAGCGGCGGTTCTGATAGGCGGAAGAGGATAGACGACGACACGGGGGTGGACGAGACTTGTCTGCCGCGAGGCGGACCGAGTGAAAAATCTCCTCGAAATTACGAAGCCATTTTGCAGGACCTGAAAAGAGGGAATAGATAAAAGCTGTTCAATCTAAAAGTTTCGCCGCGGCAGTTCCCCGGGAAAACGGAATCCTCGCGAGTATTTCGGCGCCAGTTTGGTGATTAATTTAGCAGACTCCGCGCGAGCAGTGGAAAACTGCTCGGAACGTCGTAAGTCCTGAACTCGAGTGCTTTAACGATGATTTAGGGTAGCGCCGAGCGCGAAATACAGAAATTCCGCGCGCGACGATCCGGCAAAAGGAACGATCCAAGGAATCACCGGACCTGTCCGTCGATGCTAATGGGATAGAAAGTCCATTATGAAACGTCTACGGGGGTCTTTGAGGTGCGGATTATCGCGATGGATGGAGCTGCACCGAGACCGAACCCCGTAATATCCTGAGATACTCGATAACGAGAAGACAGCTCTACAACTCGGGAAAAGTATATTGAGCGGGATCCTCGGAAAGGTGAAAAATCCTCAGACAGGATCTTCGAGTTTCAACGGAGCAGCCGCCGCCGGAGTGAACTTCCACCCCCGGATCATAGAAAACGCCTTGGTAGTTCAAGGAGTTTAATTTCCTGAAATTCAATATTTTTCTCGCCGACAAACAAGGCCGGAGAGGCGAGAACCGAGAAATTTCGCAGCTCTCTCTCCCCCTCTTTCTCGAGCCTCTGTTTCGATTACGTCGGAAAGCGAAGTTCGGCTACGGGAAAATGAACGTTCGGCGAATTTATGAGGCGCAGGTGGACGGAACGACGTCAACACAGTGCCAGAACTTGTACTCCGATAGAGTCCCAGGCAAGCTGAGAAATAAATGACAGGAGAAACGGAGAAGCCGACCGACTAGTCGACGAAAACTGTATCAGGCCGCATTTTTGGTCGAACGGAACCCGAAACGACGCTGAATCTCAGATTTCCGCGTCCAAGATCTCGGGATATACCGTCATTTTCTCCGAATATGGCCGACCACGTTAAAAACACGGCCGGCTTTTTCGGGGATCGATCCTGTACATTAGGCTAATGAAAAGTTATGTGAAAAGTTCTCTGAGGCTCGGCATATGGAAATGAACAACCGCGCCTGGCGGTAACGCGTGTCTGCGATAATGGTAAAAATGGTACCCCTCTGTAACCAGAACCTCTGAAATCACGACTGGGCAAATATTTTTGTAATGGGTAAATGGAAATAAATATTTTGATTTTGCAGCTAAAATATTACTTCTTCGAAATTTCAAATATCTATTACTCTATTGAATCTTACAAATATTATTTTAAAATGAGTATTTCATTGAGGTATCAGATAATTTCAAACAGTAGTATGTACATTAATATTTAGTTTAAATAATAGTGATCTAATAGTATAAAAATTTTGCTACCTCCTGTATGCATTCATTCATGGTATAAAAGGCTGTATATTCGTTATCCATTTTCAGAAAATTTACGAGTTTTTCTGTGTCTTCACCATTGTAAAGTTGCTTTAAAAGTTTGAAGAAATTGAAAGGAACCAGTGATCGTAACGTGAAAAATATCAATTCTTCGGGAAATAGCAATCAGTGGAATATTCAACGAGATAAAATTTTCATCGCGATTCAACCGTTTAACCAGCTACTTTCGCCTCAACTGTCCATAGCAAGGAACCAATTCAAGCAGTTTGGTAACAATAATTCTAACCAAACGTGCCGGAGGAACACGATTAACGTCTTAATCCCTGATGTTCTTGAACTTCCATGAGTAGGTCCTCAGAGGCTTAAAGACGGACCCGCAGTGCAGTCTTGGAAACGCGACCGTGTAATAACAACTAGGCGGAATATCTGTCCGCGTAAAATACCAGGAAGCCGTCGGAACCAGCTGCTTCAACAAAAGAAGTTTAGTCTCGAAGATCTGGTAGCTAGTGCAATGGAATCCAGGTTACACTTGAGACGAGAGTATGGTAAACCTTTGCGTAGTAACGTTTCCCATGGGGAATGTACTACACGAATTGCGACTGTACAAAATATGGAAAAGAAATGATTTCAAGAAACATTCGTCAAATAATATCGCACTTTTTTTGTAATCAACTCCAGTAAGTTAAAAATAGAATGCAATTTTATTAGAACCTCGTATCTCAGAGGTAACTAAAAATATTTATTAGGTACAAATGCAAAAACGCCAACAATTATAAACCTGTCAGAATGAAAATTAAATACTGAAAATGTAGAATTAATAAACGATGTACAATTAGGACAATGATCTTTATACGCGAATTTAATAAAGAAAAGTATAAAAATATATACGCGTTGTACAATAATCGTAAAAGCATTCATACGCTGTCGGGATTTCCTTTTCACGCGAACAGATAATTGATGCACGTTCAACTATTCTACAATGGCGCAACTTTGAATGAAAATGCGGAACATGAAAATAATATTTAACTGAATAACAATTGAAATTTGTATGCATGCAGTGAGCATACTTATAAATAATTTTTTTCTGATCTTACGATCGGTATCTATAAATTCCCATTAAACAAAAAATAGTAGAATTGGCAATTGTATTCTTTGCATTATTCATCTTTCGGGTTCGACATTTTTCTATAATTGTGTTAGTAACGAAGTTGCAACAAGAAATAATTACATGAACCTATATTCAAAACACAATTAATTTTTCTAGTACTCGGCTAATACTATCTCGAGCCTCGATTATCCGATCAGAGCCATTCCGTTCATATCGTTCGGCTCCGAATTAGTCCGCCTAATCAGAGTTCTACCGGCGCGGCATGGGATCGTAGTTATCGGAGTTCTACCGTAGAAGCGAGCATAGCCGGCATTAGAGAGCACTGCTCAGTCAGAGCTCGGCGAGATTTCAGAGGGTCTAGATACCTTAACGATGATTTAATTCGAAGTTTATAAATACTGACTTGCAGGATAGTTCGAGGACTTAGAGAGAGACCGCAGTGCGGTTAACAGGATGCAAGCGAGTCCTATGGTAGGTCTGTATAGGACTCGGGTCAACGTTGAAACTCCGATGAGTGTGGCTACAGTGGAATATAGAAACACCGAGACGGAGACGCGAGCGCGGAATGGTGAGATGGAGGGCAACGTGTCGTGGAGGAGGATCGGAAGAGGTCTGCGACGGTTTCAGGAAGAGAGATAGAGACAGAGCAGACGAGGAGAGAGAGAGAGATCCACACAGAGAAGCAACGATCGAAACGGAGAAACCACGGAGGTGGGACGAAGACGGGCAGAACACTAACAGGAACACACCGGTACAAAGACCGAAATGCAAATACGTATTCTGTGTACTTAGGAAGCTGTAGCGCCAGCGAGCCTCATGCATAGAGATTGTACGGTGTCCGTGTAAAATCGACCCTTAACCACGCCGCCGAGCCGCGCCGCGGAGCGTCGCTCTGTGCCCGTTTCCGTCAACGGCCTCCCGTCTGTAGATAAAGTGGTGGACAAAAGTATTGGCACTATTAAAATTACTCACATCAATTTATTTCCCATGTACAGTTCGGAACAAACTAAAACCAATAAAACCATCTTCTAATAATAAAATTACTGATATAGTTGTTTTGTCAGGATTGATCCTAGAGTGAAATTGGAAAACTAATGGGTAGATGACACATTCCTCCGTGCAGAAAATATAATATATATATATATATATAATTAACTATACGAGTGCCATTGTTAATTGTTATCATCTCAAATGGTACAGAATTGTATTAGCGAAAAACTGCTTGTATTCTGATAATTGAACAAAAATGGCTTTTACTGTATCTAACTGTGTGTGTACAACTACCATCATGTGACCTCCGATACACCCTCGCCGAGGGTATATTTTTGGCCGGGCTGGTTCGTGCACGAGACCACGGGCTGCGGCACTGAATTCACCGAGCCGCCATTCTTTGTCCGACCTTTGATCCAGCTCAAGTTTGAACAACAGACGCGTCCGAACCATTTTTGCGCATTACCTTGTCTCGTAGGTTACGAACGAAGACGCTCGTTTTTTCCCGAAGAAATGGATATCCGCCATCGTTCGTCTGGTCGAAACGAACTCGCTCTCGTCCTCCAAAACGTTTGTCGAGGGTGATTTACATTTAATTGCCGACCACCCTACAAACTCGCAGTGTATTTCGTGATCGATTAAGTATCCTCTCATATTTCTCATGAATAATTCAACGAGGATGTTACGCGACTCGCTATGTCGTGGCGAGATCCTGCACGTCGATATACGCCACAACGTGCTCCGTAATTTGACCGGAGCTTTTCTCCGCGGGACCAACGGAATCGTGAACGCAAACGAACGCTTGATGATCTCTACGGTTCTTCGGAAGCAGAAAAACGGCGCTTCTAATTTAAACCATAGTCCGGACAACGAGACAAGATAGAGCACGTAAACACTCGCGCAGGACCAACTCGCAGGATCAAGATTTCTACGACTTATGAAATAAGCATAATATAGGTATGTTCGTCACATATGGACGTAACTGTACCAATATATTGTATTAAACGAAATTTCGTGACATTTGAGAACGTTTTTTTTTTAATATTAGAAAAAATTATGAAAAATTACGATTTATAGGAATTACTAAGAAGCCTAATAATAACTAATAAAATAATAACTAATAATAATAACCTAACCAATATATTGTATTTAAACGAAATATTAAACGAGATATTAGAAAAAATTATGAAAAATTACGATTAATAGGAATCACTAAGAAAATAATAAAGTTCGCGATGAATATCGATGTCCGATAAAAATGAAGTCGAGAAATATAAAACTGAACGCATTTTATGGTTTCAAAAATCTCGAGGTCCGCACTTATGAGTTGTTTTAATTATTGAAATTTCTTGTATAAGATAAGATATTAACATCTACAAGTATCTCTCTGTGTTATTTTCATAACGGCAAAGCAGTCAACGAAGCACAGTTTACAGAGAAGTTGGATAGAAAATGATTGGTGTAGCACGGTTTCCTCGATTACTTGAATTTCCCGTGCATTTAATCATCTTTCCGTTCTCTTTCCAGATGTACTCGCAAATTATGTACAGTCGAAGAATTTAAAGCTTTGGGCAAGCCGGTGATGGTAATTCTAGCGAAACGCGAGCGTAGTAAACAGAAGAGGTAATAATTTTAACAAGTAACATGAATGTGTTAATTAATTGAACATATTCATGATCTAAATAACTCGAATAGCAGGCGGCAGTGGAAAAAGAGGCGCTCACGAAAGGCGGAGATAGCGTGGATTTTAAAATGCGTCGGGCTTCGTTGACGTTCAATTACTCTTTAAAGTTCGCCAGGCGAAACATGGGGTTACAGAAGAAGGGAAAAAGACCGAGCGGGCAGCCGCGAGCTTGCCATAGTATCCGCAGCTTGCCTTTTGTAAGCTTCTATCTCGTTTACGCATCTGCTACCGGGGCCAGCTTCGCTGCGCCGTCGTCATAATGACGGTATTCTTGTCTATCACGAGTAGATGCGCTCCTCTAGCAAACAGAAAAGTCTATTTACTGAAACTCTATTTTTCCCGCGTACCTTCCGCCTCCGACGTTCTCATGCGCTTTCCATGTTACACTGCAATTCAGAATGGAGAAAATTCCTCGACAATTAGACATTTACATACGGCAAATACTAATGAAGACGCTACAATGCGACAATAACATTTGGACGTATTAATGGCACTTATACCTCGCGTCACACTGGAAAGAATAGAATTGTTAATTTTACGGAAGCAAGAACATTTTGTAATTTAAAAAAATTTTGTAGTTCATCGAAACATTTGAAATCGAGTCTGTATGCAGACCTAACAACCTTATACATGTATACAGGGTGGCGCAATAGCTATGTCCACTTAGAATATTTCCATTATTTGTAATAGTATGAAAAAATGTTATATACAAAATTTGTACAAACAATTTCTGCGTGTTGAAGGCATAGAGCAGATTTCAAGGTCATCTCTATTTTTTTTAATGGAATGCTGTTTTATTTCAAATTTATTTTTATGTAAAATTAACTTTCTTGCATTACAGAAGATGCTCAAAATGGTGACCGTTTGCGTCAATGCAAAATTGCAATATTCGTATTCGTTTCATGTCAATATTACGAACTGATGAGATGTTTAAATTTCTAGATATACGCGATGTATTGCCACAACATAGATAATGTTATAAGACCATTCGTTTATGTAAAAGTGGAGGTCTATTACACAATACAACATGTGCTAGAATAAGTTCAGAAACAATAAGACGTGCACGTGATGCAACGATATGGTGATTGCAACTTTGCATTGAAGCAAACGGCCACCACTTCGAACATTTTGTGTAATGTGAGAAAGTTAATTTTACTACCTCGTTTGGCCTTGCATGACCTTCAATGATAGCTCGCTGAAGTCGTCTTAACACCGGCTATCACAACGCGATAAAAAAACATATTATTCCATTAAAAAACTGTTGTATACAACATTTTTTCATATTATTACAAATAATGGCACATTATTATCACAATATTCCACCCTCTATATTGTGTAACTGTTGTATATAACATTTTTTCATATTATTACAAATAATGAAAATATTTTAAGTGGGCATAGTTATTGTCCCACCCTGTATACAAGGCGACTCACGAAAAACAGAAAACCTGAATTTCTCTGTTGGTATGAAGGATAAACGAAAGATACATATATTACTAATAAGAATGACTGAAAACGGAAATAATCATTTTAATAAATATATTCCTTCCCCTTTCCTAAACTTTGTTGGTAAGCATTCAGATAGTTACGGAAGAATATTGTCCGACTTAATCATGCGCTTGAACAAACCGCTAAATAAACCCAGATCTCTAGAAGTAATTTTTCTCGAAGCCCTGGAATGTCTTGGTATGAACCTTTCCAGAGATCACAGGAGACACAAAGAGAAACTATCTAAGAAAACATAGGAGTAGGATCAGTTGGAGGAGTTCCAACCCTGGATGAAGGAATCTCAAGGTAGGTGAATTTCACTGAACCCTAGAAACACCATTAAGCCACAGTAATCTTCACTGTGCCCGGGCGACCGAAAATGGTTGTAATCACAAGACCATTTGAACCGGAGTCGTCTATGATTCGTTTAATCGTCCCATTAAGAAGTCACGTTCAATCAGAAATTACGAAAAGTTTTACACTTTGCTACTTGACATTCTGATGTTGTAACCAGAGAAGTCGCAAAACTTTAGAAACGATCAGCAGAGTGCCGTTGAAGTTACGGTTGACTTGGAAGATTTTTATGGAAAGTTTCCCTTGTAGGTATAACTCGTAAAGAAACACTTCATAAATCTTTCAAATTGGCGACTTCTAAACGATCACTACATTTATTTATAACATTGACTAACAAAGCGACTTGTTTTTCGTATATTGTAACTAGTGGACTTGAAAATTCTATTCTACTGGCAGTGGTGGAACGAAATAATGTTTCATTTCCATGCGTGATATTATAAAATTCAGTTGCTGGTGATTCTGAACACGATTTTTCGGGTACGTCTCGAAATCCAAGACAACCCCGCGCACAGACACAATTTAAATATATACAATGAACGTTCCCCAGGATAATATCTAGGACACGAAACGCAAAAATGGGACGGGGTTTCTACGATGAATATACAATCAGAGCACGTGCGGATTAGGAGTTGGCGTTTGCGGTGAAACGATTCACGGTAACGCAGTTTCCGTCGTTATTCGTCGTGCTTCTCGGTTCCTTCCGCGCAGAGTAAATAACAAAAAAACTCGTGGCGAATGGAAATTCCTGGTTTGAGCACCATCGAAACGCTGTTTGAAAAGCGCGGCCGCGTTGTACCCATGTAAACACGCGATGCGTTTAATTTTTCAAAGTAGTTTATCTGCGCCGGTGCTTGACACAGAAATCAGTTTACCGTGTGCGCGCTCGCACACCTGTCAGAACACACGGGCCCCTTGCACACCGTGTACCTCGTGCAGAGCGCAGGTTGCAATGTGCAGAGAAGTGCAGCGTGCACATCGTGAGAATGCACAGGCGGGCGAGCCCGTGGCAGACGTTTCGCGCGACGAGCGGAATGAAAACAGCAAGGAGCACAAGTGTGTGCGCACACACAGGGAAATTACGATCCCGTCTTTCGGCTCGATTCAAGAAATATAAATTCACTCGCTCGTCTCGTTCAAAACCGTCCGAATACTACACACAACCTACTCACAGGTAAATTCCATTCCGAAAAGTAAGCGGTGCGGCGTCTGGTTTCTATCTGGTCGATCCTTCCTACGAATCATCTCCTTGCGAAGAAAATGGCGAGCCATAGACGACTGCTATACCCAGCGAGATCACACAGTAAATCCTACTCATGTGCGGATACTCTTTCGACACTAACCTACCACCAAGGGTCAAACGAGCAGTTCCAATTTTTTTATTTTAAGATTTGTTAAGATTATGCATTCATAGAAAATTATTATGATGATATTAAATTTTAAATATTAGCTGATTTCATCATGAGCCATTTTGAAATACAAGATGAGTCTCGTAACGTGACAATCTCAAATAATTAATAAGTTATTTGTTGTATGCAGAATTTCATAATTTATCCGAATTTGAAAAAAAATGTTAGACATTTGATTTAAAAAACTGAAGGTGACCCTAATATCTCGATCAGAAAGCAAAGTAATAAAAAACAGATTAGAGCATTGTAAGTACTCCAGGAAACTTATAAGTTATTTGAGAATGTCATCTTACGAGACTCACCCTGTATAAATATAAGTATTAGTTCGGTTGTTACAAACAATGGAAAGGTATTTAATTCTTGAAAACATTCACGATCATTTTCAGTTGATTAATTAATTGTAGTGGCCATGAATTAATTTTTATACTAAATATGTATAACTGTATGCTTCATATTTCTGTTGAAACATTTTAATGAAGTTTCGTTGAACTTGTTACACGATATTTCAATTTTATTTTCAACTGCAGGATCTGTTTACAGAGTTTATCTAGAAACTTGTATAACGTCTTGCATGCAGTTATAATGCTTTTACTTTTAGTTCATGTAAATAACTTCGTGAAGAAAGTTAAAGATTCTTGATAAGAGGACGCTAAATTTCCCAGGAACATGACGTCATTTACAATGAATCGCGTGAAATAAAACAAAGAAACTTCCTCCAAGCGTTTAGGTTAAATTGCAACCCGAGATGGAGTACGCTTTTTCTTTTATAGTTTTCAAGTTCGCGGATTTTATAAGTTGCTGCAAAATTAACGAAGTGTGTCCTAGACCTAGAATACAGTTTCTAAGGCAGAGTAAAGTCCAGAGAAGTAAAGTGGAGAACCATGGTCGTCCACATATTATATTGTAGATTATTTTTCATTATGTATATAGGAAAGATTTAACAATTAAGTTCATCCAGACATTATATTAAAATATTATGAAATCAGAATTACATTCTGATAAATGTTTATTTAGATATATTTTTTCTACTTCTAACATCTTTTGTTGTTTATATTATATTCTAATGATATTTTTTCTTCGTACAACCTGCAACCCTTATAACACAATCTTTGGTATACATTGAATTATCGATCAATATTATTGATCATGTAAATCATTTAATATAATAGTATACAGTTTAATTGTAGAATGTCTTGTCGATACACTCTTTTCCGAACCATAGAAAGTTCATAAATCAAAACGAAATATACTATGGTGCATGAGAAGGCATGTAAAAGAAAGGACCCATCCGCCACGCGAATCAATAGTACAGACTGTGTGATTGCAATGGCGAACATAAAACAAACAGCCGTTTTGTGGTTGTTTCAATCGGTTCGGAGTGCTTCGAAATAAATTGCGCGTACCGCATTCACAAACGAAGCGACCACCGCGTGACTGATTCTTTTGCGGCCTCGAAATTTCGAACAACCGTTGATGTTGTGATCCCAGTACGTGCGAATACGTACGTTTCACCATCTATCCTGTTGAAAATGTGAGAAGCCGGGATTTCCTGAATCATGAAGAACTGGGTCAAAGTGACTGTTGGTCGCAAGGAAATCGTGGAATATAGAATTACATGACGGACAGCTATGTCTGACCAATACCTATCCTCCATGAAATGAATTCTTCACATCTAAAATCTTGACGAAGTGTGTTTACAGCTAAGTCTTCACCCTCTGCACTACTTTGTTGAGCGTGACTCCACATCAGCGAAAGAAAAATATGAATAAAATTATTATATGTTTTATGTTAATTATTATATTGTTTCATTATTATATGTATTTGGTTCTTCCTTTACTTATGTAATTGTTTCATATTTTAATTAAAAACAAATATAAGTTCCGCAAATATAAATTATAACATTAAGAGCTATATTGAATATGATTAGTAAAGAAAATTGTTTAAAATAAGTAGCAGTCAAGAAACTATTCGAAATAAAACACTTCAAATAGTAGGGCTTTGGCAACAAAATGGAATAATGCAAAGAGTAAAATGTAGCATCGTCGATTTCTTCTAAGCACGCATAAATACAACGTAACTTTATTCAGAAGATGTAGATGTAGTGTTTCGTTACGGATAGGTCATCCCCTCTATTATTTTATTTCCATGGCAAGTACTGTCCATACCACGTAACAAGTCTCGCAGGATAACCCAATCACAAAGGGGTCCTCGTTCACTTTGCCTATCCCCACCGTGAACGCTGCCGTAGTCCCAACGTTTAAGCTCTGACGTCAGACCCTACGAGTGTCACTCGTGCCGAAGATGCGTGTGAAATTAGGCGTGCCCCTTCCACTATAGCCAATCAGCTCCGCATTCCTTCCACGTGGACTTTTTGTATGTCAAAAACAGTGTTCGAGTAAGTGAGAAATTTCAAAGCACTTATTAATGCATATTTAACAAAATGAGAAGAAATAAATGTATATATTATATAAAAAAATGATATTTATTATCAAATCAAATATTGTAAATTACGTCTTCAAGTTTACCTTCTCGGGTCTCGATTATCTGGTTGTTCTTGATGTATCCAGACTCTCAATCAGTATCGGATATCATTCTGTTAACTGTTCATTTTAATCCATGTCGTGCAAAAACAACTTCCTCCTTTCCTAAGCGGTCTAGATGAATTGTAATACCAGCGCAGCAAGGTATAGCTGAATGAAACGATGTTGACGCGAGTTAACGGACCAATGACTAGAAAATCATATTAGCACACTCGAACGGTATCGGCTAATTACTGGAAGTATTACGCATTTCATTCCTAGCGCAGCTTGGCTTTAGACGTCTGGCTAATAGCACAGATCAACGACCGAATCGCACAGAGAGCACAGAAACGGGAGAAATTCGGCGCCTCGCCCGCATAGCGATCGCAATCACCGTGCGTGGTAGCATAGTTTTCAATGACGGTTGACAAGCTAGCTCGCCGGCACGGTGCAATGGATGACAGTGATTTGCTTTGCGGTCCGCGTCGAATGAATTTGTGGGGTCGCGGCTCGCAGGTGAGTGCGGTTTCGTATAATTACGCACGTAATTGGCCCTATTGCAAAGATCCAATAGGTACGATGACGTAACTGTCATCTATGATTAGCCCCTTTGCCGGTGGAGGATTCATTCTCGCCTGGCATGCACCGCTTCTATTTGGTCGTTTTGCTTGGTCATCTAGAATTATCTCTTTAACACGCGTTGTAAGATTTGTTAACAATTCTTATTATTTGAAACGCGGAAACACTACACACATCTGGCTTATTAAAATTTTTTCGATCATTCTAATATCAACGTTAGCATAGAATACCTACTACGCCGCTGTTCTAAATAACTAAACCACTAGAATAGTATCATTAACACTAAACCTACCAACATCGGTCAGAATGACCGATTTTTTATTTTACAATTAGAAAAATAATAAAATTGATTTCATAAGAAACGATTGTATAGATATCTTTAGTAGTATTACAATAAGAGCCGCGCGCACAAAGTCTAAATAAAATTAATCTTGTCAGTTTCATAAGGGAACGTGTACAAGTTACTTTTAAGGCACATTAGAAGAATTATTATAAACAATAGAAACCGAATAGAAAATTTAACGTTTGGTTTGCATTACTATTGTATGTAGCAAAATATGTTTTTGAATGATCTGTTGTGATAATATTAGTTTGTTGGTAGATGGATGCGTCAAGGTTATGTGAAGGCCATTCTCGTTTTATTTAAACACAATCATATATTTTTTTAATGTACTTGAATGTACGAGAAGATTTTTAACGGATCCAGCCACGACTAGTATGTACGACTTTGTATACTACTTATATAGTGATGACTTAATCAAGATGACGAAACACAATTATCGTTTGCCATGGCGAACAGAACGTTAGAAGGAAAGTCCCGGCTGCGCTCGACGAATTACACGTTTTCATGACGTTGAATGCTACGGAACGAGCTCCGCAAAATACGAAATAGGGTGGGCTCTCTTTCGCGTTTAATTAAAATCTCATTGAACCGAAACGAAATCGATTACGACTCGGAGACGACTGATGCGAAAATTTGCGCGAAAGATGGGGGACATGGTCAGCATTTTCAGCTAATACAGTCACGGCACGACAGTTAACAATCGCGTCGACGCGACGGCCTGCATTATAGAGCTATGTCCCTGATTATTAATTTTGTAATACGCGTTCCGTTCGATCATTCGTAATAAAATCCTCGGGCCGTATTTGACTGATCGTTCGATCAGAAATAGAAAGCTTAACGTGAAAACTGCCGTGGAAATTACGTCGGGTATCGCGCCAATGTTCATCATTCTGTGTACCCGACACGATGAAAAAAGGAAGCGAAGGTATAATTACGTGGTGTAACTGGCGAAATTAATTAATACCCGCTCTTCATCCGGCGTTTGAGCATCGATCGCGGATAATGCGTTCGGTTTGTCCGTTACTTGAAATCGAAGAGCGCAGCGTCACGTTTATCCCCCTTTCCCGGTGATTGCCTCATTTCTCACCAATGAATTGGCGATCGTTCCGAAGACGCAGCCCCGTGTCTTGTCTTCGCTCGTGTAGAACGACTCGTTTCCTGGCGAACGGTACCAGCGATTTAATCCGAATAACGTCTGTTCCGTATCCAGTCGGAAATAAGTTTTCGCAAGTTAAGCGGAACGTAGGAAATCGGCGTATCATCCGTTTCCGGTTGGCGTCTATTTCGACGACTTTCGAGTCTCGTCTCACGGGTTCTCTTTCACGCTGAAATTGCCAGACGGGTCAACATGACATATTTAAATAAACTCATTTATTTATGTTGACAGAATAAACATCGGAACAAATCTAGATGTTCACCCTCGATACTTTTATAAGAGATTGAAAACGCAAGTTTCATTGAGATGTATTAAATGTTCTTAAATTTTACTGTTTTTTAAGATTTTATAATAAGATACAGATATTTATTATTTACTTGACATTTAATTCGCAATATTTGATGTTTATTGTCATGAACTATTTCACTACACAGTTAAATGGACGCCCTTTAAAAACCAATAACTTTTTGAAAGTTGAACAGAACGACTTTAGATTTTCTGAGATGCTGAATTTCTATTTCTCCGAGTTTTGAAGACAAAAGTGAAGGTCATGATTTTCAACTTTTTCATCTGTGTCTGTAATAACAATTTAAAATGATATGTCTTTTGTACATCTAAGTAACTTACAGATACACGAAGTTTCATCGAAATCGAACGACGTAAAAACTTTACAATTGTGTCATTATACCAGCCACTTGAGAAATAAACACAAGCGACAGAACATTAGGAAGGACAGTTGCTTTCAAAGCTAATGTTCCTCTCGTCGCATCGCAGCGAATCGAGAATCGCCGCGGGCAATGGTTCAGCTGCTCAAGACACCGCAGTAAAATGTATAATTACTCATTACACCGTTATCATGTATCGCCTTAAGCAGTCTGCAGCGAGTTGCACGCGCTCCGCGTCCACGGCAACGTTCAGTTCCCACTGGAAAGCTGGGTAAACACAAAGAGGAATCTTGTCCCCGCGGTTTCTCAGCGGCGACGGTAAACCTCTCTTAAGCTTGATCAAACGAAATAAGTCGCGGCGCGTTGTTGGTAGTTCCGGCGAAACAGCCCTGGAGTATGGCATAAAATTGAAGAGAGGGTGAACGCTGGCCGGACTAGTTTCCTGAAAGTTATAGTCGATGCCGTGGCGGCACGGAAACGTTTCAAAATCGATACGGACGTTCGAGAGCACAAGTCAAAGAAGCTGACCGCACAGGCTAGAGAAGAGGAACGTGAACAAGGATAATTTACAGGACGTCACTCAAACGGCTAGCAACAAGTCGAAATACTCGATTTTCCAAATCGATGGTATAAACATTAAAAAAATTCGCCTTAAAGCATTTAATGAAGTTCGAAAAAAATCAGGCGTCTTTATCCATTTTTATTACCGACCATAAATGTACTTGTAAAACGCGTCCACTGGTTATTCAAACGATTGATTTGAATTTTTCATGTGTTAATGTTCTCTGTATAGTAAAACGTTTCAAAAAATATGGATTTTTTCTTTTATCTGCGCCATTTCTTGAATTTTTCATTTTTTGACCTAAAAAGAGATTCACACTGAAAGCATACATACATACAAATACAGTGGAAGAATATATTCGGTTTTTGAGAACAGGATGAATACAGCAGGTGCTGCATTGCAACTCCTTGCTGCATTGCGTGAAACTCTTTCAACGACAGACTTCGCATAAGCTATTGTAATTTCTTTACGTGTAGCTATTTTTGGCTAAAATATTATTTTTGGTTACTTGAGCAGTCTAATAAAATAGCTCTAAAAATCGTATCTCCTTTCTTCAAAGATGATTTCTTGTTTGAGAAAAGCTTCAAAAAATTGTTGTTAATGAACGTCTTCCTTTTTTCCTAATATTATTTCAAATGTACATCCAATTAAGGATCGTAGAAGAGTTAATCTGTCTAGTATTTTTTTTATTTATACCACTTATTTTCGCCGTGAATGCATAAAAGAGAGTAAGCTTTTAAAAGTTGCAAACAGGCAGCGAAATTCCTCGGGTCCTCGAAGTTTCCAGGGTGAGTTATTTAGGTGTCTAATACGGAAATATAACTCGTGCCTTCTCCAGCCTCATTTCGCCAAAATTGAATCCGTCAAGCGGCAGCTTTTGGATTATTTTCGAGAGAGGTAAGGAACGATCAACTCCTCGGCTACGACACCCGGTAGAGCACCAACACCAGACTCACGGAAGCTCGAATGCTGATTTTACGATGATAGGATCGGATCGGCAGAATGATAAATTCCACGGAATCACCTCGGAGACGAAAAGCAACAGAAGGCTTCCGCTTCTATTCGCTGATATCCATCAACGTCTCGCTTCTATTAACTTCTCGCTCCGAGCTTGCAACTTCGCATGTCGGCCTTACCTCGTGCAAACAATGCAAACATTCAGAATTTCGAACAACAATTATACTTGACTTAATTACCGTGTAACAACGATCGCATAGCGCTATAAACATCTGCACACAACGCACGTTCCAAACACGAACGTTTCGAGCATTAGATCTTCGCGCATGGCTCCGTCGTCTCCCCATTATGCGAATTTGTTAACGTCGTTAAAAAGTTTTGTCTTCCGCAATGACGTAACCGTAAACCAACAGAACACATTGCCAAACACGGTGGAACAGTAAGTTTAGCAGGAGCTAATGAAGTTTGCACAGCAATCTCTGTCAAACTCCTTTGTCAACGAGCTCAATCTTTTTTTCTTCGAATCTAAATCTTGTAATTCGATTGAGATCTTAAGATCTTATAGTACTTGACTCCACAAATTTTATAATCTTGTGTTTTTCGTTTATTTGTGCTTTCATAAGAAAGAATTGCAAAATTAACACTTTTCGGACGAGGATTTTTTTAAACGTTGAATATTATCTTTTGGATGAAGTTCAGTCCTATAAGCTCCTCAGTTTTGGAAAAATATTAGCATATATTATTGATTGCACGTTGCAACTACGAATTGCATTCCTCAAACATTTATACTTAAATTAATTGAACAAATCCAAACATATACTCTTGCACACACGTTCAATAAATGTAATTAGAAAAATACGAAAAGTTGATTTTGTTGGAAGTTCAAAATATCCCGTTAAGTATTGAAAAAGAATTCGGGATGAATTTGTAGGACGACCTAGCGCTACCTTCTCTGATTACCAAGCAACTAGGGTACAAGAGTCTCGGCGAATTTCCTCCGGTCCCGATTAAGTCTCAGTTAGATACGACGGAAACCGGGGGCTCAATCTCGGCTCTCGCCGATGCAAACGAATTCTTCCATCGACAGAAAAGTTCCAACATGATCGCGGAGACCTCGGGAGCGCGACCACACAATAGCAACGGAACACCGCGATTCGATCGCGATCAAATCGTACCCGGGATTTCCTATTTCCTCCGGCACGACTTCACTACCGTTCGCTACGTTCCGTTTTCACTCGGTTCAGACCTCTTCCCTCATCTCTATCCAGACCTGGCACTTGGGAAAAATGAAAAACGGGGGCGAAGAAAAAGGACCTAGCATCGTTCGAACTGAGCGTAATTCCGATTCCCGGAGAACTCTGTTCTCTTTCCTTCTCTCTCAATCACTCTTTCTCTTTCTTTCTCTCTGTCCTTTTCTCTTGCTGCTTTAGTCTCTTTTTTCTAGTTTCCGTGCAGTCCTCCTCGGTTTCGCTTCGAAAAGTTCAAGTTTCTCTAGAGAAGTCTTAAAGGAACCGGCCGACAGGTGGATAGAAGGTTCACTGCCGGCATACCAATTGCCCGGGTGGAGCCAGTAATTGTTTGTTCGTACCTTACTCTAACACGAGATAGACGGATACGCCAGCAGACTTCCTCGCGCCACGATACCGTGGCTGGTTTCGTTTGTAGTTGTGATGGCGAGAGCGGCGACGAAGCGGGTGGTTAGGTCGAGGGTAGTGGAGCGGCAGTAAGGTTGATTGTAAAGAGAGACAGAGACCCAAGGAAGGTGGTGATGGTGGCAGTGGTGGTGGTAGCTGCGCGCCACGGAACGGAGAAGGGTTGTCGTTCCTTCACCCCTCGACTAATGAGACCGCGCGGTTACATCAGAGGCCAGCGACAAATTGAAACGTACGAGCCTAGAGGGGCCATGGAACAGAGAGCAACTTCCTAATGCGTGACTATAGACTCCTCGCACCACTGCTACATCCGCAACCCGTTAACACGCTTTCCATCGCCGCATTACCGCGAGGAATTGTCCATATTCGAATCTCATTCCGACTACAAGTGTCTCATTCGCGGGACCGCCTCAGTTTTCCCTCTGCAGCTAACAGTGTATTATATACAGTAATGTTTCGACATCCATATACAGGGTGTCTCAAAATTCCTTCAACATCCGGATTTGGGAGGTTCTTGAGTTCATTTGAACCAACATTTTCCTTTACAAAAATGACGTCCGCCGATTTGTTTAGGAGTTATTAACGAAAAACACAAACCAATCAACGTGCGACCTAGACGCGTGTTGACACAGTCGACAAATTGACAGGTGGCCCGCCGGGCCGACTGTGCCAACACGCGTGTAGGTCGCACTCTGATTGGTCTGTGTTTTTCGTTAATAACTCCTAAACAAAGCCGCGAACGTAATTTTTGCAAAGGAAAATGTTGCTTCAAATGAACTCAGAAACCTCCGATTTCCGGATGTTGAAGGAATTTTCAGACACCCTGTATATCTAAAGGTACCAAGTGAAGTTCGTATTGTTTAATAAAGGAATGAGTGTGAATAAGGAATGTTTGTTTGAACATTTCTCAGTCGGTGGTTGATCATAACTTGTTCGTTGGTTCGTTTATTAACATATTATAATTCCATCCACTGCTTTTATAAAAGAAATGTTGAACGCGATATTTGTGAAAATTTTATCCCAACTACCACCAGGTGTGCACCCCAGATGCTAGATCGTGGAGAAGTGTAATATGATAGGGGATTAGGTTATATAATTTATAATTAATGTTTGAAAACTGGATGCTCCAGGTTAACAAATGTTTCATAATCGCAGATACCTTCTTCAATATCAGTTGTTAGATTACCGGACAAAATCAAAGGACAAGTTTGATATACTTTAATACTTCGTATAATTAATTCAATACAATTGATAGTATTTAATCGAAGTAATTTAATGGTACACAAAACAAAAATGTTTAACGAGTGTTGAGTGAATAAGCATCGTGACGGAGACTATAGAATCACAGAACATAAAAAGTACGAAGATTATGAAGCACTATTAGCAAACAGCCTTAAGTCTAAAACGATTAGGGGCTAGGGCTTCTCAAGCCCACTAGGTACAAAATATCAAAAATATTTGAAAATAAAATAAAAAATTATTGATCTTCGAACTTCTGTAACGTATTTAAAGAGCGAATTCTTTACTTTCTAAATCTTGAAGTCCCATTATTAAAAAAGCGGTTGTTTTCTACATTGAAAAATTTAAATTGGAATGTAAAAAATTGTTTAAATCCTGCAGAGTTTCTCAGTTTGTAAAATTTTTAAGGGAAAGAGTAACTGCAGTTTCTCACTGCGTTTCATAAAAAAAGTTCCTGGAAAAACTAAATTAAAGACCGTGAAAGTAGAGAATTCATCCTATAAAATAAGCGGAGGCAGAAAATTTTATAATTTTGCCACACGAAATGACAGGAATTTAAAAATCCATAATTTTCGATTATAATTCAGTGTTTCTTTAATCTGTCTCTCATTCAGTGAACTATTTGATCATCAGGCTTATTCTTTCAGGATTAAAAAAATAAATCGAACCACCCTGACAGGGTTGGTACCGTCGGCGCGTCCCCTCGTCGTGATATATGATTCGATAAATATACTCATCGACGAGCAATAATGCGTATGCTGAAAAAAAAGGAGGACAGTGCCGCGAGGCTCTCGAAAGTAATAAGTTTCCAAAGTGATTTATGTGTAATCTCTTCGCGAAAAGCGTCATTATTTTCGCAAAGGCTTTCGCGTCGCTCCTGACGTTCCCTTCTTCCCCTGGCCAACGTTTCCACCACCATGGTCCTCGAGTTCTTTTTATGCCCTCGTAGAAGACGGTCGCGGAAGAAACTGTAGGAAGAGAGTGCAATGAAATACGTGGCCAGGAGGATTATGGGAGTCAGGAGCACGGCCAACCCTGGGAAGGACGTATAAACGGCGGCTATAAATTAAACGTGAGCCCGCGCGTTGCGTTCGCGGGCCATCTTAATCTTCCATTCTTATCGTAACGACCCCGTGCCAATTAAAAGCTGCGTTACGTTAAAAACCATTAGCGCGGCCCGCCGTTGAATCATCGGTCAGCCGAGTCAGAAAACTGTTACCGGTAATTGTCACCTATTTCCACGCCGGCAGTCCGGAAGGAAATTATTTTTACTCCGACCGACGTCGGTACAATCTCGCCGAGCCGGTTCCCTATACGAGCGACGTAAATACGAAGAAAAATTAATTGCTGCCTGCTTCAGAGGAATGGCAGCGCACCGATGAAGCCGGATAACTTTTCCAAGAACACCCAATTTATGGTCCAACTGATCCTTCTGGTCGAATAACTGTTCCAACGTTATTTTCTAGGAGTTCACTGCCGGAATGAGTCGAGAAACGATCCGCACAGCCCAATCAAGTTTTCTGCTATACTATTTGTCCTTAGCAAGAAAAAAGGTACGTCTGTTCTTGAAATAAAAGACGCAACGTTGTTATCGACTATTTAAAAAATAGCTTGCATTCTACAGATGTCACCCAAAAATATATGCACGCATTAACAGCTGATAACTAACTTAATCTTGTATTGGTACTACATATTGTTTACGGTCAGGCGAAAATTTGATACATTGCTTCCTTTTAATTTTTCTTTTCATTGTAAAATTGATGGAACATTTCGTTCAACAACTTATACATTAAATTTGAAGCTTTAATAAGTATATCGTCAGTTTTCAGATTTTCTTACTACCTAGAAGGCTTAGAACAATAAAAATTTTCACGTTGTCTATACATTTTTTGGGACACCCAGTATATCCTTTATATTTGGTGTGCAAATTTTGCCGATCATGTGTGAATTTAAAGTACATTACCACAACATAATAATCTCCAAATTATGTCTTTAACAATTGCCTTCTACAATCACGTATCGATATGTTATAACCATAGGTAGCGCGCGTTATTAATACGTACAACTGTGTACGTTGTCTACAGAAGAGACACGCTATAGTTGCAAACCACACTGCAACTTCATCAACATCATTATTAAATGTGGATTCATTCGTTCCTCTCGAACGCGTTATTCAATGTGATCAATACAGACGAAATACTATAATTCCATATTATAAAAGAAGATGCGAATTAATGAAATATTACATTTTTCTTGAATGTCGCTTTGAAATGAAACGACATCGGTTTATTGAGAAAATTTAATCTCAATTGCGAAGCAGAAGACCCTACAGTTTTAATTATTACATTAAAGTACTATAACCTTTAATGGATCTTGCAATAGCAAGTCTAAAGATTTTTAACAAGTAAAGATTTAGGAAGCCATTGTAGAGAAGAAACTTCAATCTTCAAATTTATGATTCAGTCACAAATAAAACATTCCAATATTCCGAGTGACGTTTGAGTTTGAAGCATTTTCAAGGGAGAAGGTTTCCTCAATCTTCCATTCGCAATATTATTTATGCTATGGATACATATATCCATAAATGAGAGTATCATTTAACTACCATAATCATCGTGGAAGCCATTAAACTTCGTCGTCCCTACAAAGGTTCTCATAACGTTTGATTGACAAACCACCGACCCTACAATTTCAAAGGCAGAACTCCATAAGCCGGCCGATCGATAATCGAACAATAAAAACCGCTGGTCCGGGGGCTGGCGAACCCGAAGAAACCTACGCTACGTCATGTTCACCTCGTGAGGATCTCGTGGTGCGCGACAGTCGGATCCCCATTGTCCTCGTGACCCATTAAACGCGTTCCACGTAAACGCGTTAAACAGCCCGAGAGCATTATTCGAAGCCAATCGAAGCGGCGTAGTCCTCTTCAACCTGATGGAATTCATGGCCTCCGTCCCGGCCTGGCCCGGCGCGGCGTGGCGTGGCCCGGCCAGACTCTAGGACTCATGCTGTCGGAACAAGTACCTCGATAACCGATTACGCGTCTGCGAGGTCGAAATTCCGGCTGGCAGAGATAGACCTATTTCTGGTGGATAAGGACGTATTCCTGACGCCGGAGTTGGGTAATTGATGAGACTTCCATCGCCCGCGGGGGTGTGGCAGCAGCGACGAGACTGCCGGAGGGTGGGTTAGCCGAAGCAACTGAGCTACCCTCGCCGATATGGGGGGCAGGGGGGGAATAGAGTAAGATGGTACTCGGAGAAGGTAGATTACGTGGCTGCCACGTTGTGTCCGTAGTCACGGCATCGGAGCGAGCACCGTGACGGGAGAACGACAAGGACGAGCGAACGCGGGGGTGGGTTTAGGTGGAATCGGTGGATGGATGCCTAAGGGGTGCGACGAGGAGGCGGTGGGACAGCACCGATGAGGTCGGAACATGGCGAGGTGGTGCAGGAGAGGAGAGGACAGGAATGGATGTAGCATCCTAGCAGTCTAGCATGCAAAATGCTGCGTCGACGTTATCACGCCGCCAGAGATTAAGGGGCTGACGCGGTGGATACGGGGCGGCGGCCTTCACTCTTCCTATTTTTCGTCGTGCTCCGCCGAGTTTTACTTGGCAAACACCCCGCCGCTACCTTCGGGCTCTCCTTATTGTTCGACAACGCTCCTCTCCACGTTCTGTCTCTATTACGGCTGCCTGCCACAGAGCATCGTTTCTTCTTCCCCCAAAGTACGTGCCTCCCCGTGTGCAACCCCTCGTCTCTCCTCTGATCTTCCCTCTCGTCTTCCTCTCTCGCTATCGTCGCTCTCTGCCTCGCTACCCACCTTCCCACGCGTTGTCTCTTCGAGACGATTTAGCCCCCACAGCGATTCGTATTAGCGCGGTTATGCCCGGAACTCATTTATCTACAGCCACCACTGCACCAGCACAAAGAACCCGTTACTTTTTCGCTAAGCTTTCGCTTTCTCGCTCTATATATCTATCTCTCTTTATCCTTCGCTAGCTATCTCTTTCTCTCTATCTTTTTCATCGAGGGATGATACCTGGCCGCACGACGAACCGATTAGCCGAGAGCAGCGTATTGGATCCTCCCTGTTTGATAGCTCGCGGTGGAAAACCGATCGGCAAACTTCGCGAGCTATTTGCGTTCAAGTTAGCGTTCCGTCGGGGATTTTTATGAAACCCGCGCACCGTGTTTGCGGGAACGCAGAATTAAAAGCACAGGAGGCTTTTAATCGATCGAGATCGGGTCTTTGGCAAGCTGAACTGTGCTGCACGAGAAACTTGATGAAAACCGAGGTAGTGAGGAACACAGATCCGTCCAATTATATCGCGTCGTTCCTGACCACTATATACAAGTTACTAATGTACCTTGATTCAATAGAAAGGAAGGATGCTGAAGCTGTAGTACAGTATTTACTTAGATTACTATTCGCTTGTTCAAAAATCTTTGTCCAGAAACTAGTTTCTGTTCTTCCTTTTCAAAACAGAAACCCTATCTTCTAACTGTATCCAAGCCATTAAAGAAATTATAGGGTCCAGCACTCGATCCACAATGTCGTTGCGTAAACCCAAACACAATGTGTTTAGACAAATTGACAAGAGTAACTGAATTCTTTATGTGCAGTTTTATTACACTCCATACCGTTCCCGCAAAACCACGTACAAGCTTGTTTATTACACCTGTCGCCATTCTCGGTACACGTTCAAACACTGCCTAATTTCGTCCAACCCTTCTGTCCGCAACATCTTCCCCGCGTGTCACACTTGGGGAAGCCAAGTAGAGGGAAGGCAGCAGGCACGTGCAGCTGCGTGATTAGTGAGATCTCGAGATCCTGGGTGTGCTAGGTCTCTCGCGATCTGTGCTGAGCTTTCATTTGGCAAACGTTCCGCATTAGTTGCGAAGTATTGTTCGGTATCGTTTGAGCGTGTTCCTGGGGTTTGGTTGTGGTTGAGCCATTTTCTCGGAACGAATCGCGCACATCCCTCCGTGTTCAGCGTCTGGCAGGCTTTTCACAGTGATTTAGACTTGCTCGCGCCCCGACACGAATTACGCTGTCCATGACTGGAATTTATTTATCCCCGCGAATGCGCTATGCATTCCTAGCCGCGGCCCTTCAGTCACTTTAAGAACCCGCGGGACGGGTTTCCGAACAAGGAGGGCAAAACGGTGGACGTGATTAGTGGGGAAGACGTCCCGAGGGAATCGACCACAGAATCGATAACCTTTGAATCACGGCCTTTCCTTCTCGCGTACCTCTAGTAATTCCATTCTCGACGGGAACGGATTGAAATAACTTTATTTCGGGGACTTTGCACAGCGACCGTGTGTCTATCGATCGCCACGCGAGTTCATAGACTTCTTACTTGGACTTGCGGCAAGCTGACGGCAGGTTTGATTTCATGGTTTTTCGGAACCCATTTCGCTGCGGAAAATTGGAGAACGTCAGCTTCTGGTCGCGCAGTTGTACCGAAATCGATCAGTTTGTGAGTAATGGCTGTGTCGCGCAGTGGTTTCCGGGAAAAATCCAGGTAAAAAATGACCCGTCTCATATCGGTATCGAATGCATCTTCATTACTTTATAAATATTTAGCAATGCCGAAAATGTGGATATTAATGAAATTTAATAAGATTAACTATTGAACTACTGAATTCAGCACATCAGAAAAAAACAAGGAATGAATTGTGGAAAAATTTTAACATCTTTTCAGGACACATTAACACTACGATTGTTGTAATTTCTTTCGTACTTTCTTCAAAATTGCTTGGGTCGTCACGAAATGAATAGACTGGCTTACTACCGCATGACTCGGAAATGTTCATTGATTTGAGTAAGCATTTTTGACAATGTAAACATACAATCAAATATAAGAAGAAATACGGTAAAACATAGAATTTGCTGATCTTTCTGTGAGAAAGAGAGCCATCATTTCCTGAATTACCCCGTACGAGCGCGAATTTCTTGGTTTCCTTCGCGGTGGGACATAAAACCGCAATAGTTTCTAGCAATTGGTAGCCGACGGAAATAGACGGGAAGACTTCCGCAGTGTGTTGAATTGTGCCATAGCGCTAAAATTTGCCGCGTTCCTGCCGCGTTTTCGTAGTCAGCAGTCAGCCGGGCCCGGTTAGTACCGTTTCTTGGTTGTTAAAGCGAACGGCGCGACGGCAGCTCTCCAAACGTCTCAGCGCGAATTCGACGCTGAATCAGCGCCACGTCCGGCCATATTATCGGCTCGAACTACTGAAAGAACACGTGCGTCTAGTGCGGCACGAACGCGTGCCAAGGGAATGAACAATTTTATGTCTAACGATCGCGTCTCGCACGTTTCCTACGATGGAAATCGTGGACGGTGAGCTTTCATGAAATATTGCCAGACAGTCTGTGCTAAGAACGTAGCCAGATGTGAAATATAGGATAATACGCTAAGTACACCTAATATTACCTATTAAATTTTACTATTCTCAATTAAAGGATAAAAAGTATTTCTATATAAAACTAATCTCATACCAAATCTATGATCAATGTACATCAGATTCAAACAGTTAGAACGTAAAGATTTTTAATTATAATTAAGAAATTGAACATTTACATTTACGTGTTTTTATCAATTAATTCTGATTTGTTTTGTATTTAAAAAATGGTTTTATATAAATCATTTAAGAATTTGGTTACAATTTTATTTTTTAAACGATTTTCTGCTAAGTCTCCTTGAACCAAAAAATCTGTTGACTATATCAAAATAATAATTCAAAAGTGATAGTGCCAGATTTTCGTTTAGGTATTCTTCCTACTGGTATTATAATTAATTTAGATACGATAGAAATGCCCATTTAGCTAGATATGATACAGACCAATTTTATGTTTCCGGATTTATATGATTTTTATTTAACTATGGCATCTCGCATATTTCACTGATGAAAATCGTGAACGGTGACTATTCATAAAATATTAATTTTTAATTTATTTAATTTAATTTAACTAATTTGTTCATATTGCGTTATGCGCTCCGGTTGCTACAAATGAAAGATGAAACAAGCCTGTTTCCGGCTGACTACTGCTCTTCTTTGAAACGAGAATAAAATTACTTCGTTTATTATTATTCTGTGTATGCGTAACTCATGGAGGACTGCACTAGTTTTAATATGACGTTCATAAACGTTATCTCTGAAGCAAGATTTCAGAAATTACTGCAGGGATGGTTCACAAAGGGAGTGTTCGCGATTTTCTGTTCGCGAATGATCATGGCTGGAACGATAACGTACAAAGTGGTATGTATTAAATAATAAATAAACTGCGGATCTTTATGCAAGATAAAAATTGTCCGCACCAACTACGAGGAAATGAAGTTATAAAAAATTGATTTCTTCTCTTAATAGTTTTGACGGGTTCTTAATAAATATTACATTCATTTGATGTTGCACCTATGCATTTTTTAGATGGCACTCAATAAATCGAAGTTATATTTTAAGAAAGGAAGTGTGAATTTTACGCTTCACGATAGTAGAACACATAAACATGCTCAAACAATAGTAGTATATCTTCAAGTAAATGCGACAGGTTACAACGACGGAAGCATCGTATTAAACTGTTACTTCGATGGCGATGGTTATTGCTGTCCTGCATTTTCTTAACAGAAACTGTGATATCCACAATTTCCGTTTTTTTCCTGTGCTCTACTTCAAACATCACTTTACGTTAAAATTAGAACGTGCCTTTCAAATCACCAGGCTTAGATATTCATTTCAATCGTTTAGTCGTATAAAGTATGAAGACCCATTCAATGGGAAGTTACTGAATAAATTTCTGAATTACTAGACTGCGGATTATATGCATTTATAATTGAGGTATTAAAAATTTAAGTTTTCGTTTTAAACTACAAAAAGATTAGAAGAATCGTAAAATAGGATCACTTTTGACCTATTAAAATAATTCAAGAAAGAAAGAAGCTTCATAATACAAGAATTTTAATTCTCCACAAAAATCCTTAATCTAATTGGAATAAAATTATTTAATAACTTTATCTCATACGTACAACCCCAGAACGTCAAAGTGTCAAACTCTTATCGATTATAACAAACGAGCGAGGCGGTTATCAACAACACGTATGATGCCACTATATTTCCAACACAATTTAGTATTAAAAAGCAACGCTCTATTTACTCTTACAATAACATCGCCAGCTCCTAAAGTACCAAACTTTCCATCAAAGCAATTCCCAGCGAAATTAAAAGAAAGTTCAGAAACTTGATAGCGACGACCACACAGAAAAAATACCGTATCACGCGCGCAAGCCGGGACACTATCTTGCCAAAAAACTAGCGGAGTCTTTTCTCGTTGCTCGCCTTGGCTGCCCCAATTTGTATATTCGCGCAGCGGAGCACGTTAAAAGTTTCCCGTGCAAAGGAGCTTTCAGGGAATGTTGCTCGGCGTAATACGGTCCTAAAAACGAAGCGAAGAAAAATTCGTCCTCAGAACAACGACCGTCTCGAAGACCACGACGTTGAAAGCTAGCTTCGCACCGCCCCGCACCGCGTCAGTCCTCTTCAAAAACTTTTCTTGGCCGCGTAAGGTCCGACCGCGGTGGCGCGTTTAGGCGTGTGTGCCAACTACTTGACAAACGGCAGCAGGCTCGAGAGCGAATCTCGGCGATCATTAGCGGCGCCAGTGGCGGCGAGCGAGTAAGCAGCAGCAAGTCAAAAAAGCAAAGAGAGAGAGAGAGAGAGAGAGAGAGAGAGAAAGAAGGAAATCGTAGTGACGGCGTGCAACGGGTAGGAGTTGGCTTAAGACGCTGGTAGACGCGTAGCGAAACATGCCTGTAATGGCATACTTCCAGCTGCCGCCGGTAATGATTGTAGCGAGAGCCCTAGACGAATTACAAGGCGTACCAGGTTCCAAACGAATATCCTGCTGCGTTCGTCGACCGCCAATTTAACGTCGCGAGGCAACAGTTCGCGCTGCTCAGTCTCGGGGTTCGCTGTTACCGAGTCGATGCTGCTCGTTCGTTTGATCGAACGTCAGAAAGTGCTCAGAGAAGCGTGAGGTCGCTTGTTACCGCGTGAAAATGCGTCCGCCCCCGCATTCGCGCAGGTCGCATCGGCAAGATGGTGAACATTGAGCGGCGCTCTCTCCGCGCCTAGTCGAGAAAAAGGGTTTCCTCTTTCACTTTGACGTGTGCTTCTCATTTATTTCCGCGGAGGCGAGACTGCGGGGTGCGGGAACAGCCGTGACGACGACTGCGAGAAGACTGCGAAACCAGCAACCCCGAGGAAAATAGAGGGGTGCGTCGGGGGTGGCGCGCGCGCGAAACGAGAAGTATAAAGAGAAAGAAGTGAAAGGAGAGCGAACCGAAGAAAGGGAGAGAAACGACCGCGCGCTAAGGAGCACCGGAGAAATCCGTGATGGGGTGACTCAGGGGCGGTGGGGGGTGAAAGAAAAAAGGGGTGAGTTTCACCTTGGATAGGGTTCCCGGTGGTGAGTTGTAGGCCGCGCAGCTGGAGAAAAGATGGTAGGACGGGATGCTCGGTGGAAACGAGCGTGGAAACGAGCAGTGGTGAAGGCGTGGGTAGTAGGAAGAACGTTGCCGGCAAGAGGAGAGGGTGGTTGGAACTAAGGGTGATGGGGTTGTATTGTTGTGTGACGGCGGTGACCCGTGGAGCGTTTGCTAGCTCCTCTAAGCTTGCGTTCCTTCTACCTTCCCCCCACCTTCTCCTACCGTGCTCGACTCCCTTCATTTTTTTTTTCTTCTTGTTCCGTTTTCGTTTCTCTCTCACGGTCGCCGTACGAATCCTCTTCCCCCTCTTTCGCCTTTCTTCTATCTATTTCATCCCGCTTCAGTTCAAAGTCCCTGTCCCGCCCCTTTAACTAAATGCTGCCACTGACAGCTGCCCGGCTTCTCCTATCGTACGCGAAAGAATAAACGCGGGACTCTCTCTCTCTCTCTCTAGCTTTCTCTTTAACCCCCCTAGCGCTATCTCCAATATTGTACGAACTGAGGGCACTACCGATAGACCGCGATTGCATAAAGATTGTCGTCCGGAGAAACCGACAATGCTCGTCGCTCTGGATCTGGTAATTGCTGCTACGCCGCTGATTGTCCGTTCCAGCGGTTCTACAAATTCTCCTGCGTCCAGACTACGGAGAATCCCACTCGAGACAAGCGTACATTCCACCCCAAACCTCCGGGTACTCACGATCGACGACGTCCTCACGGATTTCTTGGACGCTACCCAATTATTGCCGCGTCCGTCATCGCGTATGAACCTGCTAAGTTCGGTTCAGAGACCCAATTTACTGATGCCATCTCCGGTGCATAATAATACTGCTGCACTTTACTGTTCGATATTGGAATTTATTCCGATGCTAAAGAGCTGTCCACAAAGTGTACATTGTGTTCAAATAGAAATACAATAATGTCTACAGGGTCTTCGCGGTAAGTTGGACCAGCATTTTTCTCTTAAACAGTAACTATTTTAAGTGGAACTGGATGAGCTCATAGTACGTCTTACATTTTATACGTTTACTTTATTTTCCGATATCCGAAGGAGACCTCCAGTTTTTTTTAATGGAATGCCGATGTAAAAGATATTTTTACGAAAGTTACATGGTGTGTTACGTCAGAATACATGAATAAAGTTTTTGCAAGTTTAAATGGACTTCCACAGTTTTTATTCATAGTATGATGTCGTTTGTTGAGATATATTCAACGTCTTACACATGGTATAATTCTCTACAGAGGAATATGCATAGATTTTGTGGAAGTAGAATGTATGTATATTTTCATAAATTAGACTCGATTTCCAACGCACATCGGTAGCTGAATCCGGCGTGGCTGCATTGTCTAGCTGTATCGATTGATGCCCAATTAGGCCATGTACTATAACAAAGGATAATAGATATTTTCCCTCCGATAGTTGTTGTCTATTGTGAAATGATTCTACAATTTCATTATTCCGCTTCTAAATTAGAGGATATTGTCACAACACGAAACAAAATAATCATTATAAACAAGATACTAATGACATACATGAGCCGAAATAAGATGCTTATTCTTCTATATCTACTGTGTAGCATAATTGGTATCATCCGATGTAGCCTAGTAGCGCACAGTTATCGATTTGCGTTGGAATAAAGATATTGTATAATGAATAAAAAATACGAAGTTTTATTGAAACAAATTGATTTAATTTCAATATCTCTACTATTAACGAACTTGCAGAAAAATTTGTATCATCTGTTATCTTCTCGCAAACTATACAACTTTAGTAGAAACTCCGATTAGTTTTTAAAGGGCTATTAGGGCTAAAGGGCTACACAAAGTTCAATTTCAACCTGCGATCGTATTCGGGAATAATAGATGTATTAAGTAATAGAATAATAAAATGTTTCAATGTTACTGTTCTCTGCCGTCAACGCGATAATTCGTTTCACAAGTATTATCCCAGTGTGATCGATGTAATTAATTTTTTTAATGCACAAAAAGTACATCATTCCTCTAGCAATATTCGCAAAATGAGCAAGAGGAACCAGAGTCTCGTTCAAAGCCAAGACAAACGAGTTTCTGTTATCAAGCAGTTATCCCGCTGCGCAGAAGTACTAATTCTTCTCCGGAGCCTCTTTTGCCCAGTCCTCTTTCACCCCCTTGTCTCTGAGGGTGTTTTTCTCTGCGTTCCGTTCCGTCCTTGGTTTCCAAAGACGTCGCCGGATATCTCGTCGCTTTAACTAAACGCTGTCAGAGGCATGCACTCGGTTTTACCGTTTATCTCTGGTAAAATGGACCCGGAATCTTGGTAATATTACGTCACGCCGCGGCGAGCGTGGCGCAACCACGATTCCTGTAACGCCGTTGTACCGTGGAAATGATATTGCCGCATAGAGAGCTATTGGTTCCCGATAGTACTGAAGGTAATTACGGCAGGATCTTTGATCGACCGCCCGAGCAAATCTGCAAATTGATTTTTTTTTCCTCAGACCCATGATTACCGTTCTAACGAATACAGAGACCTATAATTGATTAACGATCGATCGATCGTCGTCTTACTAAACCTTTCAGATTAAAACATCAACACTCGAAACGGTCTGCCTGATTTAGTTCCGCCTATAAATTACATGCTCTTCGACGAAAATTTTAATCTTAATTTTATCGATTCGATTATCGATTCACTTGATCGCCTTCGAAAATGCTGATGATACTAGAAACTGTTTCAGACAAAAATTTAATGGTTGCAGGATGAGGGGAATGAAACTTTTTGTTGGTTTAAATGAAATTAATTTTTATATTGAATAATTTTTCTTAGTAGAATAAAAAAGTAGAATACACATGATTTCTAAAATACTAACTCTTAGCACTCGAGTGGTGATTTAGAACCACCACTAAAAAGTGATGTACCATTCTTCACAATGTTGATTAGATTATTAAATACGTTGGTATCTAATCAGTTACTACACATTTAAGCATTGTATCTAAATGCATATAAAATGAAAAACATTATGTATTATACAATGAAAAAATGTTTAATTCTCGAGTTAAAATAGCTCCGACTGCAAAGAGATAATATTTAATATTCTCAGTTTGATATTCGTAATTGGATAATATTCTCCTAGTAACCACATTTCCCCGCTATGTATCCACAATTAATGAAAATTTATGCGATAGAAAACAACAAGATGAACAGAATAGAAACAATAGATTACCATCGTCAATGTCTATTACAAGAAGCGGAGATGCTCGGTGCCGAGCAAACACATTAGCATATTGTTTTCAACAGCATGCGCCCTCGAGGAAGTTTCCATCATGATTTTCTTGAAAACGAAGTTCTTTGCCTGAAATTTTGTTTCATATTTTTAGTTCGTTTTCTCGCATGCTGAATGAGCTTTATTTACGGCCGCGCCACAAATTACGCAGCCTGTATAAACTGCACACGAATGCATTGAATTACTCCCGAAACTATGATCTTTGCTCTTATATTCTGAATTGTGCACTTTGAACCATGAATTACGTGCCTTTACTTTGCCACCGCAGTTTCGCAGATCTCCACATTTCTCTTGCTCATTCTATTTATGGTGACAGATTCGCATCCCATCTCACGCTTTTACTTTTATCCCAAGAAAAACTTCCCATATCACACATAAATATGGAGATCATCGGTGTTTTTAGAATTTTAGTGATAATTATGAAATTTTTTATTCTTATTTTTTGAAGTCCGTACATGAACTCTAGAGAGAATGGTGAAATACTTAAGAATGTACTTAAGAATGAAAAATTAATAAGAAATTGAAAGTGAGATTATATATTCGAGGAATCCCTACGAATTTATTCGTTAATACTCTCAATATTTTTCACGCCGATCGATATCAAATGCAGTTGTTCCAATCATCGTCAATGACACAATTGTCATTACAGCATTCTATTATCTTTGATCCGGTTATTGTATCAGCGCCGATTTCAAATTGAATGCAAGATCGTTAACGAAATATAAAGTTGTCGCGGAATTGATACGAAATTTTCAATATTAATACAGTCGATTCGAGGGAAACTCAAGAGACGTGCAAAGAATATAAAAATGAAATTGTCCGTCACTCAATACCGTCGAACCGTCACAAAACGCAACGCTCATTCGGCCGCGAGCCAGAGGAATTAATTACTGGATTCGAACTTCAGTACGGTACAAATTTCCGGCTGTCAGGATCGCTGCCTTTATCAGCCGAAAAAGCCGATGATATGGCTAGTACGTGTCACTATTGTTTCGATGTCACTGAATAGACGAAAACAAGACGATCAAATGGACGCTCGTTTGCGTTGCGCAGCCATGGTTTCCGTGTGACGCAGTAGTATAGCCCGGCTTACGGTCACACATCATCTTGCTAGTGAACTGTATAGTATTCTTGAACATGATTGGACAGGCCAGCATCGAATGCGAGTGATACTCTGCACAGATCTTGGTAAATTCTACGCAAGGCGGAAAATTAATCAACCGAAATTAAAGTACCCACAGGGTAATTAGCAACAATACTGTTGGTAGCATAACTTCATTACATCATGCCATGCATTATCGAACAACGAATATCAGTACATAATCAATTTATTAAGTAATTCATTTTAATTAATGTTTCTACGCCAATATTAAATTAATTTATATTTATGGTGGATCATGAATCAGTCACAACAATATGAGGTTTGATAATAGTTCAATAAATTAGGTTAAATACAATAATATTCTTGAATTATGAAGAATTAATGAAGGATATTTAATACTACAATAAAAAATACCTCTGTCCAATTCAATGTGGTTTTATTATTGTAAATACAGTAACGATCGATACACAGGGTGCCTCAAAATTCCTACAACATCCAGAAATGGGATGTTCCTGAGATCATTTGAAACGGCATTTTCCTTTGCAAAAATGTCGTCCGCGGCTTTGTTTAGGAGTTATTAGCGAAAAACACGGACCAATCAGACCGAGGTTATAGTGGATTAATTCTGGCTCGGCCAACGGCGACGCCACGCTAAGCGGGACTTGTCCCCGAGTCGGACTCCGTCAGGAACCTCCCATTTCCGGATGAGGAAGGAATTTTGAGACACCCTATGTAACCGATTAATATTAATTAACTAGAAGCCGTATGAACCATTTATCATGTACTCTATATCACTCATCTGCTCTCTATATTTGCAGAGAATGTATACATGGTTGAAGACTACACTTACATGTTCATCGGAGCGTACGCAAGTACAATGTATGCGCATAAATTATATGTGTACACATACATGTATATAATGCGGCGAGTGAGTGCTTGGGAAATGAAAACAGTCGAGGTACCCATAAATAATTCGAATATTCTCTATTACAATCCGAATGCATTCGTAATTAGATTGCGAATTATGAAATATAATGTTTTAATGGTCTAACTAACGAAAACTTAAATAGTAGTGTCGTCCTTCGGTTAATAATTTCAATACGATAAAAATCAAGTAAAAAAACATATTAGATTCAATTTTACTGTATTGTACATTGTTCTCCATATATTCTTCACTGTTGAATTTATATTTTACATATATATTAGTAAAGAGTTACAATTATGTAAAATCGGCGAAGGTTTTAACGGTTCATGAATATTTATACGTTTGTTTATCAAAATGAGAGATCCTGGACAAATCTCCCTTATATTTGCTTACCACAAAATATATAAATAACAAACACAGAATAATTAATCATTTCAAAGTTTTCCTAAAAGTAAAAGAATATATTTTATGTACAAATAATTAACAAGTTTGTACGACATTTTTGGTATACCCGCTATAATGACGTACAGCATCGTGTAATGGCGTATACAAAGTAATAGTCCTCTGCCTTGGGGGTAAATCACATCTCTGTATCGATAGACATTTGTAAAAGAAAATTTTCGCAAAATTGTTTATGACTAAGAAAAGTGTTGTTAAAATTATTTTTACATCAACACACAGTACTCATCAAGAAGAGAAAAAGTTTAATATCCGCTTCTTCACATTTGGTCATGCATAAGAACGGTAAGCCGACATAAAATATATTTCTAAAAGAAGTATAATAATAAACATATATAAATTGTGGTGTACTTTATAACAGAGCCTTTATACTTTCTCTACGAAATCCTATATGTATATGATTCTATATATTTTAATTACTGTTCGATGACAGCTTGTCTCACAACAAAGCGCACGTCTCAAAGATAGCCAGTCTATATTATCGGCTCCGCTGGAAACCGGCGCGTTATCCAAATAACTGAATTGCAAAAAAAACGGAAAAAATTAATGGGAAATTTCAATATATGATATCGAAAACACATTCCAAAAGATTTAACAACAATTCGTTCAGTGAATTCGGATTCCAAAGTATAACCTTGCAGCAAACTCCTCTGGCAGAACTGATTATTAACTCCGACAAATCATATTTAATGAAAATTATTCGACGGATGACCGGAAGGAAAAGATACATTCGTAATTAGCGCGAGGTACGTTCGCGTGAGTCGAAACGGTCGGAATAATAAATTTCAGTAATGTTTCGACGCGTGGCATTGCCATATTAATTAATTGTTCATCAAACGAAATGTACGCCTCCCATTGACACAACTGAACTCCGTAAAAGCTTTATAATCAATTAAAAAATCAATTCTCGACGATCGCTACAGGAAATTATGTTTGAATGCATGATACCGTAAATAGCATTTGAAACAATATGATTGAAACCGGAACAAATTAATCCTAACCTAACAACTTTTTAATAATGGTTCTCCGCAAAAAGCTGGACGGTCCCGCATCAAAGTAAAAAAAAACATTTTAGTAACGTGTGAATATTTTAATATTAGCTGAAATGTTTGCCAGAGGAGTTAAATTGTGTTATTCTACGGTAATAGAAAAATGTAGCTTTCAAGATGCCATTTGTTAAAAAAAGTTATATAAAGCTGACATCAAAATATCCAACATACATAAAACATTTATCAGTTACTACTATTATGCGGATTTTTGTGAATGTAGATTTTTAAAAGTGAACATTTATTGGGCTATTATTTCTTTCTTGACACAGTATTATTTTACGTATTACAGAGATAATTAATTTAAACGATCGTTTTAAAGTCAGACCAAACAAACGCGTAAAAAATTCGCATCGCTTGAAATCATAATATCCGAATTATTAAATCGTTTATAAAATATATATATAAAATGATTATATACGTTCGTATGTAAAACGAACATGAAATCGAAGTTTTAATACATTAAAACTTCATATTAAAATTTCCATCTGTTTTAAAATGGCTGGCATTGACGCAGATGTTGTAGCTGCAGTGGCAGCATTGTAGGACATTGCCTCAATTTACGGATCCCAACAAATAAGGAGAAACTATAATAATAATGCCTATTTACTGTACAACTACAGCACAAAAATTACTAAAGTAAGAAATTGCGGAATGGGGGCGCGAAGACGAGATGCAGCGGAATCTCGTTATAAAGCCATCTTGCGCGCTATCAATTTTTCATAAAATAATCCAGTTCACTTTTCTTTCTCCACCGTCTGTCTCTCTCCCCACGAAACTCTGCAATTGCACATCAAGCTTACATAAATTACAAGCCGGCCGTCCGGTGTCATTACTTACAAATACCGTTGTTGGTTCTAGTGCAATCTCTTTCACCGGTTCGCCGTTTCACCGTTTCACCGTTTCGAGGCCTGCATTCTTACGAATGAAAATTAATTATACCGAGCATATTCACGATCTGTTAAATTCCCAATCCTCTTCTGCAGATGAGGTTTAAGGGGCGGAAAGTGGGGGCAGAGGGGAGAGAGCAAGAGGCCAAGGAAGAGTGTGGGGGAGAGGGAGAGATGGAGAGAGAGAGAGAGAGAGATGCCGTGGTAGCATCCGGCGCACAATGCCCGTTGCAGGTGAAAGAACTGTCTTTTGATGGCTGCTACGGAAGGAGCCGGCGGGGAGTAAAAGTCTGGCAGAGAAGAGAAAGAGAAGGAAATGCCTTGATACGGTGCCCGGGGGTTAAAGTTCTTGGTTTTCTTCGTGCCGGCTCCGCTGGCACGGGATAGCTTGTGGGCGGGTCCGGGGAAAAATAAGAGTTAATGGAACAACGAAAAAGCTGCAGCGCCGGCTGGAATGGGCCAAGATGAATGGACCTTTATAGCATGAAACGTTATATCCATTGTACCGTGTATTTTGCCGGGCTGCTGAACGGTAAACTTGATCAGCGGAGTCACGTTTCCAAATCGATGTTAATAACGCCCCCACCCTCCGCGTAATGTGAGGCATACTGTTCAAATATACCTGTCTAATTTTCATAAAAACAATATAGATAATAGAACCACGGAAAATATTAAGTATCTTCTCAGCAACCATTTTCTATATGTCTTATATGAACACTTGCAGAATGCAGATATTATGCATTTATGACAAAAATGAATTTCTATCCTGTTGTATCATAGTATACAAGTAGAAAAGAAACTCTCAAGTGTATCTTGTTCCTTGTAACAAATTCAAAAAATTTTTGTTTTGCATTCTCGTAATTATAAATTAAATTTACACTTGTCGCGTTTCCAAATCGATGGTAATCCTATCATACATTTTATGTGAGTGACAAAAGTAATTTGAAAGCATTTTAAACTTTTTTTGCACAATTAACGCTTCCAAGATAAAAAATCAGACACCACATTCGTAATTTTTGAGAGAGACATTTACTCTCCGGACGCGTATGATAACCCCTAAACAAGCAGGTATATCGAAACCACCCTTGCCAAAGGGGAACGTGAAAAAGTGATCCAGGGGTCCGTATTTCGTGAAAGAGCGAGCGTAACGATTTATAGTGATCCGTGTCTTCCACAGTCCGGGTAATAAAGACTTGCACGATACGAATGGTTCGAGGGTAATCTAATCTCGAATTCCTCGCCACTCTCTGCTACTTCTGCCGCGCGCTTCTTGGTATTCGATAAGGGGTCTCGCCGGTCTGGTCGATGTTAATCGCGTTCGACAAATTTTAAGGATGTAGTCTGTGCACGAGGGAGCCCTCTTTCTTTCGAGCGTTCGTTTGACCCGGGGCGAAATGCCTCAAATTGTATTTACAACTTACTCCGCGTGTATCGTTGCGTCCTCGCGGCGGCTAACTTCCTAGTTTGACGGAGCCGGAGAGTTTGGGGTACGCTCGTTCTAAGACACGCTCCTCTGCAACCGTATTTTCCAATTCCCTAACCGGGTTCGCGAAAGTTACAGGGGAGGTTCGTCGAGATCGATGCTGATAGAATTGCTTGAAGATTTCATGTCGATGGCCCGTCCACCGAGAGGCAAGCTTCTTTCTCACGGTAATGGAAATACATTTTCCCAAGGCACGAGACCACGGCTGCCGAGCGCCCGCATCTGTTTCAGATCGGAAATATGTGAAATAATATGGAAGCCGGAAGGTATTCCGCGTCCACCTCGATTTCCTCTGTTCTTTCTTACCCGGACTAAATTGAATTTTATACTCCATTGAAAGGATCTTAGAGCATACTTAAGTCTACGCAATTGAGAGCCAGTATGGCCGAAAATTGGTGCGCACGGCCGCTATTTTATCGGGCGACGGAAAAGAATCCAGCGAGGGTTCACGTATATCTTCATCTTTATATAACTCGTGAGTAATGTGCGAGGAATAATCAGTTCACTTTATGAATGGAGGCAGGGATCGTCTTGCGCAAAGGATCGAGAAAGTTATGGAAGGTGTTGCTAGCTTCTACAGTGGACTGCAGCTTTACAAGAACGACATGATTTATGAAGAAATATTAGTGTATTTTATGAGGTTTTGCTGGCGGTACACCTGGAACCGCGCCGTATAATAGAATGTTTATTATTGAACGATTTGTATAATTTTTGACCAGGTAAAGGGGGACCATATATTTACATTACAGGGTGTTCTAAAAGGATACACTAAGTGATCCTAAAAAATGTTTAAAAATTTATTACAATTTAGTAAAGAATAATCACACGATTATAACACGAAAAAAACCGAAAGCACAGTTACCGTACGAATTAAATCATGTTTTTAAGGTATGTTCTTACTTTCTGATTCTGTCGGTTCCAATTAAAATCGAAGCCTGGGTGACCAAAGCCTTGTACGACATTCGATCTTTTGCGAGGTGGAAAAGTGCATTTAGCACTTGATTTTACTGCAATGGAAAAAATATTTAAGTTGTTAAGCGATTTAATTTGATGACTGGACATGATTAGCGATAAAGCATCCGTTAATAAATTAACGTGATCATGTTCGCTTCAAAATGAAAAAGAGTTCTGCAAATTGAGGAACGTTATTTTTGCACGATCCTCTAGACCGTAGAAAGCAAGCGCATAAATCGCGAAGTTCACAACCGCTCGCATTTATATTCCCAACGGAATCTGCATTTTGCTCTGTGTAACACGCGCTCTAACGTAATCCCAGGAAGTTCGCGCTACAAAAGACAGCGCTTTTTACTCCTAAATTATATCAGGCGTTTGTCAGGCCGTGCGTGAGCGGACTATCCAGACAGGTTAACGTTCTGTGCCACAGGTCGGGCTCGAAGTTACGAGACACGGCTGAGAGGAACGGGGCTCGGAAACGAAAGAACACTGAACAATACCTGGCAGACCAGCGACCAAACTATTCCCAGAAGTGGCATGAATAGTATTGTTGCGGCGCGGGGTATCGCCGACGACAACGCCGCGTCTTTCCGCCACGCGGAAAAGTCTCCGCGAGGCGCGATACACCGTCCGGCGACTCTCTAAAACTCGAAACAGTACAAAGTGCGCGTACCGCTCATGATTCTTGTCATATTACGCGTCGGAACGCGGTACAAGTGTCACGGCGATGAAATTTATGCACGCTCAGAATTGTCTGCGACCCTCGAAACTGTAGTCTGACAACACGAAAACGCGAAGCCCTCTTGCCACCGTAAACCGATGCTCGTAACACGATTCGATGGTTGATCGTGTCTTGGTTCGTAGAAAGACTGAAAAAAAGAATTTACTTTCAATTTCCGCACGTGGAGTATTTGCTTCTCATTACACGTAAATTATTATCATTTCGTTTCCTAATATATGTACAGGGTGGTCCACCTAAGTAAGGACACCTAAATATCTCCTCTAATTGTGGGGGTACAAAAGATATTTTGTGTACCATTTGAATGTTTGAAGGTTTGAAGGAATCGTTATATTGCGAACAATATTTTTTTGGAATGTCATTTTCTTCGAAGTTATCAAGGTCATCGGTGTTCTTTTTATGCACAACTACATCTTTTTTTAGTTACACCGTGTAGCTGATCAAAAAATACATTCGAGTATGTACAGTAACATGACCTTGAAAGGACCTTGATCTTCGAAATCGCGTTCCTTTGTGTGGTAAGGCCACCTAACTATCTCTTCAGGTTATTGTGAAGCAAAAAATATTTGTTTCATAATGTGCGTGGTGTCAATGGATCAAATATCTGGCTAGAATCTGCGATATATATACAGGGTGTCCCAAAATTCGTGTAGTTCCCGGAAATGGGAGGTTCCTTGGGTCATTTGAAGCGACATTTTCCTTT
>CM052323.1:12361823-12381802 GCA_028455615.1 Lasioglossum zephyrum | reverse complement strand
ATGTGTTCTCCATGCTGTACTGTCGCATGCGAGGAAAAAAGCAGAATTGATGGAGAGCGGATTAAACTGAAAAAAGGATGGAGCGGTTTTGTTTTAACAAATTGGACTGATAGCGATTTATTTTAAACCGTATGTTGTCGGGCTAGTGTTGACAGACTAATAAAAGAAAATAATTCTCTTTCCAGAACCATTCGATACTGAATATCGATGACATACTCATGTGACTATACTTCTACATACTTTTTATGAAATGAATCAAGGTATGTCAATAGGACTACGGACATTTATGAAAATTTATAAAGTATACAGTTCCAGTAAATTAAGAATAATAATTTAAGAACCAATTCTGATAAATTCAGTGTCAGATAATGAGTAATTAAATGGTGCCGTGTCATCTGAACAAAGTATCAATCACTGTTCCATTATTAGCTCCAGACACCATTTATTCGCCTTTAGAATGATTTAGAATATGTGTCATTCTATTATAATTCCACGTAGAGGGATTTTAGTATTAAGTAATATTTTACTATGCATATCTCTATGAATTATGCAAAATGAATTGGAATGACCTCGTGTCTACACCTAACATTTGAAGCAGTTCCACTTGAACAAAGAGGAATTGGAAGACAATGCTCACAAACCACTATGCCGACTTTCCTCCCATTCTCGTAGCTGAACCACAACCGCTATATGTGGTCACATAATCGCCGACGGGTCAGGTTATTATCCCGACACCGAATTATACCATTCCCACTGTCCAAAATCCCGAAACTACCGGCGAACGTAACAGAAACCGAACCCAGCTGACATTATGGTCTCCAATCTTCCCTGTCCACCGAGCCCGAAGATATGTACTTCCCACAGGTGCTTTCACAGTATATTATTCTTTCAAACAACGCAGCAGAAAATCCAGCGAGCGGCTTGGAGCCAAGCAAGCGGTGTCGAATGTTTTTCCTGACTCTAGGGAGCGAAAAACCGTAGGGTGGAATGGTTGGAGGTTAGGTGCACGTGTGTGTGCAAGACTTAGAGTTACTGGAGCGGGTATCGTCCGGGAATGTCGGGAATCAGGAATACGCGGAAACGGCATCTCGAAAGGCGTGTTCTAGCCATCCATCCGTGGCGGAGGCGATAGATCGGGACCGTGTAGGCTATGGTTTAGTGCATTCCGTGTCGTAGATCCATTGTGGCCCCTAGGATTACCGAGTAGTTCAATGGACGGCTGTTCGGTCGATCCAGTCTGCGGTAGTCTGTTCTCGGTATTAACTGGGAAAGGTAATTAAGCACCGTTCCCCGGTAATCTTTCGTCCCAATAACAAGGCACCGCGCGCGTCCTCGGGTCCAGCGATAATTGCGCGGCGGTTCTTTCGACGAAGAAACTCGTTTAACGCTCGTCAATGCCGGAAGTCTGTCTACTCAGCAAACAACGCGCGCTCTCCTGCATCAGCCGCGCGGCTTAAACTTTGTTTGCTAAAGCCCCCGTGAGAAGGAATTCGGAGCATCGCGGGAAGAACGGTGCGGCTTGGCAGGACGGGACGGAACGGGGCGGCACAGGAAACCGGGGCAGCCCGGGATAGATAGCGGAAGTCTGCGGTGTATCAATTTAACACAGTTCCGTAACAGCAATACGTACAGACGCTCGTTAAGAGGCGTTCGACTTCCGTGTCCAATTCCCCGGGTGCCGCTCATTATGGATTTTACGTCGCTCGAAGTATTCTCTTGCTGTGCAACGGGACAGAGCGTTGCGCGAGAAAGAGAGAGCCCGGAGAGACACGATGCTCTTCAAAGTCGCGCGAATCCCGGATGCAGTCGCAAACTGCACGCGCTTTGAGCCTTTTAAACGGCCCGGATCGATCGTTAGAGGAGATGCTACGACGACGTGCGAATTACAACATTGTTCCGTGGCTCGTGGTTTTCTGATCGCGTTAACGTGTGTGTAGAAACGTTAGTGGGTCTGCCCGAATGGATTACAAGCGCGCAACTAACGAGGAGCCATCGGAACTCCGATAACTCGACAATGCTGATTGTCTCGAGACTCTGTTGTTTCAGGAGCCCAGTGAAAAGAGATAAGCTATTTCGACCCTGCAGCGATCACGTCGGTATATCTTTCAGTAACTCGAAATATATTGTACAAGGTCAGATGATTCAGTATGCTTTTTTTCGTAGTTGATGCGTCTGATCAATGACCAACCAGTTCTACTTATTGTATTTATTCAGACTTATTCAATCCATTTCTCTTATTTCTGACCTTGTACGACCTTGGAAGGAATTTTGTTGCACATGACTAAGTTCTTCTTGACCCACGCTTTCATATGACATTGAAAACCATATACAGTAAAGTCACGTTTCTTGTCAAACAGTCAGTGTTCTGCACGGACAATTATCGCATACTGAAGTATATTCAACAGATCATATAAAATAATGATCTATAACGTAGCAAGCAAGAATGGATAAAGCCGAATTATATTTTATGCTATAACTGCGTGTAATCATCTTTGTTCATATATACGCCATTCCTAAAGGTTTAGTGCCATAAGAAACTTTGTTCTCTACGAATCGACTGCCTGATATCTTCGAGTAATCCAAATATTCCGAACTTCTAGAAGGAGGAACAAGGGTACTGATGAGCGATCGACACTAAAGATTTCATTGAATTACTTGAGATAGTGAAGACAATGGTAAATACCTCGTCGTATAAAGGAAACCCATTGCAACGAGTCCCATGCACGTTGTTGCCTTCAGCAGAAGTTGGATCGGTGTAAATACCCGTGCACGCGCGAACTGGAACGAGGCCCGGCAGCGAAGCTTTTCAAAGTGCGAACCCTCGGTCTAATATGGTCCTGGGGTAGGCATCAAAGAAAAACGACGTACCCGGCGGCGGGGAAGGATGCGGTCAGCCGTCCCGCTTTTCCATCGAGTTCGGTGAATGGATATGGAAAGGTCGTGGAGGCAGGGTAGCCGGTTTGGCTGAATGGATGGATCCTGAACGAGTCAGAGCGAAGCGTCGGTACTCATTATTAGCCGTGAGTTTGCGCCGTTTCCATCCTCTCCGCCGTCCCGCTTGCTGAGTAAACACTTTGATTTATGTGCCACGGTACCCCCCGATAAGGATAAACCGACCCCCGCTGCCGGCACACGGGCCAGAAGAGAGGGCAGTAGCAGGAGGAGCTGCAACGGTGCACTCGACGCATACAACCCGGACAACCCACCCGCGCCTCAACCCACCCGGACGCTACTCCTGTAAATTTCCCTGTCTGCCTCTTCTCCGTCTCTCCGTTACAGCTCTCTATGTATCTTGCCCCGTCTCTTTGTCTTCGTCTGCTCGTGTTTATCCCATTCTTTGCTTCTCCCCACACCGAATCCGTTGCTGCACCGCGCACCAACCCCACTACGCTATGTACACCCTGTACACGCTCGCTGAATTATCTCTCTTGCTCGTCGTCGCCGTCTCGCCCCCGAACCTCAATGGTGTATCGTGGTTCGTGTACGTGGTTATTACACGGTTCCGTTGCAACAGCACGCCTGTGCATCCAGACAACGGATATCCAACAAACGCCGACGCAGTACCGGAGGAAAACGGCCCGCAACATGTCTGGCCTCCGATCGAGGATCCAGTCAACGATCTTTCGTTGATTACTCTAATGTCCCGATATCGTGGAAAACTATGAGCCTGACATGTTAACTTTCAGTAGGCAACAAAATTTAACAAAATTTTCGTAAACTCCACTCGTTGAAAAACTGCGACATATTCTGCTTTACGATATATCGCAAACGTTAGTTGCACAGCGCAGTTCTCATTTTAGAAAAACAATAATGCTCGCTGTGACCCAGATATACTCTACATTTCTTCATTAATGAAATTGATTTCTATGCTCAATGCTTCCTTCCACGTTTTCAGCGGATAAGTCGATTTAACGGATGGTACAAAACGAGAAAGGAATATTGTGTAAAATATTTTAACGACTTTGTCGCTGTAGTAAAGGAATTGTTTAAGAGATTATGAAAATTACATCAGGATAATCCAATTCTTTTCAGCGAAGAAAAAGTCCGCCCCGATAAACGCGCGCGTTCGCCATTCACCGGACGAGATACGCGTTTGGGCTTACGCACACAAATTGAGGCATTTATTCGCGTGGTTACAACAGTTTTCTTCATTTCATTTCAATGAAGCGTGGTGAAGAGGAATGAAAAGCGGTGGAAAAAGATTGATAGGAGCGAAAATGGACGGACCGTTTTGTTACCGACCTAATAGCAGACTGAAAAAAAAAGTTACAATAAAGATCTTATTATATTTAATTTTTATTATTTATTTAATTTCTTTAACCCTTAACCCTTTACTTCATGATTTATTTTATTATTACAGTGTTTAGAACTTTGTCGTTCGTGATTTGAAGAGTGATAGCTCGAATGACGAATTAAATCGTCACCTCCAGTTAAAAAGTTAACCCTCCCACAGTAGAGCGTTATTCACTTATTCAGTGTTTGGCAAAATTAATTAAATATATACCAACTGTATTAGAAACATTAATAATATTGTCTACTCCATGTGTCTTCAAAAATGTGTTTTAAAAAATTGCTGAATAAAGCAGTCCGTTGACTTAAACATCATCAATAATATGATTATAAAAGTGATCCACTGTCCGAGGGTTAATACACAGAAAGTTTCAGTGAAGTGTCTGACCCTCTCCACTTTAAACCGTGCGCTATTTCGAAAAGTTGCATATGGAACCCTCATTTGAGATTTCCGCTCATTTCATCCGGGATGGCTGACTTATTTGTTTTTCCAACGACGGGTCTCGAGCAGCTTTGAAAGGTAGCACATAAGGGACAAGCTAAAAACCTGTCGTAGCTATGTGCGATAAAGTCTTGGTTTTCCTGCAGAAAACATGGTTCTTGAAGCGAGCGTTACAGTGTTTGCAGATAGCCGGTCTCGGTCCGCGCAGTGCAACATGGTTTCATTCAATTCCTTGATTTATCGTATCTCATAAACACGATTACCTTGCGGTTTCGCCGGGTCGGAATGGTACACACAAGGCCAACGAGCATCTAACCCTTGCGCCGGAAAACAGAAGTCCATAAATGGCACAGGCTGGCGCTGTTTAACGACTTTCCCGGAGCCAACAACCGAAAAGCGACTTGCCGTTGGTCGTCAGAAATTCTCTCTCTCTCTCGCTTATTCACAGGCTTACACACAGACGTACCACAACATCCTGATCCTCCAGCTTCACAGACGCACAATCCTTCGAGCCTAAAATAACACTCTGTAAATATATTCCGTCTAACGCTCTCAGCAACGACTTTCCACCAGCTTCACGCTATTTTTCGTTGGCTTAAAATTGCGAAGGAAACGCAAAATTAAGTACCTCAAATCGAATTTTCAATTTCAACATGGTTGCCTCTGGTTCTCTCCCCCGCAGGAAAATTGTTCCTCGGCCACTTTATTTTTCGCTTCCAATGCCGCTCGGCTAGTTACCCGTTTTTATTCTCTTAATCCTCTTGAACAAATCCTTTTCGCTCCTCCAGTGTCCACCGATATTGAATTTTTATCTCATCCTGCATTAGCCTTCTATCCTAGTTTCTCTTTTTTTCCACCATCTTTTTGCTAGCCGCTATATTGATTAATGTATCCGTCTGTTTCTTCGTGGTTTCGTTTTCGTTTTGTTATTCGCCTCCTACCGGAACGACGCCTTCTATCTGCGGCGTTTTTATCCGTTCCCTCCTCCGTCCTGTCCCTTTGTATTTTTCCATTCCGCCGGCGACCGCTGGATACGCCGCGCCGCCGATAATGAATATTCAAATTTTCGACGGGACACGAGCACGCGACGGTCCACGTAAATACAAAAATTTAAGGCCGGCGGATCTCTATGGTACGTGACGCTGTGGAATCCGCTGTACGATCGATTCCTCCGGTCTCCATAACCTCGTAGTCGATTTTCAATCCCTCTTTCGACTATTTTACCGGGCACCCGCTGCCTCGAATACTTCCTCCTTCATATCGGACGCACAATATCGCGCGAGCTCCAAACTTTCGTTACCTGTAGATACCAGATTCATTTAGAATTTTTGTTCGGCCAACGTGGTCCGAAGTTAACTGCGCAAATTACGCCGAATTGAAAAAACTTGCAGTCGCACAGTGGTCCGAACAGTCGACCTAGCTAGTTTATTTCGGAAAAAGTAACATGTCTCATATCGGTATTAAATGTTTCGCAATACCAAAGATGTTGATATTAACGAAATTTAATAAAAAATTATAGTTAGAACAAGCATTTCAAAATGAACATTTTGCGATTATGATTTTCGATCGAAAAAATTATCAATTTTTTTTATATTTAATATTTTTTAAACAAATTTTTTAATGAAAATTATTCTGCTACCTTCAAAATGCATACATCAAATTTAGAAATGCAGTTCGTCATTTATTGAATAAATGGTAATAGACTAATGAACGTTGTCGATGTTATTTCAAAAATAGGTCCAATCGGATTAATCGTCTATATAATCATTTAAAAATTACCAATTGCTAGATAATTGTTAATTCGTTAGCTGTAGAACAATTGACGAGTTCAACGTATCTATCTTACCCTTCCCTTTAACGTGAATCACGTATAATACTCGCCGTTTAACTCCCGGGGCAAAGTAGCTGAAGCCGTTATTAGTCTGACGGGTATCTGACTCGAGGCGACCTTATCTGCCGCTCGACTGGATGCCTGACATAAGTAGAGCTTATCTACTTCCTGCGTGCAGCAACTTTCCTGGGAGATCGTTTTCCCGTGATTGATCGAATTTTTATTAAATCTGCCAGATTCGCCTTGCGTAATCATCCAACTTGAATTAATTTAGCTGGATAATTTTAATATTACTAATTCATCTATTGTAGTAAACCATGTATGATATTACTATTGCATTCATAAACCTATTCATCCACTTTTAACACACACGAACAAATACAGTCTGTTATTTCTACATATATTACAAACGATTCGATACCACAATTTTTAAGTAACGAACACTAATACATTGACTCGTATTCATGCAGATAGAGGACTAATCATTGGCGAAACTCTCAACCAAATAAAAGACACAACATTGTGCAACCAATTCGAACCTTTTTTACGATATCCAATATCAAGATATTGGAGACAGTGGATACGATAAAACATATTTTTATTGGACACTGTTATCGATGATATTGTTTAATACCAATAAAATTCGTATTTTGCATTTAATTTAACGCTGCTTTATAATCGGCGACTCTAATTTTCATTTAAACTTTTTTTTTAAATGTCGAGGAAAATTTATACTTCCACGATTTCCGCAATCTAATAAAGAATAACTATTACAACTTCCATATCTATAGCAACATTTATTATACATGAAAATTTTTCTATTTATTACAAACTAGGTGACCCAACAGACGTTGTCCTGTCCAAATTTTAATCAATTTGTTTGTGATGTGTATGTTTATTCTGTGTATACACTACGTAATTTATTTATATATTATCCAACTTCCAAGAGTAACAAATTATACTTTACGTCTTATTGCTAATTCGAAATAGCGAATTGTGGTGGGGAGCAATTTAAATAATCGGAAAAATAGCGTAAAGTTGAGTAACAAGAGAGAACGAATTATATTCTTAGAAATCGTGACAACGGCGACAGAACGAGCGATTCAAAATTCGCAGAAAGGAGGAAGCCCTTGCTGTCCGCCACTGTCAAGTGCACCCACCGCGCGCATACATCGTGTCAGTCGGCCAGAGTGAATTATGTCTGCTAGGAAGTGTAATGAATAAAATAGCCATTTAATTTGCTTTGTTCGTTGCGTCTGGAATTCAATTAAAAAAAATTAGTCCGCGGGGCAACTGAATTTTTTTTCAATATGCCGAGATTATAGAGTGCTCCAATTGTCAGTCGGTGGTCGCATAAATTCCATCAAACCGCAACGCGATCGATTAACACGTTGATGAAACAACTGTAGCACGAGATTCCGAAAGACTCTAGCAAAAATGTTGCATTTTACCGGTCGAGAATTTTGTCCGTGACTGTGGCGTATAGCGGTTACGTTATGTCCCCTCGCGCCTCGTGACAGTAAATTTCATATTATAGCGAATTTTACGATTATGGCATAAGAGGGCATGACTAAATTGCGAATGTTAGGTAAATTTATATTTTCACCGTTAATTATCGTGGAACTGAGCTAAAATAGAATATCGCTCCTCGTACTACTAGTTTCAGTATTTTATAAGCAACGTACAAAAGGCTAAGATTTTGCCAGAATATTCATTTTATTCTACCTTGAAAATTCATAAATATTCATGACCCAGTTGTGACTTTTAATGCCGCTCGAAAATGTACCTTCAGTGTGCACATTACACAGGAAATTTGAAAACTTCAGTCTACAGTTTATCTTTACACGGGGTTTAATTAAGATGCTATTATTATGCTGTAACATTCGGAGCATTCATTGTTCAAAGACAATAATAGTGTAACTTTAACTCCTCTTTATTTAACTGTGTAAACGTAAAATCGAAAAATACATTACATTTAATTATAATAAACAGACAGTTAGGAACATAACTGATCACAAACACTTTAAATCACAATAACTTTTTTATTATATTTTCTTTATTCTAATTTAAAGTGTTTATAATCAGTTATGCTCCTAACTGTATGCATACATGAGTGAAACGAGAATAAAAATACAAAAAGACTCGTCTCCTCGTGTATTCTTTAAAATGTATTCTATAAATTGCAACTATTCAATTTAAAATGAAAATAGTAACCCTTTGTGGAATAATAACATTCACAATTTGTTGTTCATCTGTGATGTACTGCATTCTTGTTTTACCACCTTAAAGTGTCGTGACGTCAAAAGTGGTTCGAGGAATTCATGAAAACACGTTGTTGTCTCTTAGGACCTGATTCTAGAATGCAAAGACTTGAAATATACACACAAGAGCATCGCGTATTCCCATCTCATTTGCAGCAGTTGGTATACAAGCAATTTTAGTGATAATAAAGAAGTACGCGTGTTAGGTATACAAATTAATTCATGGCTTTCGCGGTAAATCATTCGTAATCTCCTCTTGTAATGTAATTTGTTGTTCACTGTGTTGGTCTTTGCAGATGTCAAAAAACATTGGCTTTAAAAAATATGTTCAAAATGGTGCCAAAGGTTTCAGAGTAAAAATTTTGCATTTTTCAATCAAGAACATTTAAGAAGATCAAAAGTATGAAAAATCATGCTACGTAACTAAATAACAATTTTACGTAAAAAAGGTCCATAAATTAAATGTATGCAGCCAATACCGTTATCAGACAGATCATTATGGCGCTCACCAGAAGAACGAACGTTGTACGAATTCACACAGATCATGATTTCGCAATTTGAACGCTAACGGGCACGCGCCAGGATTCGCACCAGTCCATTCGGCGCGGAACGTCATTGTTTCTCTATTATAATTAAATTAATTGCTTTCTCATCGAAACAATACGGGATTGGAGAAAAAAGTCGCACCAATACGAACGATTGTATAAACAGCGACCAAGTGCATCGACTATAATTGCGTCATTTCGACGTTGTTTGCGCGGCAACGAGCCATTCGTATAACGATCACCGTTTCCCTAGTCATGCAGTGGACAAACATTTCTCTACCGTTCCATCAAATGATCTCGATGCGTAAACACAGTAAAAAAGTGCGTGTGGTACACCCAGTCTTGGACAAATAATTGCGGCTGGAAAATGCAATCGCAAAATACAACTCGGACAGCATTTTCGTTGTTGTCGCTCGGGAACAATGTTTTCAATTTTTAGTCTGTGAAGTTCAGTGATTTTTGCTTAAATTTATAAATACTCCAACGCCATTTAACCAGGTAACTTTTACTCTTGCACCGTAGTTCAGCTACTCTCTCTCTCATTTTCAGATTATTATATGTTACATTCAAAGATATAAGTATTAATGTTTTTTTCCAACCTATAAAGGTTAAACAATCTTATTCTGCTTCTATTTATTATGTATATTATATTAACTAAGCCGTATAATAGGTACTCTCGTACGAGATACGACGAACGCCGGGTCCTGTATTAGTGAAATATTATTTGTGCATCAGAAATAATTAATTCACCAGGTCGTGATCAAAATTAATCAATTTCCCGTTCCTTAATAAGATATGCGTAAGATTCGATAGAAAAATGCAACTGGTTTCGTCAGTCATTTATTTCGCGAGGAAACGCTTCGATCCCAGCGTTTGCGAGATCGTGAGACACATTAATCATAAAAGTTCTCTAGTTAGCCTGGAAAATATGGATCGATGTGCAACAGGACACTCCGGGTGTACCGAAACAAATAATTTTCGGCCCACCAACAACGGGTCCATACATAAAAATTTCTGACGTCGACGAGCCAGCCTCGATAGAGTTCAGTAAATCGTTAGGTTGCACGCCGGTGGCTGAACCCTGTTCAGTTTGCGGGGTTGTGGAACGCATTCAGAGCTCGTCACGCAGGAAATTAAAGTTCACGACTGACGGGCCGCGCGAACGACTTCCGCGAGATCAACGATCCCCGTTGTTGCACCGCTGCGCTTCATCAATTAGCCCCCGTCGTTGGCGATAACGTGACCCTGCAAGTGATCGTAATCCCTTGCAATGTATTTCACGGAACGAGCCGCTCGTTATGGCTGCTTGTTCCTCCCTTTTCAGAGGGAAGTATACCTAATCAGTTGATAACGAGGATCCTACCCCAATAAACGGAAGTATACGGCCAGGATGTGCGGAAACATCCCGATAAAATAACGTTATTGCGCAACAGCGTAAAATGAAATCGATTAAAAGAAATATGGTAGCAACCAGCATCCTAGCAAACGTATCCTCTTCGCCTACTGTCCATGACTGTAAGGTATAACGTCCTGTGTCACGAGTAGTAAAGAATCGAATTTGTGGTCTACTGGAATGCAGAATACACATAAGGTTCATCACAGGCATCATTGTTGTTAATGCCAAGAACATGAGTGGCCGTACTCGAGAATATGGCGGTGTTAAGTGAATCGAAGAAAGGGCTCTCACCACCGCCCCTCGAAGCTCCTGTTCTTCTTGTTAATAAAAAAAGAGGCATCATTATTGTGTCTTGTGTGTGTGTCAATACTCAATTGCGATTAGCAAGCCGCTGGGATACACATCTCATGAAGAGGTAATAAAAGAAATAAGGGAATAGTCGAATTTTCGGATAACAATAACTTTAATAAATAGTGTGGCCATGAAGTGGAGGACTTAGACCACGTCATATGGCAATGTTGCCTATTTGATGCTTACAGAACTAGTCTAACTGATGATCTACTCAGGGTGGGGTTCTTTCTACCCCTCAAAGCTGACATGTTTTTTACCAAACCCAACATCAGGGCGTGTTTGCGTATCTTTAAGTTTTTGAAAGAATGCAATTTGCGCATATAACCTGACATGCTAAACAGTCTGCTAACTGATTCACAAACTGTGAAACTCTGAAAAAATGTGTAACTTCTGTAACTCAAACTACTAAATTCTGTAACTCAAACTATGTAAAATAATGCGATTTTGGTTCAGCTGTATAAACCCCATTTTTCGGGGTTTATAAACAACAGTATACACAAAGATAGAGAGCAGTGTTAATTTGATTGCCTTGATTGACTGAGACTCTAAATTGCGGCTGACTTTCCTCCGAAGATCCATGAATAAGGAAACCTTGTGGGGATGAAAATTTCCTCCACCAAATATCGAAAAGTAGGACCGCAGTCAATAGCAACGTCGGAGGTTTCTTAATAAGGGCAACGCCCATAAATGAAATCACAGAAACGCGAGATATAAACATTTTAGGCCCTCGCACACTTTGGAACCCATATATTAGCCTTAGGGACACAGGTCCTTAGCGCTAGGTTGGGGCCCACGCTGCGTCAAGTCCCTTTGAGAGCGGTACGGCCAGGGCGACTTCCCAAAGGGTGTCAACTGAAACCTTCCAGCCATACGAAACCAATAAACTCGTGAAAGAGATACGGAAAGGAATCTCAAGAATGGCATTGTTTAAAATCGAACACAGCGTAGACACAAATTGACGCTCGAGTCAGCACCAAGCACGTCGCAACAGTCACTTTATCTAAAATGTTTTTAAAGTATCGTTATTCGATTCGTTATTATTGAAGTTAACTATGCGAACAAAGAATATTCCACAAAGTAAAGGAAACATGAATTTTCATCATAAAAGGAAAGAAAGTATTGCCTGTAATGAGAATTAGTTTACACGCTTCGGACATTAAAAGCGTGTAACATGGAGCGTTTTCCTTCGTTTTCCACGGTAGTCATATTTCCCCTTGTACTAATTATAGTATTTCACATTATTAAATATGAAATTATAGTCAAGAGACTTAGCTGTTAGCAAGCTTATATTACGAAGACAATAACTTAAACTTAACGCCCGGAAAATGAAAATGAATTGGTCCCGAGACATTTCATTATTATTCTGGAACATACTAATTCCCAAAGATTCTCTTAAGAAACGTTATAGAATCAAAATACGCAGTAAAGAAAATTAACTGGAAAACTCTTCTCGGTAAGCGCGACAAAACCGGCCGAGTTTCTGTGTGGAAGGACGTTTCTAATTTTTGTCACAAAGTTTATCCTTCTGGGATTCTTGGCAACCACTTTGTAACGTCTGCACTCTGCAGGTTAGCATTACTCACGGTTAAATCCGAGCACACATAGAAGATTCAGCGTTTCTAGAATTCCGTTTCATAAACAACCATATAAAGACCCTGCGTGAGCTGCGCAGCTTAATTATCACATACCATACGAAGAAAATTAATTCTTTGCGGTGCATGATATTTTTGCAATTTGCAAATTGAACTTCCATTCGCGACCTCTGTTATTTTAAGCAGTCGCGTCCTATAAAAGCTTTTACATTAAAATATTGCCCCGTTGCAGAAATTTTCTTTTATTTCTGACTCAATAAATCACGGAAGGGAAGACTCAGCGAACTTTTATTCGTTATTCGAAAAAGCTTTCAACGAGACAAAAGTTTCGTCCATCTCCGCGATAGATTAAAGGAGTCGCGATTTATCGGCCGACGGAATATACCGAGCTATCGAGTCTGAAAGGCTCCCGATGACTTTATAATTCCTCGTACATCCAGGGGTTAATACTTTAATCCAATAACGGCGAAAGCGACGTTCGGTGTTCGAACGCACTTGAATTGAAATCGGAAAAGGCGCCTCGGAATCCTTCGGTGCCGAGAGCTATAAGAAGCCGTTCAAAGCAGCAGGAGCAGTTGTTTCGTTTCAGTAGCCGGCGAGAAGAATATAAATGCCAAGTGTCCACTCGCTCTTTGTTCGAATACCTCTTGTGTCTGATATACACGCCGTTTCTGGCAGGGAGCATCCGCGAAACCGATACGTCTAACAGGCTAATTCACCTAGACAATTATTCCTTTACTGACAACATGGCTGCACTCTCTCCATTAGTGACATTAGGCAGCCTGCAGCGGATGCACTCGAGAAACGCCCATTCATGGCACCTAACTTTCTTCTCTAATCGTCTTCGAAGGCGAATATGTCGTGCTATATCACGGTCATGAACGATATACTTCGCGATAATACTATACACAGCGTAAAAGAAACATCGTTCACTGTTATTTCTCCAGGTATGTCCATTATGCGAGGAAAAAGTATTGTTCCTCGAACAATATTATGACGCGCGGTCGTCGTCCCATATCGACGTCACAGGACAAACAACTGGCCAACGACTACTCGCGCTCTAAGGCCAAATATACAAAACAAACTGCTGACAACCACATAACAGTTCATATTAAACCGTTTTGAAGAGCAGTCAGCGTTCGCGCTCAACAAAAAATAGTAATAAAGCATATCTTCATCTTTTATCTCTTCTGGGAAAACCTTTCCAATCTACAAAAGGGTATTAAACTTTAGCTCGTTCTAAAAATTATTCGAATTAAAACTTGCTATGTTGAGGGGTAGACATTTTATCGTGGTGACAAATCTTCTTTGGATGGACGTACTGTATGCTTTTATTTAGGTAAACGTGTATCCTATACCGCGACGAATTCACTGACCATAAACACTTTCATATACCGAGGCTATTCAGGATCATTTAGTGTCGTTCAAAAGTTAGTCTAGTTAACTTAGCACGTCCACCTAGAGAAAGAAGATTTGTGACCACCATAAGATATCTCCCCGAAACAAGGTAAGTTTTATTTCATATGTAGCCTCATTAGTTTACCTACATTTTATGTCAAAAAATTTAAATAAATGTAAATTATGAATTAGATTCTAGACCGAAATATATATCTGGGGTCCACATTGCCCCCCTTCTTCTATGCAGAATAAGGTACCTGTGTGTAGTACAGTATGGTATGCATGAATATGATCTTCGTACGTTTAACGTTTTGATGTTAGGTACGTTAAGCATGTATCTATTCAGAGCAACTAACAATATATACCTCCAAAAATATATTGAGACAGATTGCTATGAATGGTCCTATGCACTATGGATTATATGGTTCTGGAAGAGGATCAGCTGAAGATTTCAATAACGTGAATCGAGCAACCAGTTATCAACAGATACATGGTCATGAATAGGGGCATTTACTTCGCGTAACCTGAAACCATCTAGCTTTTAATGGGCTATTTAGCTGTACACAAATGTCAGAAAGAGATACGTCAAATGTTAGCCACACCGGCTAGAGAGTTAAATACCACTTTTCCTGATGATCATCACCGGTTTAGCAAATTGAAAATGGCTCCCTTGATCATAGCTCAACGCGCCGCAGATACCGTAGAAACTGCAATGGTAGTGTTATATCTGCTCAATGAGCATAGTCCTTTATCCGGCATTCACCGTCTCTGCGTGGCGCGTTCCTCAATTTTCGGCCGGCCAATTAGCGACCCTGGTTTCCGAATTTCCCAGCAAGGCCCGAACTCGCGATAATAGACGGTCAAGTTGCCAGGCGGCGTTATTAACGAGGCCCTTCTATTTCATTTTAATGGGAAATTTGAGCCATCGCCGGCCACCGTTCCCAGTTTTCGACGCGGAAGTGGATTACCAGACACCGGCGCATCGCAAATCGTGCTCTCCTATACGGGAACCGGCGAAACCAACGACGAGAACCTTTCGCTACAATGGACGACATATCTCGTCACCATAATGTCGCTTTCACAATGCAATGGACGTGATATCGCGTCACCATGATTTCGTCGTACCATGCTATGGACGATGAGATATCTCTTGTATCTTTATTATTGATATGAAATGTTTTATTTAAAATATTGACATACGTTATCAATTTTTAGGACATGTTGGTGAAAGGTGCTTACAAATGGTGAATATAAAATACTTCATATTTTTACACAATTAGAGTTTTTATTGTTTATTTCCTATGTAGGAGATCTAATATACAATCATACAACCTACAGAAAACGATCTCGTCCAACAATAGAATGTTTGCAACAAAAATATGGCCGACAGAAGGAAACCAGATATTTCTGTAAAAATTGTTCCGTCACATTATGCATTTAGCATACATTGAAGCACTCCATACCAAATAAAAATGACACAACGATGTCGAAACAATTGATTACATGTGTTACATTTATAATGAAAACACTTCATATGAATAATAATTGTATTGTACGACGAAATCATCGTGACGAGATATCTCGTCTGTCACATCGTACGTACGACATCACGGCGACGAGTTATCTTGTGCACGGTAGCAAAAGGATTAATAATCGTTGTCGAAAATGTCCCCCGCGGAATGCGTGATATTAGAGTCGGGATATCCGAACGTATTTCTGCGACGTATCCGTTCGGAGAGATTTAACTCGGTTCGGGAACGACGGCGTGAACGAAGTGAGAGAAATATTGCTCGAGACGGGGACAAGACATCGCTTTCAAACCGAAGGGATCTCTGCAATATGATTTCTGAAAAATGCTGCGTCGAACGGAAACAGGAAAAATTCTTTACTGGATATATGTTTATATATAGGTATATATAATATCATATATTACTGGATATATCGGGTATAATACGTGGAAATCTTTACGGTTCCTCGAGTAAATAAGACAAGCAAGTATCCTGTATTGTGACATACAGTTCGGTGGATCAGCCGCAGGAAAGAATGTTATGAAGGAAAACCTTTTGCTTGTGGCGAGAGAAACGTGAAAAGCCGTTAAATAGTAAGTTTTTAACAAAAAGAAATCTAAATTCAACAAGTATTGATAAAATATAAAAACAGTACTTCCCTTATCCTGGTTATTATAAAATAATCTGTAAAAATACAATCTTCTATAGCATCTACAATATATGTAGTTATAATTCCTTCGTAAGAAAATTACTCGTTTTAGCTCCAACATGAAAAGCGACCTGTCCTATATTCAGAAAAAGGAAAACAAATACCTGTGGAGATTTAAATGATCTCAGCTGTCGGGTTTTAGAACGTGTCTGGAGAGACAATTGACTTTTAAGAATGAAAAAAAAATTGTGAAATTTCACACAGACAGCAGGAATTTTCCAGCTAGTAGCAGTTAAAATGAATTATGGAGCTACGTAGAATAATATTTAAACCGCACTGAATATATTCCTTGTGTAGTCAATTAAAATATACAAATGAGTTTAAAGCTTCAATGATTAAACTTTTTTATACGTAAGTTGATATACGAAAATACAACGCGATTCTGACAAAAACAGACAAAAATTTATAACGAAATCATACAAAATGGATACTCGGATGTCCGGTTAACCATATTGGTTATTAAAATTGTATGTAGCCCTGTTAACGGAGCGCAGAATAATTAAGTGCACATGCATTACCTCAATGTATAATCCCGGATTAAATCCATACAATCTACGAGTACTCGTTCACTTTTTCGTATCTTAAATCGACGTCAAACATTGTCGCTATATTGTACAATAACATCTCGTGTGTTTAGCCTAGCAATCCCGTATCCCCTGTCAGTAAACAAACATTCCTCGAAATCCATCGATCGAGAAAAATCTGTCGGTACACGGATCGGTTCCGGCGTTCGCAAACGTTCCGCTGACCGGATTCGTTAATGTAAATAACAAGATAAATTAGAGGGACAAGGCTGGTCGGTTCCCACGTTAAAACGTGAACCGGGTCGACCTGGCGCTCAGCAAAAAGAAAACATACCAATGGGTATTAAACCCGAGGACACCTGAAATGTGGGTTCGTCTATCTGTTCAGGAAATTCTACCTAAGAAATATCGTCCAATCACAAATATACAGGGTGTCCCACATACCGTGGACAATCTATTCCGAATTAATTCTACATGCAAACATGAGTCAATTTTTCAAAATTTTGTGTTCCACATCATGTAGTAAACTAATATGAACTTCTTAAAAACAAAAAGTTGTATGGTCCAATATTAGTGGTAATTGTATGATCCTGTATACAGAAAACTACCAGAATATGAAGAAAAATTTGCATTACAATTAAAGAGTATATCTCCAGATTATTATTACCAGACTACGGATCTTTATGCAAAATAAAAATTTCTTACTTAAATTGCAACGAATTAGAGTGAACTAAAAATTTTCTTCCCTATTACATTTGGTAGATTGAGAAAAATCTATGTAAAGTAATAGTGTATGTAAAGTTTTCTATTGTTTTTGCTATTTTAAATTGCTATTACTAAATTGTATCTTATGGAAAAAACGAAACTAGACCAACGCTGCTTCACTCTCCTGGTATTCTCGCGAAGGGAGGATCCGAGGTTTTCCGATTGTTGAAGAGAAAAATAAATAATTGTCCGGAGGCTTTCGAACGCAAGAAAACTGGCTCTTATTCAATGTTTTCTGAGTTGCGGGTTCAGCGAACCCTCCCGGAGGAGTGCTAGGGTTAATTCGTCCCGTTCCTCTGCTTCTCGTCTTCCCACCCCACCGACGTTCGCGATCGCCGCCTGACAGAGTCGTGACCCGGTTCTTACTATTCGAAAGTTCAGACCGGAAGTTAACTTTACACTCGAGGGTCCCGCTCCTCCTCCGACTGCGGACTAATTTCGCGACGGTTGCGAAATACGCGTGTGGATTCCGTGTGGCTCGCGTGCAGCGAACTTTAAGGTGATCCCCGTATGTGGGAACATTGACGGAATTCATAGTGGCAATCTCAGATGTTCAAGAATCTCGCAAAACTGTCCGCGCACATTTTATCACGCGATTACGCGGCCAATGAACGTTATCAGCCTCGCCCCGTGGAACGTGTTTCACGTGACGCGACGTTCGATGACCCACCCGATGTACACGATGCACCCGATCTCCACAAGACTACACAGTCCCTGCCAGCTAATCCGCCCGTGGTTCGAGATTCTGGTGTACGTCTAAATGAATTTGCAACACCCGGCGATGCCGCAGACTTATCAATTACAACCGGATTGCCCTAAATCCTTCCACGAAATTGATTGAAAATTTTATACTTTTTCGATTGTGTTCAGTGTACAATATGTCTATAACAAACGCCTATTTGTATGTCTCAATTATAAATAGGTTGCACATTTTATGGAATTATGACAAAAATGAGTAGATAAAACACACGTAATGGAATATAATTATGAAACACGATTTAGTTCCCAATTTTTTTTTGTAACCTATCCGCTCGTGATCGTAAATACAGGGTCGAGAGTAATTAAACAGTTTAATACGCCTGCTTTGTGTCGAGACAACGAATCCACGTGAATGTTACTACAGGTCTCATCATACTGAGAATGATTAATAACTAGACAGACGATTTTATGCATTTATGACAGAAATGTGTCGGTGTAATTTAAAACAGTAAAAACATTTGAAGAATTAAATTATTAGTATTAAGTAATTAGTATTAATATTAAGAAAGAAAATTTTCTATTTCTTTCCAACTTGTTGCAATTTGGGTGGAAAATTTTAATTTTATTTTAATTTTTATTTTACTGATAATGATACAAAAACTGACTGATATTGGTCAATTTCCCAAAGACATTACACATCATCTAACACATATCTCCTTATCAGGCTAAGTGCCTAAAAATCAGGTAAGCAACACGTAGTCTATTGTGCAACTACGACACAGAACATCGTTTATATCTACTCTCCTGTTTCACGACGATACGCAGCATAAACTTTTTTATCATTATTGTTTTTATTCCGCGACAGGCTACACATCGAGCCATTCGAAGGGTCACAAAACGAAATCCAGCTTCTTAAACCAATCCCTCGCGTACTAACTTTTACAACGCGTGTCCAGTGCTCGCCATCAACACCGACAGGGGAATCCCGTTCCTGTATAAACAATTTTTCCCCCAGATGAACCAGAGGCTCGCGACAAATTTATCACGGCTCGTGGACACGGGGTAGTCGCTTTACAAGCCAGCGTGGACTACATAAACACAGCCCGTGAAAACGAAAATCGTCGTAACGAAAGGATCAGCAGTAGCTGGAACGGCTTCCGATCGAACCAGAAGGATTTTCATTAGCGATCGGCCGTTAAACCGGCGCGAAGGACGCGTTTTCTATTCTTTCCCGAGGTCCATGTGCCCCCCTGTCCTCCGGAGTCCTCTTGGCGCAGCTTGCTACGTAGAAGTTGCACACCGTGCCATAAATCCGGCAGCGATTCAGTGCGGACGGAGGCAGTTTAAATTTTAGAGGAGAACGCGATAAACCACGTCAGCGGTATCGTGCGTTCCAACGCGCGTAACACGCCGAAAGGAAATATAGCCGTGCCCTGGTTTATCGCCGATATTTTTCAACGTGGTTCGCGGCCACCCGCGCTCACCTATTGTTCCCAATAATTATTTTTTTAATAGGCAACGGGTGGTTTGGTTGATGTTGCGCCGAACAACAGATCGTTCCGAAGCTAACGATCCCTGTTTACAATTTTCCGTTACAGAGAAGTGTAAATTCAATAATTTTACTCGACTAACTGATATCGGAAACATCTCCTCCATTTATTCATAAAA
>CM052323.1:12340864-12361723 GCA_028455615.1 Lasioglossum zephyrum | reverse complement strand
AGTTATCGATAACCGATAGTCACACTGTTAATTTGAATCACAAGTCATAATTATCGTTCTACGTTGTCTGCAAAATTTTGTTTCACGGTTCTCCTTTTCCGAAAGCACTGGCGCTGTGCTCTTGATGCTCTCTTTCATCTGAGGTAGCGTGTAACGAAATTACTTCGGCAAGTTGTATTAGAAGTTCAAATTCGGGGCACATTTGCTGCACGTAAGGATACAGAGTTCAATTTCCCGTCGAATTTGTCAGAGGTCGTTACACAGGTTCGTCTGTAATTTCTGGGAAAAATTAATGTCTTCTTCAATCGGACTATTTAAATGTCGGAGTAAAGCACCTGAATCCTGTCCATTTCTGATGTACAGAAATTCTGTATTCCCTTTCAAACAACGTATCCATTCAAACATTTATTTTTGAAGAACGTTCATGTTTCTACATTTTAGTTCAATAGGGAGATTTTAAAGAAACCACGGAAGCAGCTTTCTACCCAGAAGATTCGATTATTCACTTATTTTCCCAGGGGTTCAAGGCATTTCCGGAATAACGTTCTACCGATTTTTGTTTCGTTTGGCGAAACTAAGAAATACGCAGCATTTCCGGATGTAATCCTGTTCCGTTTGCACAGAAGACTGTGTAACGAGCCGCAAAAATAGCAACGCTACCGAGAACGCACGTCCAACACCCTTCAACGGGTCCCATGAAGTTACCAGAACCAATTCGGATCCGAGTCACGGACTTCCTGGTCGAGTTCGTCAGCTTTTTGCGTCGTTTTACCCCATCAGCAGTAAAGGCGGATTCGTTTGCCAGTTACAAAGTCCCGCGGAAAGTTTGCACCCTTCGCCTTCTGTTTAATCCAATGATTTGATAAAACGGTCCGGACGCTCGAAATACGGTCCAAAGAACAGACCTTACGGAACACGTACAGAATTAGCATACTATGGATAATACGCTGCTGCCTTTCTGTTCGAAACATGGGAATTCGATAGAGGCAGAAGTTTCGGAGTAGTTCAACTTCGTTTTGACTACGGCCTTTAATTGGACGAAACGGTTGAAATAACAAGGGAAGAGGAAAACACACATTATTCGATTCAGTTATAAATAAACTGCAAATGTCTATGCAACCACAATCGACTCTATTATTGTAATGTACACTGACGACATGCACTGAAAGACACACAGGCAGCACTAGTGCACACAATTGTAAGTGTATGCGCGGAGTTCTTCCTCTTTGCCTGTATTTTTATTGCAGGCTTTCCCGAAATATAAAAGGACCCGCTGGAGACCAAGGGTCTTCACTCCGAGACTAGCCATAGTACAGCGCGCATCACGTTACTTACGATTTGTATTAAAGGTTAGATTAAATATAATAAAGTATATATCTTAAGATATCTATATTTCACTTCCCAATAAATAACAGTTGTAATACCGATTCGATACAACGCATTTTTCATATAGCATCACTTACCTTTAATAATAGTAATATAAGATTATATATTATATAAATTAGTAATAATATAAGATTATTATTAGTAGATATTAATAACAATCTCTGATACTACTAATAATATATTCTAGTAATTAATTAAATGCTATAGACAGCCTCTTACACCGCTGACGAAAATGATTAAGTTAGACCTAAATATAGACCGTCAATCATTTCACGAATTTAACACTGTGCTCTAATTAAAAGGTGTGCTGGAAAGAAAATAGAAATCGATAAAAAATTGAAAGCGATTCACTGACCGACTTTAGTAAAGGATCGTTAGTTAAACATTATTAGTAGATAGTGGATTTTATGCATTTATGACAAAAATGAAGTTTAGATTGTTCGAGCACGAGTAAATGCTTCGCATTCATTAATTCATTATATTCTTGGTAGTATATTCTTTACACCGAAAAATATATTTAACTCAGTTATAAGGATATAAACAAACAGGGAATCCGATCGGTTTGGTAAAGACACTGTTGCAGAATTAAAGATAATAGTTTCAAATCGTAGTGAAAAGGGACGAAGGAAGCAGGTAAAGTTCAAACATTCTCGATCTTCATTTCGAGTGCAGTTGTATTCTTTCTCTCACGAGGTAGCTAAATCTCAAAGGAATTAGAAAAAGGAGAGTTACCTTCGTCTACAATAAAGCCGATTACATTCCGTGACCGGGTGCTGTAAAGCAGCAGCATCCTCGTTACAGCAACGAAACTTGGAAAAGCACAATCAGCGAAAGAAGGATCTGTGCGAAGCCAGGTTCGCAATTGTGCTAATTCAAGAAGTACTCCGGGACACGAGTGGCATCAGCGAATCGAAGCGAAGGTGTCTTCGAAGACGTTTCACCTGATCGTTCTTACCCGTCACGCTTCTACTCTTGCAGCAAGACCCTCCACCCCGTCTCTCTGGGGTGTAGAGACGCGAGTAGCCTCGATAAACAGCCAGGTTCGAATCGCGTAGAATGACTCGAGAAATTCCAAGAGAAATTGCTCCTTCAATGTACCGACTTGGGAACTTCCAAGTCGGGAAGTATGATTTCCTTTCTGCTACCGAAGGAAGCGACGAGAAAATAAATCCTCGACTCACCGTGTATGATGATCAGCGCGGCTACAACAGCGACGATCCAGAGGGGCACGAATCCTGGAGTCACGTGGCGGATCAGCACGCACCATCCACTGTCCAGGCGTTCTCCACTCATGGTGTCGCGGCTGGATGAGCCGTCCAGGTTTGCGGAACGCCGATCACAGTCCGAGCCCCTCGCAGGGCCTGCCTGATCCGAGCTACCTCTGCACGCGAGTCCGTGTGACTTGTGCGTTTCCTCGAGGAACAATCGCGCACCTGGTCAACGACGAGGTCGACCACGTCTCTCGGGCACACACCGCGTCGGGCGCCAGTGAGAGACTGTTCAACTTCGGTGGCGCGCGACAGGTTTCCGCGACGGGTTCGCGGCTCGTGCGCAGCCGGTCGCCCTCGACCAGCCTCGGCTATCCCCGGCTTGTACCCGCTCAGACATCCTGCGCTGCCTCACGATCCCCGTGGGGTAGCCCACGGACACCAGCCACACGACGTGCACCTACACGCGAGGTTGGTAGGTGCCCCTCTAAATACGGGTATCCGCGGGGTTGCGAAGAACCTCTCCGACCGCAGCTCAGGCCGAGGCCACCGGGGAACCGACGTCCTCCCACCCCCATCTCTCTCTCTCACTCTTCGGCCACCACCATCCCCTGCAGACCCCCTAGCCGCCCGTTAGCCAGGTACAACTCCTCCCTCTTCGCGTCCTCGGCCACCCCACCGGTCACCCGCCTCAGCATCGGCCGACGGTCCATGTTCCGTTGCAATATCCACCGCGTACACCGTCGGAATCACCCGACCCCCCGCCCATCGTCGTCCAGCGAACCGGGCAACCATCAACCGACGACCTCAAAGAGCGAGAGAACCCGGTGTAACCTTACGCCACCGTCACGGGAACGCAAATTAAATAGCACGCCGGGGTTACGGCGTCGATTAGCCACCCTTCCACGGACCAGCTTTGCCAACCGCCGTATTCAAATTATTACTTGCTCCGCATCTCCTACCTTTTTTCTATTTTCTAGTTTTCTCTCTCTCTATCTCTATTTTGTTCTGGTTTTTCTGTTTGGACGGCTTTGTTTCTCGTGTTTTGAGTCTTGCTTCCATCTTTCAGCAACAGATTAACCTGCTCGGTTGGAAACAAAATCCTTTAATGTTCCGTTGCGTGTATTTTCGACTAATTCGTGGGTCGCTGGATTGAGAGGAACTGGAGGAACGAGGAACAATCTCTAGGTTGGAGTTTAGTGTGTTTTTAGCAGAGCCTGGGTCCGATCGGAGTTTTGGAGCTGTTGCCTTTGCTGGCTTGTTAATGTTTAATTGAAGCGTGAGTGCTCGATTTCTAACAGGATACCATGGTTCGATGATGGTATGGTTTTAACGCGTTACTTACTGGGAGACTATTAATGCTGCGGGGTTGTCTGACCTAAGTAATCAGTGAAGTAGATACTACTATACATTTGACTAATTCTACTTGTTATTTCAATTTATCATGAATTCATTTCTGTCGGCGGGGAAACGTTTTTCCGTCGTGGAAGCTCCTTAAAAAAGTTTTGTAATGTTGCAATAATAGGTGAAAGTACCAAAGAAAATACCGTTGTACTTACTTGCCCATTAAAAGACTGACTTTAAGACATTTAAGCGACGTTAAAGAGAGAACACTTTACAATAACTAGTATTATATATTTATATTACATTGCCGGTATTTAAATATTAATATTAGAAACAGCAATTTTAGTTTAGTAATATTATCTTGCTTAAACATCATAAAAAATGAATAATCATGCTTGGTATAATTTTTCTTGTATTCAAAGTTTAATCTCCTTAATGCTCGCAACAAACTAGAGCTAAACATGCAACAATATGCTAGTAATCTTAAAGAGGTTAGCGATTTAGAGCTGATATTCATGCTATCTAGGTTAACGCTGTCCGAAATTTACACCCGAGTAAATCGATCGTCCTCTAATCCATTTTCGTTGTCAAGAGAAACGAGATGTTAAGCATAACGTTAAGCTGTTATGTATTAGCAATTTCCAAGAAATTCTTCTATCACGCAATAACCACATTTCTTTTTACTCTACCGACAGATTTGATCACATGACTGAGATTTCACATACACTTCATATGACAAAATAATATTATATAGTGAAAGCGGAATCATATGTGTATTATAATATACATTGTATTATACAGTACATTGTGTACAGGAATCACAGATTTCATTATCATTGCCTTTTAGTTAGCATGGACTGGTGGAATTTTTCAGGAATATTATATCGATTTAATAAAGGTTTCATTCCGTCCAACTACAATAATGTGTGATAATGTATATTATGAGTAATATAATTATTGTTTATAAAATCATCTTCCAATATTATACATTTCTGTACATTTATACGATAATATCCGTTCATTTCATATATGTTATGAAACATCGCCATTGTACTCAAAATAAACAGGAGCTTTTATCCATCCGGAGGTATTCATTCGAAAGAAACGAGTCAGGACTTTATTTGTAGTAAAAGAAATCATTTTTTCGAAAACATTTTCTCCGTTGTTGAGAAGATGCTGTACGTGACATACTTGCAACCATTATCTGTGCTGCACATTAGTAACCGAGTCTCTTGTTTCTCTTATTATCTCTACTTTTTGTTATCAATTACAACTGATGCGAACAAAAGCGTGTAAAGGGTACAGATAATACGGACTTAAATGGTCTATAAGATTCTTTAAAAACTAATGCAAAATGTAAAAAGTGTTTAAACAAATCGGACACGGTAAAGACAAGCGACCTGTAAATCACGAAACGGAGATAGTACTTACAAGCTCGTTTTAACAGACGATTACTATTAAAATACAGGGGGCAAGGCAATTCGAAACGCCACGCCGCTTGCCGGTATCTACCACGGACGTCGAAAAGCTCGTTCTACTTGATATTATCGCTGGTGGAGAACTAGGTTTGTTTTGATCGTTCTACATATAACCGCGTACGGGACAAATGGAGGCAGGTCGGAGCGCACTGCTGAGGCAGATTAAAACGAGAGATTCGAATAATACTTGGTCGTGTGCTGGTGTTGCTCGTGAAAGCAGAGGGAAATGAGAGAAACGGCGATGTCCGCCGTGAGTGAATCGCTGAAAAATTATTCACATTTTCCCCGGTTTTTCATCGAGCCGATCTTTTAATGAAGAGAAAACCAGTCGTCGACCAGGTATAAACGATGCGGTCGTAAAATTGGATCGAATAACAAATTCGCTTTCCTATACCGTTCGCCCTTTAATTAAAATACATACATTGCATTCTGCATTGTATAAACACTTCTTATTAATTCCAGCACGTTATAATTGGGAAATATTATAACCGTATTGATAATCGTCGGTTAGTGAAAGCGCGGCAATGTCCTCGCCACCTGCCGTTTCGACTGATAGAGAGAGAGAGAGAGAGAGAAAGACATGGGGGAGGGATGGTAGAGAGAGAGACAGAGAGAGAGAGGGAGATGGGGAACAGTGATACGTTAAATCGAGATGGAAATTCGATTGTACGCGAGGGAATTATTTTCCAGGATTTCAGCCCGGGGGTTTTCAAACGTCAGAGGCGAAGCTGAGGCCGATAATCGACAACAAGTGACCCTGCCCGCCATCAAAGTGCGCCCTGATGCCCGTTGCCACGCGCTGATGGCGCGGCCGAAGGCGCAAAATTAAATAGCGATAGACCAGCTCATGATCGACAAGTATTGGTCATCTACACGGCCGATTCCTTCCTGCCTCTCAATTACTTTCAGGAGCAAAATTATTCCAATGAAACCATTTTTCCCAGAAAATTAGATGTCTATTAAAACGGAGTCATAAAACATCTAGGAACACGTGATTTTATGTTTAAGTGAACTTAACAAACAATCAATATTTTCATTTTGTTATACTTATTTTATTAGTTATAAAGGGTCATCAATATACCGTAGATCTTTATGCATTTATGGTTTCTGAAAATTTTCAAAAAATGTGGGAATACAAAATTTCACCGCATTTAATACGATTTTTATTTATTTCTGATATACAGGGTGTCCCGAATTTAAATGGCAAAACTTCAGGAGCGTGTTGAGGACAAAAATTCTTTTAGAGATTTGCTCGTTTTTGCTTCGGTTTGGAGAAAATCGCAAAAAAAACATTTTAGCTGCTGTCTCCTTAGTTGTACGTGCATACTAAAGATACTATATATTTTTTATTATTTGTTTTCCTTTATGCGAAATAAAAATGTTGTGCCGTAATTGTAACTGCTCAGTTGTAAGAAATTCTATGATTCAAATAAATTAACCCTTTGTAGTCGAAGCTATTTTAACTCGTAAATTAAACATTTCTTCCGATCTAGAATAATTCCACTATATATGACGTATATTTAAAATGTACTTTTCTTATCGCTGTTATTTGTGTCATGACAAAATTAATAGACTCCGAATTATCCATTGATTTAATTAATTAAGTATATTTGTCAATGTTAACCGAATTTCGTGTGTCTTCCAATTAAATAAACTGCGAATATCAATTAAATAAACTGCGATGTGAGAAGGATAATGTGCATAATACAGAAAACTGGTAAACGTTTCAAAAACTTTGGGTTACCTCTAATTGGCTGGGCAGATTGTTTGGAAAAGAGAAGAAAGTTTCACTTGAATTTCTCGGGTACCGTGCGTTTATCTAAAGCAGCGTAGACGATACGGGAACTTCGAAGTTGTCATCCTTTAATGTACGTGACAGCGAGTTCGCAAAATCCCGGGGATGGTCTTTAATTCAAGGCAGCGAAGGCATGTGTGCTCAACGAGTAACGGAACTTGACACGGCGAGACGATTAAATAGCCATAGAACATGCGGCAGATTAACTCCTCTTTTCGGCGTTCCGGTTTCGCAAATCCTTTGACATGCGGCAGCATACGCGGCATCCCTCGCTACACGATTAACTTACCGGCGTTTGACTTTTGACGTTAACCCACAAACTCGCGACGCTATCGGGCTAACGCAATCCAGTTACACCATGGGAAACGAATGATAAAGTTTGGAAAGCCGGAAAATTGCCCCTATTGCGAACAGGAATCATCCACTGCGAAACCGCCTGCCGACAGAAAAACTGCGTACACTCCGTCGCAAAAGGATAGACTGTATCAATTAAATGTCTTTTAACTTTTCGAAAGATCGAAGATTTCTTTTTTCCATATTTTATTACATTTCTTAAGAAATTGTATTCGCTTAGTATTAAACATTTTCTCAAGTAATGTTAATATTTTTAGATCTGGCTTCAGGAAGTATACAAAACAATGTGATTAAACAAGAACAATCCTTTGTTGAGTACACACTGATGTATAAAACACACAGTATTGTTATATAACTATAGTTGCGAAAATTAAAATGTTCAAAACTAGAGATTACGAAACTGGTGGCGAAACATTGCTGGTCATTATTACGAACGGGAAATATAAGTACTATCTACTTATTAAATGTGATGTAAACTGGAGAACCGTGTCTCGTTTTTAATTTTGCGAAACGAAAGGCGGGAGGGGTTATTATATTAAAGCGTGGTATTAAAGGACTATTATATTTTAATTCACAAAAGAATGCGCATATAAAGAGCAGCATTTCTTTCACTACTTTGTACTCTGTTTTGAGTTATGATTGTTCTGCGATTTTGTACTGCATAATGTTGTATACCGTTTACGTTCACAGAATAATAAACGAAGCTTTGAATAAAAGATCAGAGAAATAGCGAACCGTAAAGAATTACGTTTTACCTCAAATACTTGTAGCAACAATTAATACGCTGATAGTTATGCGAAATTCTACCTCTTCCATACATACCATCTATTTACTTCTTATCAAAATTAATTAGTAATTGTTATTTCATTAATAATACAAAATTTACGTACATAACATACATTACATACATAATTACGTAAAATGTAAGTAGAGGAAAATCAATAATAAGAATTTACAAATTTCTTGAAATATACATTGTTTTATTAAAAGTTTCGTGATCTACGTATTAATATTAAAATAATAAATTACATCATTTCAACATAAATTATTTCTGATTTCTGATAATGTGAGGTATTGAAACATCTACAAACTTCTATATATAGTATAATACAGTAGAACTTCGATTATCCGTGCTAATTAGTGGAACATGATCGTTCGGATAATACAATTACATAGTTGCGTGTAGTGTACGGGTAGATTTAACGCAAACTAATTTCTTGTGGAAAGTATTCAGAGATGATAAAGAATTCGAACATGAGAGACTCGGATAATTGAGGTTCTACTGTATTTCAAAAAAGAAATTTTTTTATTAAAAATAAAAATAATCTTGATTTTTTAAATGTTGAAATGAATTTTTGATTCCATAATGTTATAGATAACGTTAAGGTGAATTCAATGACCTACTATACTATTACCTTGAGTCCATAAAAATGCTGAAATGGTTTTTCCGCCTTTTGGGGCCAAATACCGACTGTGCAATCTTCAAAGAACTAGGCTGTACTTTTTCTATGAATGAAACTCTTTAATGATCTGAACATTTTCACTCGAAAGTAAACTCGAAAGTAAAAGTAAATTAGCCGGAAGAACTTTAAAAAAGATCGCTTCCGTGTCGGCGGCAAAAAGCAGCTATCAATTGGCAGTATAATAGCTGAATTCTCTATTCAGATAAATTCGAAGGGTTGTTTTTATTGGAAACTGATACGTCCGGCCAAGTTTTTGCCGAGCGAAATCCATTGTCGCAGCTCGAGACACAACCAGCCATGCAAATTGTTCGGAGCTACGGCCCGCAACAAGAACACACATATCCAGGGATCATTTGCGGCTGGCCTCACACCACGATTGCCTTGTTTCTGCGATTATTTGTTGGCGACCGGATCGCAAGGAGGGCGCGCGTGCCTGCTCCACTCTCTGGACCCGAACCTCGTGGACCAACGTTTTGCGGTAAATTAATGTCAAGGAACTGTAGTGATTAATCGACCCGCCACTGTACTGTATAGTTATAGAGTTCATCGTCTTGGGAGCGATTACTTGAAACCGTAATTGCAGAAATGGAACGGCTCGGGTTCATATTTTTTGGATCGTTAATCATATTTTTACGTATTTCTTCTATTATTAATCTACTCGACTCTGTCCAAATGACCTTCTGATGAGGTTGTGCATAAAGTAAAAGCTAACAAAAGATTTTTCAAGTAAAAGCGAACGAAAGTTGTTTTGGTTTAACCTGTTCGGACTTCGACGTTTACCGGAGAAGCCCGAACGGTTCGACAACAATCTAATCGCGCGTCAAGACTCGCTCTAATTGGTCCGTGTTTTTCCTTAATAATTCTTTGACAAATGACCTCATTTTTTAGATGCTCTCTGTTTAAATGCTGTGTTACATTCTACCTGTATAATTTATGTCCTATATAATTTATGTAATGATATGATTTTTGTATGTCACACTGAATAGCATTCGATCAGTACGTATGTTTTTATTTCATGCATTCTTGAAATATAATATCATTCAATTCATCCAAATTTTGTATATTTACTATAACGTTAATTTCCAAACTAAAAGCTGCTGTACATATTTTTACAGAGTAAATTTCGCGAGCAATTATACGTAGTTATCGTTCACATTAATTTACCAATAGACTATTTTAAGCATACATTAGCAAGCGGCAATTCAATTAAAATTAATGCGCGTATTATGCATATATTAATGACGATATTCATTTCAATGCACAATTCCACAAATCCTTCCAATGATAATGCTTTTTTCTTGAAACGTTAATGTAGTTCAACAATTATGACATTTTGCAGTTGATGCAGTGAAAAAAGTTTAAACTCGAGTAAACATGTTTCATCTGTTCTTCATATTCTTACTTGTTAAATTGTACTATATTTTTCTTGTAAACAACAATATCAATCCTTGCGACGTGACAGACTCGAGAACTGCAATCGCAAAATCGTTCAAACTTTGTGAATAAATAGGATTAAAAGCATGCTCTTCGTCAGTTTTTATTAAAGAAACTTAACAGTTCCAACGCCTCGACACTTTATCGTTCATTTATTTATTAATTCATTCCGATGCACCTCGGAGGAATCTCGAACGAACTTTGTAATTACACTCCCGCACGGAAGTTTTCGATCGTTTAATCAACCGGACCTGAATAAATAAAAGTTTAATGAGACGTAAACAAATACATTGTACAAGATCGAAATTATTTTTATTCAAGTACAAGGTATATGCTGTAACCCGCTAGCAGACTTATTATTTCTGTTTATTCATATGTCGTTTTTTGAAAACTAAAAATAAAATTTTTAATAAAACATTGAAGACCCTTCAAGTAGAAGTGGAGTAGTTAAAAACTCGAGTGAATATTATTTTAATTAAATTTTACAATCCATCTTACGAATTTCGTTAATATGTAGTTAATGGTATAAATGTTTCTGATGCTAAAGATCACATCGGTTTTGGTGCAAAACTTATAACAGCTCTGCATGATGTCAATGCGTTTTATATATTCACGCCAGCTGTGCATGCATAAAATCCAAAGTCAGATTGATATGGGAATGAAGTGCAGAGATTCAATTAAGACAGCGTTTTCATCATACAAATTGTAGCCGATTTTACTGAAAATACGGTTACGCTAGCTATAACCGCGGTAAATAACGCCAGATTTGTGCACCGTGTAATTTAAAAAATAAACACACATTGCGAGTTACACGGTTGAGAAATAAAAACGAAACAATCGCGAGTTCAGTCAGAACCAGGAATAATACGATTTAAAGTTGAGACGAAAAATACGAGAGTTACACGGAAGTTTCAGCGAGCGAAGACTGCTGAATCTCATTGCCTTTTGTATAATTGCGTCTCGGACGCGACGTTAATTTTCTTTTTAATTATAATAGAGGGGTGTGGAACACCTGGGTCCTGAAAACTTACATCGCGTAGTTAACTAAGCTACTCGTGGCAACAACAGTCCTACATAAATATCTTTTGTATAAAATCATTTTTGAAAAGTTCACCGTTCTTTAGTGGGATCAAAATAATTTTCTAATTCAATGTCATTCCCTTCTATATTAACCCTTGGACAACGGACGATTTTTATAACTCTATAATTGGCGATGCTTAGGACCCCGTTCATAGCTATAATTAATCATTTTAAATAATTTAACAACAGCTATTCATTTAGTGTAATTGCCACAAATTGATTGCTGAAATGTTAATTTTGATTTGTTGTTCAAAATGGACTCAGGCACAACCTTCGGAGGGTTAAAAATTTCTTATACAATTTTATAGGTTTTTCATCATGATTTTGCAAGTGCAAAAGAGTTTTAACTGTTGATATCTCGTAGTCTGATTTTAGTAATTTATGTCTAATAACTCCTCAATGTGTGTGTCTCGAAAAATGTTATTCGTTTACACGTTTACTCGATGCTTATTCTAAAATTCTAGCGAGGCGCATCGGTTTCATATCTATGATACGGTCAGTTCTAATTTAAATTTAAAATACTTGGTTTAGACAACTCTACCGGGAAGCGGTAACTACTGCGGCATGGAACTACACAAACGCGCAAATGAATTGGTCCAATGTTTCGAATTCGAATGGAGTTGGTATATCGCGGTGTCATCGATTCGTAACGAAAGCAATTTGTCGATGGGATACGATCGCACGTATGTTTTCAATAGTGAGAATGCTGAGATGGTGTCTTGTGTTTCCCAGTGAAAGAGGCGTGCATGTATACAGGATCAAACGTGCACGTGTTTTCCGACAGCAATCAACGTGCTAATCAAGCTTTTGAATCAATTCAAAGGATTGAGTTTCCGGTCGGGTAGAAGTTAAGACGAACTTCCGCCACCCTCGAGAAGGTTATTATAGCAACGAATATTGCGTGTGGTTACGAACATTTTCAGTGAGGTGTGTGCACAGGACGATCCTGTCATATACGGTAATTTTAGCCGAGTTCGCTATCAACTCTCTTCTAGGAAATATTGTATCACCTGTGACCCACTACGGAGTTGTATCGATCCGAATAAAACTACTATAGTTTGTATTTCAATTATACAAGTAACCAATAGCTCTATAAAACACATATTTGGATTAGCGGTTTCGAGTAAATGTTGCGAATAGGTTGTAGTAAATCAGTTTGCTTCATATTCAGATCTAACGCTCTACATTTTTTAAAAATCTAATGTCTAGTTTTCGAGAAAATAAATTTTAGTAAACTTTCAACTTGTCTTGAAGTATGTTATATACATTACAAATGTAAATAATTAAAAATAATTACTTCAAGCGATAGGACGTTTTATTATTATTATTTGGAGTTTAATGTGAAAATTTTTAAGGAATATTTTTAAGTAATAAAGGAAAACGTGAAATGTATATGATTTATTAATCCTTTTTGTATAAAAAATGTTAATAACAATTTATTTATATTACATAAATTATTTTTATAGAGGTTACTATATATTGTCAGAAAAATGCCTATTGAATTTTTGTGACAGTGGTCGCAAGTTGAATGAGAACTTTGTTTATTAAAAAAAAATTGTAATAACAAGTTTTAAAAAAGAAAGAATAAATATTTTTTTAATTATAAATTTCACAATTTTTTAAATTATTTATGATATGACCCTTAAAATTTCACATGAATTTTTATTCCCCGAAAGTGATACATTCAAGAATCCCAGTTATTCTGGATTTCCCAGTATTATAAATATTATCGTATGTATCATTCTAGGAAATTTTCTCGTTTCGCAACGAATGAAGATGTCTTTCACATGATAATAGTATCTTCAGATCCGTGGATCTCTTTTTTAAGAACCGAGCCAAAAAGGAAGCACCTTCCACTAAGCCAGGATGCTCAATATTTAATTTTGGAATAGTATCACAATTTTTTGCCATTTTATTGTACATTAGAAACCGATTGCATCACTAAACACACACTCAACACACACTCAATGTATACACTAAACACACACTCAACATACACTAAACACACACTACACATGAGATACAAGTCCGACCGTGCAACCTCCTCGTGGTGTATCTTGGGTTATTCTAATGCCGGCGGTACACTTTTCAGTCAATGTACGATAAAACGGTAACAAATTTGTTAGTTAGTTTCATCTTTACGGATTTTTTGCCAGCTTTTGGAAAAATAGAGATCTAACGAACGAAAACTTCGTTTATTTAGCATAAAAAATTATTATTCCCTTTTTTATTTAAACAATTTATTAAAAATAATTAATTTACTGTACTAACTAGTATAACCTTAAAAATTTAACCCTAAACCCCAAATAATCGTAATTTTCGCGCGATTTATTATTGGAAATTCTAAAAGTTAATATTTAAACTTAAATTGCGGCGAAGGTTGGCCGAAGTAGATTGAGATTTTTTACACAAAGTTACTTCAATATAACACCTTACCAATACAAGTAGTGCCATACCGAAGCTCGATAACACTTTTAAGATTTGCTTCCATAAATAAACAATGAGCGTAACGCAAGGAGGCTTCCGATTAATCCATATTAGTTAATGTTAAACAACTTTATTGAAAAATGGTTTGTGCCAGTTAATAGTTTAAAGCATGCATAACAACTCCTATAAATTTCAGAGCTGTATGTATTCAATTAGAGACGCAATAATTAAATAACTATGACGCTGAAAACTGATGAATTTCCAAGAGAGAAAAATAGGTTACTTGCCATGCCTATATCTCCGTAAAAAAATTTTTAAAAAATTGGACTTTGGCACATTATACATTCACTATTTGGTAATACAAAAATAATATTTTTTTTTTAAATCGAAAATTTATAAAATTGATTTTTGGCCGCCATCGTACCACTGTGCGACGTATCCTATGGCAATGGAGCTCCAGAATTTTCATGTAAGCGAAAAAACATTTAATGTTATGTCTGTTTATAAATCTCATCTGCGAGAGATTTTATGCAACATGCTTTTGTAATAAAGTTTATTATAAAAATTGCTTCACAATTTATATTGTACATATTGCTACGCTTTATTAATGATCGATACTGCTATAATGTTTACTGAACAAACTTCTTGCAAACTAATTTACCACCTACCGACGGCGATCAAGTAAAGAAATGTGGTATATACCTACACTAACTACAATATGAATTTAATAAAAATCAACATGATAAGCAATCAAGTTTTCTCGCGGGTTACCCTAGCTCAAGAACAGTTTAAAGTGCTTCTGAAACACAAGGACTTAAAAACCACTACGGCACCTACCTTTGGATCCAAACTGTTGTTATGATAGCAACGATGATTAAAAACAGAAAAAGAATATGAAAAAGTGAATAACGCAGTAGACCTGTATATGATCGGTCAATGAAAACTCACTGTGGTTTTTCGATAGTAAGAAGTGTATATTACTACAACATACTTGTGGGATATTGATTGCAACAATAATCGCATTGGTAAAATGGAAGGGTGAGGGTTTGGTGGCAGGATCGTGAAGGTGAATGGATAGGGAACAGAGGTTTAGCTACTTTTCTACACGGCGGATACGTATATAACAAAGAAAGAACACACACATATTTAGCTGTGACAATAATTTGTTCGCATATCAATACGTGTCGTGTAGTCGCATTATCAGGATAGAATTACAAAGATTCGTTTCGAAAAAGAAGAACGGAAACCTATATTCCAGCGAATCGCGGTGTCGACGAACGGCGCCCCGTTTTCACATTTATAAAATTATCGTAAGATAGCGTACGTCGTATAGGAATCAAATCAAACAATCGTTTCGTTGATCGTCTAACAATTAGAAACAAGGGAATGGAATGTCTGAACATTTTTTCTGTTTGCTTCTTTTTGTTTCCTTTTTCTTTCTGCATTGAATCGTTCTTTGAATTGTTATCGTAGCATCTTAGTATCAGTTAGTCGTTTTGATTTTTCCTATTTCTCGTTTTCTGTATTTCGCCTTTTGTTTCGTGTTTCATCTGAAATGAAAGATTTCGCGTGAACGATTGGCAGACGGTCATTGGCAGTGTTTCCCTTGCGCAATTGGAAGAAAGTAAAACCGTGAAGATCATGAGCGAGGACAAATCGTCAAGAAGTCTTAACGTACATCAGACCGACACTTAACATTGAGTATTACGCAGGTAATTGGTTAACATTTATCTCAGTGTGTATACATCCATGCTAGCTTAGTATTTAATTGGTCAAGATACTGTAACGGTAAAGGACATACGTATTTTTTGTGCTTTCTTGGATTACTTCGGGACCCCTCGTGACGCTACACAGTCGCACGATCATTTCGAACAATCCGTCGCGGTCCAGTCCGAAACGAACGAACGAACCAACGAAAATCTTGAAACTCTCTGCTCGATGTTCTGACTGTTCTCTGTTTCTTTACGTTCTTCCAACGACTCGTCGAATATTATTTTTGTACTTGTCTCGAATTTCAAGATTACGCGTTAAATGCGATGCAACTGATATTGCAATTTTCTTTCACTGTTTCGCCCGCGGGCTTCTTCAGACACATCGAACTGGCTATTGAATTCCATCCAAGTCTTGGGGGTCTTACTTTGAAATTAGAAAAAACGTTACTGATCTCTCAGGTGTGCTACTCAAAACATTAGCCAATCCGAAGCACATCAACTTGTAAAAAGGGAGCCAGCAACAAAATCGAAATCGCTCGTTGTTCGCCAACACAACAAATTGTAGTAACATTACGAATACATTTTATTAGGCATACTTTTATATTCGATAGGAAACGTACAGTGAACTCCTCAGATTGCATATTCGATCGGTCACAACAGCTAACATCACTGCATTCGATTAATAATCCCTTGCCTTATAATATCATGTCAGAAAATTTTCTTTTAAATTTCTTTTAAATTGAAATGAAATTCAATTTTAATTTACAGTATATAACCTGTAGTAAATGTTGACATACAATAAATATGAATGCTCTTTTCCTTGTAGAAAATTAGTAGTGTCGAATAATTTCAGGAATAGTGCAAGGGATTAAATTCACTGATTATCGAAACTCGACAGAATTTTTTTTGTAGACTCAATACTCTCCAGCATTTTCAAATGAAATTGATGAATTCACTGCGTCCTTTTCAACGACACTGTCAGAACGAAACTAATTGACGGTCTAGGTCACAATTCCCATTGCAGACTCTACTACATCCTCCTCCATCTCTGTATCAAACAGGACAAGCTTGGGAAATATCTTCGTGGTATCATTTCATTTCATTCCGACCATATCGATGTACATAAATATTTTTGAACATACTAAGTTCAACAGCCAACGGAAGACTTCTCATTTCGTTTCTCAGTACCGCACGGATAACTGTCGCTCTCTACCCCCCGCCACTTCTTAGGGCAGGTAAGTTTGTACCAGTACCAAACAGATTTTTCCTAAACTGCTTACAAAATCATTCGGATGTCAGATAAATTTTATCTTACAGAGATACCTGTCACCATAAAACCTCTTAGGCATTGTCGATCAGTCGCTGATGACTTGGTCGATGAGGGTATCAAAAAGTTGACTACCGAACTCGATCACTTTTGGTACAGAAGGTTTTCACTCATTGCACTCACAATATCAACGAACCTTGTTTTGTGCAAAATAGGAAATGCAGTATTTCTTTTATATTGTTTTACGTATACGTTGGTCGCGGCTTTGATTTAGTATTATTATTTCGTTCATTGCAAAAACCTCTGATGTTTTCAGAAATTCCAGTTCTATTTTCGTGCAACAAGCGAGTACCTACTGTAGTTGTGAAAACTACTTTTCTTGAAGATATATTCGTTACTTTAAAGTAGCTTTTATTGCGTTTACTCTGCGAGAAAGTTGCACGTGTGTTGCTCATGTTTTCAAGTGCGACTAAGCGCAAAGCATCTCATATGATCCTTTGAACCTAGTTGATGGCTAATGACCTAGTCGACAGTGTCTAAGGGCTCTAAACGCCTCTAACCGAGACAGTTATCCATGCAGTGTCGCATTCACCGTCTGTGTTCACCAGGATGATCCTTAGCTATACCTGATGAAATTTTTTTTGCGAGATTTTTTTCACACGCCCTCCTAAAATTGTACCATTCGGTAAGAAAATAATTCCTGCAAAAGATTAAGCTGAGCGGATAAGGGGAAGACGTGCCACATTGACGTTGAAGTTGCGAAAAACATGAAATTTTAAAGGAAAATTTTTTTTAGAATTTTTTAGTATTACTGCAGGGGTCTCTAACCGTCTGCAGAATTTTTGCAGGCTAATTAATATGAAATAACCTTAATTCGTACAAAGTACCCTTGTACTTGAATGCATGTAAGGAATTATGATATTTTTGGAGGTGTAAAATATTTAGCTTGAATTTTCAGTGTACTCTTCACATTTGGCGCGCAGTTATGTTGGACGTCCGCCCGATTGATCTAAAGCTTTGAATATATCATTTTTTAATGAAATGGAACAATATTGGGGGAGGCGTGCCTAAAATTTCATAGTCAAAAAATAAGGACCACCCTAGTGTTCACGTGCAACGCGATGCAGTTTCATTACGATGTCGCCGGTGGAAGTATTGTTGAAAGTTGTGACGGTTTGATGAGACATATGTAGGTTCAGAGACGCCGCAGGGTCCGTCGATTAGGCCAATTGCAGGGGCGGAATGCGTCAGGGGGCGTTGAAGCTTCTTTCCGGTTGTATCTTATCAAGATACGCCGTCCTCTAGAACGCTACACGGTTGGCGGAATTCAATTAGCTCAAAATGACAATTAACACGTTAATTAGTCATACACACATGAAACATCATGGATACGTATATAAACACTTCTCTTATCGTAGGCCTGTGCGAATACTTGCATTTGAATGTTGCGCCCGGTTCGGCTCGACGCAAAACACGGAATAAAACCGATCACATCTCGGAAAGGAAACTCGAACACGACCACGTGAACGAAATATATTCATAATATGTACGTCTATATATTTATATTTTGTATATCTTTATATATATTTATAATATATATTTATGATCGTAAAAAACGTCATTTCGTCGCGTTCATCTTACTATTTACTCGTGAATCGTAATTTCTCCTTTGTAATCATTTAACTCTGTTTACTGTTCGTCTGCTTCCTTTTGTCCCCTTTTTGCAGTCTAACGCTGGGATTTCCTAAACGCGGTGTGACGTGTCAGTAAATCTCAGCTTTAGGGTGGTGTGGTGCAACAAATTCCCCGCGTACGGTTCAACGATTACTACATTCACCGTTCGACCCCGAAATGTATGCTATTTGCGCTACACGTTCTAATTGAATTTCCCAATGATATTTTTCGTCCCGCTAATTTCACTAATGACATCTTTTTGGTCGGCTGTACGAACAAGCGTTCGATGGTTACGTTCCTGCTCTCTTTTTCTTTGGGATCTTTGTCTCTTCTTTCTCGCTGACCGGAATTGAAGGACTTCTGGAATTGCGAATCGATCGGTCACAAGCACGCTAATTCGATGATCCCGATGACGCACTAGTTCTTTGTCTAGGCCTTCGATACGCAGGATACACGGTCGGTTACAACATCGAGCATTTTATTAGCCAGCGAAACTCAGGATGGCCGCGTCTGCAGTCCGTTCATCGTATCGCTCACTATACATACTTCTGTTGAGACTCCCTTCATTCGCGATCACTATTCTATTCGAAAGATCCGGCTAATAGGGTCAATTGTAACGCAACTCGAATCCTAGGAAACAGTTTGAAAGACGAAATGAGGAACGGAAATCACTCCTCGTGCGGGAATAAATAAAAAGTTTAATCTCGTCGTAAAAATAGTCTTAACATAAACGAAGGAGGTTAGGTTATTCAATCATACAATCGTACAAGTCTCTTTTTTTAGTCAGAAGCAATTGGAATGTGAGCGCGGTCCTTCAATCTTTAAAACACTCTTGTGCTCTGAAATTAATGACAAATAATCGTCATAAATGTCAGGAAAAACAATAGAGTATGTAAATAAAAAACACGGAATCATCCAATTTCTTGTCGCTATCGCACGAGGAATCGCTTTGTCTCTTTCTCTGTAACGTAGTGTTATCAGTTGTCACCATTGATTTTATTTAGCAACCGCTTCAAGGAAAGATATTCAGAATACACTTTCATCTCCGTGCAGACGACAAACAAACGTAGACGCAGCCATGCGTCCATTCGTATCAGCGTGCGCAAAAACTAGAGGTGTGCGAGATTGCGTTTCGATCATGGTTCAATCAGCATCTCGAAAGTGCCTGACGACTCGAATCTATTAGAATCCTGATATTATACACTCGACATGTCAAGGTGCTCGATGTCTTTTCAAATAAGAGCATATAATTTCAGTTAATAAAAGTTTATAAAAAATAAAAATTTCCTAAGTTAATCTTAAGAAACAGAAGCTAGATTGAGAATGTGTTGCTTCTCTCAATAATTTTAGTAAATCGGAAATAATGTAACAATATTTTAAATACTGTGTAGTCCGTAATCTCTCAGTTCACTTCAAGATAGTCAAATCAATTTTATACAGTTCGTCGTTTAAAACCATACTCCTGAGCGTAATAAAAGGATTAATATTGAGAACATTTTAATTGTGTCTTCAGAACGAGCATGTATCGAACTCTGAAACCCTGAGAAAAATTGTTTGCTCACTGTAATACTTGGTCTTTGAAATTGAATCCTATTCCCCCTGATATTTTCTATATCGTTAGAAACAACAGAGATGTTTAACGTGTTCGTATTAGGCAGCGTGCATAGAAAAATCAGTGGACGAATAACAGCCAACACTTTCTAACGCCCACAACGGCATATTTGAAAAGATATCTACATTTACAGTTCAAACAGAATAATACAACCAAGTCGAATTTTGATCTTACTTAATATTAGTCTTTTCATTATAGTTTATAAAACACTTTATACTCTTATGCAACGAATCGCCAGATACTTTCAAGACCCCGATTCTATCGCAATGAAAATTCTCGAAATTTTCGGATTCTGACACACCTCCGGAAAAACTCGAACATCTCGAGTACAGGGAAACAACGAGATGGCGAACAGTTTCGACGAGGTACGCGGTCGTTGACCCCGTCCGCGAACGGAACGAAAAATAAAAGGCAAAGTAAACGTACTTATATGGAGAACGAAACGAGAAACGTGTGCGTCCTCGGTTACGATTGTGTTATGTTGACTAGAGACTCTAAATTATCATTCTATACACACCTATCGTTATCCTCTCGTGTTTAATTATGTATAATATTTATATTATGTATATATGTATATGTATATATATATATATATATATATATATATATATATATATATATATAT
>CM052323.1:12029046-12340764 GCA_028455615.1 Lasioglossum zephyrum | reverse complement strand
AAGGACCACCATCAAACTATCACACGGTGTCTATCCACAGGAAACTGCTCACTGTCCGATGAGCGGTTTGTTTGCAAACACATGCCGGTCACGAAAAACGCGGTTAACACATCTCTTCCTCTTCTCGCGGTTTCAACATCGCCTCGACCGTCTCTACTCACATGCAAATTTGTTCCGGATATAGGAATATATATATATATATATATATATATATATATATATATATATATATATTTATATTTGTATTTATATACTCTTTGCTGCTCTTTATGTATACGATGCGTTCTGTCGCTTGATCGTTTCACATTTTGCCACGTGATCGCCTTAAGCATTAACAATAGTCAGTTCGTTCGCCGATCAAACTGTATCTCTATCAGAATCTACACGCTCATTTTCTTTTTATCTGTGTGTCTATGTATGTGTGCATGTGGGATATGTGAGCGGATTTGTATATGGATGTATGCTGGTGTTCACGTTACTTATGTACATTTGTATCCTGGCGTATGTGTTATGTACGTGTCTATTTATGCCGGGTATTTTGTTATTTCTGAATGTCTGTGTGCTGACCTTTGCATGCTGCTCTTTAAGTCATTGATGTATTTATGTATGTATGAATTTGTGTATGTACGCATGTGGGTATGTAGGTGTTTGTAATTGTGTGTAGTGAACGTGTGCTGGCGCGAGATGACCGTTATAAACGGTCGGTTTTCTCTGGTCGCCGACTCGCGTCTAATTACTCCTAATTACATCGAACCGATAATACACGCACAATATTATCGTATGTATTACAGAACACCATTATCGACTCTGTCATGCCTTGCAGGGAGGGATTCACTGGATTAAATCGGTCCAGAGGAATTATCTACTTTCGCGATGACTGGCCCTCTAGCGAGGACATACAACATCGTCTCGTTTCTGTCCGGCACGAGTTATCGTAGTGTCATCGGAAACTAGTTAAGGCGTGCGCGATCAAGAAGGTGATCGTCGTGTCAACTGTTGCTCCCGTCCTTGTTTTATTATTCTCACGACGACGTTCGCAAAGTGAGGGCGAATAATGAGTAGAAAGACGAAATGATCGACAAGGACGGCTCGATCGCGTGCACCGATTACGATGGACGCTTCGCCCAGCGCCGGACGTCGGCTCGGTTTGTCTGATTCGCCGGGAGCCTTTGCAAACGGCTCCAAGCGGTTCGCTTTGTTAATGGATTCATTCGAAACGTCTCGGATAGATCGACTGTATACAAAGAAACTAGAAGGTTTAGTCGAATGTGCGAATCAGCCGGGTTCGATCGATCTTTAATCATAGCTGTGGTCTTCGTTTCATCGAGACGCACAACATTCAGACAATTTTGATTCTCATATCTCCGAAAGCACTCCGAACTTGATTTTGTTGAAACAGTCTATTAACGTTTGATTCTAGCGGTCGTGGAAATTATATCGGAGCTTTTGATCTTTCTAAATTCTCTTTTCACCAATGCAGCCCTCTATGATCTCTTTCCCCTTTCTTCGGCCGTCGTTATGTTTCTTAGCTTCGCCGACGGGTCTCAAAGGTAAGAAGTAATACGGTCAACGAAGTCGATGATCTCGCCGAAGTATTCGCCTCCTATCTTTCAGACACGCGGACTATATCTATGTCTTAAGCGTTAGGCGAGTCCCCCTCGGGTGGTTTCGCTGGGCTCTTGCGAAAGTAGACCGACGTTTCGGTGTCGGTTACAGAAGTTTGGTGTCGAGAGATCGATTGCCATTACCTTGTCCCTTCGAACCTCGCGTCGATCAAACCAGAAGAGGACGCGCGGTCACGTTAACGTTAATTGAATACTGAGTTAAAACCGACGAGTTAAAATTCGCCGATCGTTACACACGTCTTATTAACACGGACACATACATGCACACACATATTATTTTTTCACGTTTTTTTTTTGTAAATTTTCTGAGATTTTCCTGGTTCCTATCGACGATAATTGGCAATAGAGTTTGTGTGACACACCGCCGTCTCCACGGTCGAGTTCGATCTGCTTTGTCAAAATACCTAGTAAAAAACGGGAGTGTCGGTAAAACGGGAATCGTAATCGCAGGCAGTTTTCGTTTCCGTTATCACGTGGTTCGTTAACTTATCGTACGTGTATATCGTAAGAATCCTAGATCGATAACAGTCTTCGGTTAGTGTCGATAGAAAATGATTGCGCGGCAAAAGAACTCGTGGCTAGAAGGATCCGCGTTATCACAATGAGCACACGAGCGGGTCGCGTGATAGGGGAAAAATCGTTACCGGCAGCCGAATATCACCGGACACGACTATACTGACACGGTCGGAGAATCGTTAATTATCAAACGCTTAAGATTGTCGTCGCTGTAGGTTTTCCTCCGCGTTAATCGCGCGTCTCGATGATCGAATCGGTCGCGGAGAAATACATATAGAAGTTACGTCCGACCGGTGTTCAGTAAATTTTTTTTAAGTTGCTCTTCGTACAAATTAGTCGATTATTAATTCTTTAAATGGAGGAAGATCAGTCACTCGCACTTTCACCTCGTCCTTTCGCGCTCGCATTCTCTCTCTCTCTCTCTCTCTTTCTCTCTCACTCGCTCTCTCTGATGCAAAGGACAGCCATACCCGATTTATTATACGTATACGTTACACCTAGTTCGATTATTTAGATTTCTTCACAGAGTTTTTTTTAAGTCATAGCGATCGAGCTTTCCGATTCGTTTAGATAGCGATTTATTCGATTATGTTTGACTCGTTAAGCATTTTCGTTCGCGCACGACTTTGATTGCGGCCGATCCCTGGCAATCGATTTAGCGATGTTCGTTTTATCGGGAGGCTGGATCGGTTGGTCCAAAGTCGTGCGAACCGAGCTGGCCGCTCAATTCGACCGTTTGGATCCTCAATTCCTTGTGACATCGCATGTTTCGAAGCGGTGGAAATCGAGAAAGAGACACAAAAAGGCGCTGGACCAGCTGACTACTTTTTTCATCCGATAGTCTCCTCGAGTCAACGCAACAAGGTTGTATTCGGAGTCTTCGATATTCTGTACATAGATCGTTGATTTCGGAAATATGATGCGATCGATCGATCCTCGACTAGTAGAGAAAACCATGGAGAATGACTTAAAACGAAACGAGAGCGAATATTAGCGATTCTTTGGTAAAGTGGTCGAATGATCCAACTTATATAAACGTACACATCTATACGCATTTATGGCCGTGCGCGTGTGTATATTTGTATGTGTATGGCCGCGTGTGTATATACAGATACGAGCAGTGTACATTTACACGATGAAACAACGATCGACGGCGGCGCGGCGGAGGGCGACCGGCGGGCGTGTTCTCGACGAAAAGTGGTTTCTTTTATATTTTTTGGCACCCATCGCGCTACCGGAAAATTCTCCCCCTACCTCCAATTGCCGCCGTTATTTTTACGATATTTTTATTCTATGGTGCGTGCACGCGCACCCCTTTCATTCTTCATGTGTTCCCGCGACTGTACGCGTGCACCTAGTGACGCGAATAATTAGGATATTTACACGGGACGTGCTCGAACACTTTTCAGGAAAATGCTAAAATCGAGTCGCCGTCCTTCTGTTTTGTGCGAAGACGTGTCCAACCTGGAACTCCATCCGATGGGCCCTGCGTTCAAAAATAAGAACATACGTATATGAATACTCTGTCCGGTTATGGTCACGATACGATGGAGATGATGATGGTGAAGATGATATATTAAACCCTATATCGAGTGAGGCGACATCAATATTATTCACAGGAGCATTGGTAATTATACAGAAAAGGATACACCTCGCTGATTTCGATGACCTTGAAATATGTTGTCAAGGTTCTCAACAACTTTTCCCTATATATGTTGCTGTCGGCTTTAGTTTCTGAGATATTTTCAAAAAATTGTACTGTTACTGGAATGGTCTGGGTTAAGCTCTTGCCATGGACCACTTTGCGATCAATTAGGAAAGCGATTAGTTCGTTGTAACTATTGCGTATTTTTAATAATTCGTATAATTTCATTGTGTAATACACTGGTTCTTCACCAGAGTTTCTTAACCAGAAACATATTCTCTAAAATATATTTATTTGTACGCGGGATGTTTTTGTTTGTTTGTTGAATCATTAATTTTGGTGTTCCGAAAATTTTTCTTATAATCTAAAGTTTTTCCTGACTTTAAAAGGATTAAGAACCACCGGTGTAATATATGTATACTCTTTTTGCTAAATGGATAGGACACAGAGGTTTCTCGCTTACTGAAGTATCCGGTTTGGAATAGCTAAGGTAATTGTAAATTCTATTTTTATTGCCTCTCCGTGTTTACAAACTGAATTGTGAAACATCTAAAGGCATTCTACCTCGACACGACAAGCTTAGAATTATGAATTCTACAACATATTTGAGTTTCATCAAAATCGGTGAGTTGTATCTTTTCTGTATAATTACCGGAACTTTTATGTTGAACGCGACTGATTGAAATTTGCCAAATTGTCGATATGCCAAAGAAAAAGGTCGATCAATGCGTAAGCTCATTCTTTTCATCCGCACAAAAGCAAACAGCAGAGTTGAAGTTCGAACATAAATAAAAAAATTGCGAATGCAAACGTGATTTCTTAAATATAGAAGCAAATCGACAAGTTTGAATTAATTTGAGACAAGTAATGATTCAATGCTATGATTTAGACGTCGCTACACTTGAGTTCATAATAATAGTTGAAAGACATATTTAGCATTTTGGATAAACTGTCTGTTCCCTTAAATCTAGAAAAGATTGAACAAGCTTTCGGTTTTTTGATCACTTCGGACGTGTGCCGCTTGTCCTCTCGACATCGAGTGTTTGTGTTTCGCATTGGTAGCCAGAAGTGTTGTCTCGAGTGTTGTAAATACAGATTTCCAAAGTGAACCAGGTTCGAGTATTCACTTCAAACAGTTTAGGGTGGAACTATTTAACTTGAGTTTGTTAGTTCTAATACAAGGAGCAAATATTGATGTAAAAAGATTTTTTCGGAACATTTGAATCTTGTGACATTAGATGAGAGACAGAGATCCGCCAAATGCTTCAATTAACAAATTAATTTATTCTGTTCATTTGGAAGATGATTTTTGTTGATAAATAAAAAGTGTTCCTACTTGTCATTATTTCCACACACTCTAGTTTATTTAAGTAAATTTAAATAGATCAAAGAATGTCTTAAGTCGAATCGTATAACTTTTAATAAATCAAGCTACGCAGCTTGTCATTCTCCATGCATTATAGGGAAAAAATAATCAATGTCGATTGAATATGTCGATTGAGCTGAAATGAGACCCGAGAGTCAAAATATGTCCCCGAGTCGAATGCCTCTGATCAATTTGCTTCACTCTGATGATGAAAAAATGCGGGAAAAGATTAGGACGACGACGAGTACTCACAGAATCAGGATTATACTTCGGATAGTGTGGAGCTCGATCGGTTACAGCGGCTCGGACCGGGTCGAGGAGACACTGCAACCGAAGATCGGCAGGCATCATTGAGGCAACGTCTTGCAGCTCGTCTCCATACCTTCTGGCGGCACACGCATGCTGCCGTTGGTGACGTACCCATTGGCGTCAACAATCACAGAGATACTTCCCGGATGATTGTGATAACTGACGTTCCGGTGGGTCATCACGATGTTTTTCTCGTGCTCGTTGCCGGCGAGCGTCGACAGGCAGCTCTCGCTGTTTCTGCTACTACATGGCTCCATCGAGTGTTCCACTCGGATCGGTACCGTAAAATCGGTCAGTGTGTTTAATTCGATTGTTGCGTACTCGCGGATCATCGTCGGTTTCGGTGAGTAATCTATTTGCATGTGCTGCATAGACAGGGTCGGCACGTCAGCTGGATCCACCATGGTGGATACGTGACCGTTCGCCATGCTGTACAGATCCGGCTCATCCTGGCCCTTCGATGACAATGTTTGTTCTAGGCATTGGTACAGCAGCATATAATCCTCCTGTTAAGACATCAAAACGCGTTAGATGGATAGGAAAAGAGGATTTGTGGAAGAAAGTCCGCTGTCGATGAAATAGCTAGCAATTTATTTGATTATGTTCGACGCGTTAAGTATTTTCGTTCGCGCACGACTTTGACCTCTGGTAATCGATTTAGTGATGTTCGTAATATCAGGGGACTAGGTCGACTGGGTCAAAGTCGTGCGAGCCGAGGAATAAAATTTTCAGAAGAAAGTCCGCTGTCGGTGAGATGGTTAGGTCTGGTGGTTTGTTTGTCCTATCAACTCTGTGAAAGATAGTCTCAAGATAATCCTAAAATGATCCTCTCACAAGCACTGGTTCATGATCGAACGAATTATTTTATTTTCTATATGTCTATTTTCTTGGACGACAGTGAAAATTTTAATTCGTAACCTTGCACGTTTAATATCGTTCGCTGAAGAAAAAAGTTCACTGAAGTTGAACCGGAATCATACCTTTGATCGGAAGACACCTGGTCTCTTCATGTACAGCAACTTTGCGAACATATAAATATCAGCACTCTTCTCGAACTCCAGCTGCTTGTTCAAAGTTATAAGGAGGATGAAGACAGCAGCCTCGACACCGCCATGTCTGTAACAAGAGAAAATAAACGTTATCCCTGCTTTGAAGATGCGCAACAGCTTTGGACAACTAATAATATTACCTATCCATTACGACGATAGGGCCATTTTGATAGTCCCGGTGCAAGTCGTGGATCAAAGTGACGAGAGGTTTCGGATTCGTGTTGTGCGGCCAGAAGCAGGGGTGAGATCGCGGTCCTTGAACGATTTTGGCACTCAGTTCGTAATCGTCTTGTAGAGATCGGACTGCGACCTCGCGGAGGATCATTCCGCCCGCGGTTTCTTTAATTCCGCAGAATCGGACGCGGAAGGTCTCAGACTCTAGATCATTCCCTTCGGTTGGCCAGAATTCCGGGTATTCCTGAAAGTGGTACGGTCAAGCTTAGAATCCTCTATTTTCCTGCTTACACTTTCATGTTCACTGACAAAACATTTTGGTTTTGAATTATTTCTTCGTGAATCTTTTTCCAACATATTTGACACATTTTTCTGATTGAAACGCGACCAAGCATGACATGATTCGAAGCATGTTCGCTTGTTAGATTCATCATTCAGAACTTCGATTATCCGAACCGTTTCATCCATCCGAATACATGTTTCATTAATCTAAAAGGATCCATATACATAAATAATAGAGAATCCTATTTATTGTAGATGATGACAACTTCGAAAAAAGAACTATGCCAGCAATTCTAACACGGAGAGATTACAGTGGTGACATCATCGATTTGAATGACACTTTTCTGGTAAATCTAGAGTAAACATAAGCAGGCCTATGTCCGAGCATTCTCGACAATACTCATTATTTATAAAGATAATGAACATTTAATTTTATGATACCCAGAAAATATCTTGTATATTATTTTGGCTCTAGATTCGCCAGACAAAGCTTCATTAAAATCGACGACTCCACCACTATGTCCTTGTAAGAAACATCATATAATTCACCTCGTTACATTCGGTTAACATGACCACAGTTTGCGCGTTATAGTCCCACATGATCTGCCAAAACTCCATAATAGTGTTCTCCATAGGATGTTGCGTGATAATGAATTCTCGATTGCGATGGAAACCTGGAAAGAACGATCGAACCTAATATCTATCATCATCGAAGACATATACAGGCGAAATCAGGTAAACGCGAAGATTTACCAGCGATCCACGTTGCGTTGATGTAATCGCTACCGTCGACTCCTGGTTTCGGTGTTAGGTGAACTCGAGCCGTTTCGATAGAGACGATTTCCTGATTGCGATTCTTGTGCGAATTGTATGGTTTGAGAGCCGATTCCAGATTTTCCTCCTTTGGTTTCCAAGAAGTGACCAACTGGAAATAATGAGTCACTGTTTAGTCAGCAATTTCTTAGAGGATCGGTCAGCCTTGAAAGAAGCAGGGTATAATGATACTTTGTATTGCGCCTCCATGTTATTCCACGCTTCGGTGTTGGTGTTGTTCGGGTTCAGCATGTCCTGAACGTATTGCATTAGATTGTTCGTATCGATGTTGGTCTCGCCACTCTCCATTGCCTCCTGTAGAGCATGATGGATGAACACGTACTGCTGCTCGGTCTGGACCAGGAATTTTCGCTGGGTGCGGATATGCTTCAAGAATCCAAACACGTTCACTTCGTTCTTGCACTTTGCCTGCTTCAGCATGGCGTCTATAACGATGTAGGTACCAGTGCGTCCAACTCCAGCACTGAGGGATACAGAATGAGATTCTTTAGTCAATGTGCACGTTTCACTTACCAAATATACCTCGTGCATTTCATTTATAATTGTACCTGCAGTGGACGACGATTGGTCCAGCTTCAGGAGGATTGGCGTTGGAAGATTTCCGAATAAAACTCAGTACCGGAAGGGGATGCTCTGGGACACCATGGTCTGGCCAACCGGTGTAATGGTACTGCCAGATGATACGCTCACCCATGTTCACACCATTCTTCCTCTTCTTCACCTGTGGCATAGGCTACTTGGAAAATTGAATTAAAATTTTCTCGCCTACGTCTCATGCGCTATTACGTGGAAACCAACCTTTAGGTGACGGACTTGGAGAGTACGGATGGTGTAAGTAGCCATCACGTCCTCCCGCAGCAAAGTTACTTGAATGTAACCATACGTCTCGGATCCCTTCTTAGGCCAGTACATATCACATTTTTTCTGCGAATCACAAACAAATTTCCATTGTGAAAAGTAGCACAAAGTAGTAAATAAGTGTATGTTATATAATTCCTTAATTTTTCGTATAATTTCGTTCATTCATTGTAGTTATCGATAGTGAATTGTTCTTTGTTTACATGAACTTTTAATAATTTTGTAGTATACAGATAATTTCTTGATGAACGATTTTAGGTCACGTATAGATACTCACACGTCCACGTTCGACGAGATTGGTAATCATCACAATAATCGACACCCTCTGCTCCCACACCATACGCCAGAATCCATCGAATGTTGACGGTAATGGACCCTGCGTACCGATATAAGCGTGTGCACGTTGCCAGCCATCGATGTAATTCGCATTCACGTAATCGTGACCTTTCTTGGGTGGACCTCCGTCGCATGATAGCAATTGCACTCTGGTATGATCGTCTGCAAAGCAACATTGCATTATATGCAAAAAAATTTCATCTAGCTCTTTTCTGTCTTTCATGTATAACTTATAATGCTATCTTATAACTAGCCAGTCGATTTTATGCATTTATGACAAAAATGAGTAGGTACACTTTAAAACAGTAAAAATATTATAAGAATTTAGAAATACTGTTATATTATATTCAACCTATTAAACACACTACGAAAGAAAATCTACTTCACTCCTGGAGAGTTTGTTGCAATCCAGGTGGAAAATTTTTGTTTTGCAGAAAGGAAAAAACATTTGCCATGTTCTCTTGATTTCTAACCGATAAAAGGCTACTTAATATTCACGTGTAACTCTAACTTATTCTATGATTCTTCTACTTCCTTATTAGATACAAATTTAATTAAAACCGAGAGGAAAGGAACAAAATAATTCTGAAGCAGAATGTACGAAATTATCTACCTGTATAATTTACTTTATAACAATAGGTTTAAACTTAAACGAAGGTAATTACTTCAGGAATATGACTGGTGAAATTCTCAATTCTCATCATATTGAAATTAATACAATCACGTATGGTTACTTAAGATTGTTGACTTAACAAGTAGCTGTATCTCTACGTCCATCAATTCACAAAGTGATTCAATGCTATTATATTGCACTGGTGCGACGGCTCCATTAACACAACAAGAGCGCTCCTCGTTGCCTCATAATCGCCAAGGGTGCCGGATCGTCTGAAGAACGCAGTTCCGAGGTGAAGGGGTTAATTAAATTCAGAAAATCTGGTATTCGCCGTTGCAGATTTCGATCGATTAAGCGATCACGCGTCTGTCGTTTTGTCTCTAACTGCTCTTCTGGCTAATAGGCATAGTACCGTGGAGCATCTGCGACCTCATTGGCGAATGCTGCCGGTCACTCGCATTAAAAGCGAACAGAGAACTGTTCGTTAATCCGATAACAGTGCGAAGGAACCAGGCACGTTGCACCGCGAATTTCAAGTTGCCTTGAAAACTCTTTTTATCGAAATAGATCGCGGTATTTTATCGTTGGAAAATAGCGATGGAATTTATAATATAAAAATAAAATTAATTAAAATGCACACTAAAAAGGAGAAAATAATTTTTTAAAAATATTAGTGACTATAAATAAAAGCGTGGACCGCTCACGAAGATTACGCTTCATACTTTTATAGTCACTAATATCTAAAAAAATCATTTTCTCCTTTTTAGTGCATTTTAATATAAGCGTGGTTTTTAAAAAGTTTATGTATTTTCTTTTATTTGATTAGATGCTCGAATAAGGAACCTTATAGTATGAATGAATTTTTATGGTTTCTACACTTGTCGAGAAAAAAACTGATCATTTGACCATACGTTTATTATTCACAAGATTTTCCTAAGAATCAATAATTGTGGTATGCCAAATTCAAGCATTATGCTCGTACATAGCAAGCGTCGTCCGATTTTACTTTTCGTGAAACAATTACACAGAAAACTTCCAGTCATGTAATACCTTAACACTCTGTACACCGGATACTATAGTGCTTCGACACCAACAATGAGTGGATACGTGTGTACTTCGACGTTCTGGTGCTTCAGGACGTAAGAACTTTGTATGTTTTAATCGATTCATTGGTCAATCGGCCACGAACACAGCAGACGCGAAACACTTCAACGCGATTCACGCAACAATTGAAACGAACTAAAATGATTCCAACGAGATTCATCGAGTTCAGGAATTGTCAGATCCGATTTCTTAAGCAATTGATATACATTGAAATTACATTTTCTTACGTGCAGTATATCATCGCAATGCAATGTGTTTCCTGATGAAAATTAATATTTATTTATTAAAAAGTTTCGCGATCCACATACTTAGTATTAAAATAATAAATTATATTATTTCAACACAATTTATATCAAAAAATCATTTTTTCCAGTTTTTCGATGGAAGTACTCCATTATCACAAATTTTCAAGGGTTTCCGATAATCTGAGAAAAAAATATTTCAAACAAAACTTGAACAGTATTTACACATCTACTTTCGAAAAAAATTATGTTCTACAGAAAATAAAGATCGGGTTGATTTTTTAAATAGTAAATTGCATTTTTGCTATAATAGTTTTTTCCGACTGTGCACTGGTTTTACATAATTAATATTTTTCCATTCTCGCTCTGACAATTTCCGAAGATTTCTTGCGAGCCGAGCAGGTTTCGCGGATCGGACGAAAGGCGGCTCGCTGTGCAGTTAGAAAGTGAGATTGGAAACAATTTCAGCTCCATTGGAGGTCGTTTTCACGCGAGGTCGGCCAACGCTGTAACGATTGCAGACTTCCGATACGCACGATTGCAATTGTCGCATTGTGACAGGGCATCGGTCTCTGTGTTCCGATGAAGGTGAAACGCGCGTCGCGTCTCGTCGCGTCATGTCGAGCCGGTCCGCATGGACGGCAAGCCGAATGAAAGGCAAAACGCGACGGTCTAGTTGATGCGAAACGAAATCTGAAAAAGACCCGTTAATCATTCCACCGTGTTAATCTATTCGAAGACAGATTCGCTCGCGGATATAGAGAATAACGGATATAACCGTGCGGGGCATCCGCGACAGGACGTAACAGCCGGAGTAAAATTAAACGGGCCGATGTATCGCGAGGATAGAAGAGAAACTCGTGCCGTTCTAAAGTAGAATACACCGACGCGACCGCGAGAACGGCACATAAAAAAAACAACGGAAGCGGAAACGAGAACCTGTCAAAACCTTGTGTGTAAAAGATCGAAATAAATTGTTCCAGGAATAGCGTGTTCTACAATTTGTGCGTTGCGGTTCTCTCTGTTGCTGACAGCTTTGACGTGTCAACATTGTTAAAATTCCCAGTATGTTTCAACAGTGCTAAATTTAAACGATTTGCACCTTTGTTTTATCACTCGTTAGCACTCTTTTCTTCTTAAAAAAAAAACGCACACATAGAAACCCTTTTAATAACTGAGTGTGTTAAACCGTCGTTGAATTTTTGACTGTAATATAGACTTACATTAATTTAGTGTAGAGAATATTTCTGATTTAAATTTAATAACTAATAGACTGCGGATCTTTGTGCAACACAAAAAATGTTCTACCTGTATTGTAAGTTTAATTTGATTCTTAGTATGTTCAATAACGTGAACGTGAGACAACAGCATTTTTAAATTCTTCCAATGTTTTCATTGATTCAAAGTACACCTACTCATAGATTTGTCATATATTCATAATAAGTACAACTTGTTCCTTATATTCGTTCGAGTTTAGAAGCAGACATATTTGGGATCTTTCGAACCTTCTACTGTACCTCATGCCTAGATTAAAAGATTCGTAACCAATGAAGAATGAGACTCACAGGCAAAGATGTTCACGTATCGGTTCTTCGGTTGGTTCTCGACGTACTGGGAGTTCTTCGCCGGGAACTCGTCGGTCTCCGATTCAATGAACTCGAACTCCTTGCTGAACCCGATGTCGCTGTCCGCGTGGAGTTTGGCAACATGCTGCACGAACTTCTGTATAACAACCGCGGTCCGTTCGCCATCCTGTTCGGTGTTCTCCCATTCCTGAAGCATGGGCACGCTCCGGGGCGGATAGCCGAGGAAGTAGTAAGCGGTGTGGAAACATTTCCTGAAAATTGGCCTCAGGCAAGGCCTGATGAGTTTCATCGTAAGCATGCATTCGAACGAAAAAAAAGAGACATTAGGAGAACGTGAAAAAACAGTGGCAGGGAGGCCGGGAGGCAGCGGGGGAGCAGTTTATCGCATGGTGGAATGATACGGCGTTATCAGTGTCCCGTCGCGTCTTTTCATCGGACTAGTTCGGCGTAATAAACAAATTTTAAGGTGCACCAACTAGCGTGCTCGAGGTACGTCTTACGAAGGAACTCGTTCACGATTTCCCAGATGGTAAACAACAACAAACTTCTCGGACTTTCTTCAACTCACAACTTCATGTATTTCCTCATGATCGTCGTCACGCGACTTCCGTTGTCCATCTTAAATGTGTTTCAACGACCGCTACAGAGGAACGAAACGAGAAATGCTAGCACGATCAGACTACCGGTGACTTAGAAGTTTGCGAGACCGAGAGGCTCTCTGTTGTGGCCCACTCTTCGTTCTTCAACATCTTCGATGACTCTAATAATGGGAAAATCTGATATCGCCCCTGAAAATACGCGTTCCGCACTCGCAAACTACGTACGATACATGCAGCTTGATATCTACTCGGCAAAATACTGTCGCTCGGCGAAGAAACCGTACTTCGACGCGAGCGCTGGTTGTTATCGCAACTGATAAGCGGTTAACGGACAAATCAGCAAGAGAAAGATCGATGGGCAGAAATGTGTTCAAGGAGGAAAGAAGATCGACCAAGAAACTCCGAAAACCTACATGTATTTGCCGTCCGCGTTTGAACTATTTGCGTAGCGATTATAATATGCTTAAAATTGAATTGACCATTATTAAAAAACCTGTTTCTTAATACCCTCTAATTGATAGTTTGAAAACAGAGTGTAATAAATTGTTTAAGAAGTTAGAAAGAGAAGAAAATACCAGGGCTTGTTTCGAAGAACATACAGTGAACTTACAATTAACAGTTGAAAATTATCTATAAATTTTCCATAGAAAACTACGAGGGGCAGATCTAGCTAGCGTTGAGACTACCAAGAATCTACTGGCGAAAAATAGATGGCTAGACAATTACCTTATTGACGAAAGCACATTCCTAGCCTTCTTAACCGCCTTATCCATCGATGCATCATCGAGTACGACAAAACGTATACTGACGCGAGCATTAAGCAACAGCTACAAGTGAGAAGGGTCAGATAAGCGAATGAAAAACTGCGATACGACTCGCGACAATTTTCCTTTGACGATAATAAAATGTCAATGGCAACGTGGAATCCTATGACGCGGATCGTAACCGAATACATTTTAGTAGTTGCTTCGATACGGGTCGGGTAAGCGGAATTTCGATCGGAACATTAGGGTGGTTCTTGTCTTTTAACTTTCAATTTATTCTTGCCTTACCCCCCAAAATTGTGACACTTGCTGAGGAAATGATGTATGCCAGAAAGCAATAGGACAACGGAAACTCTAAATTATATTTTTCATTCAATTACAGTAAAGTCTTGAGCTAAGCCCGATCCTCGGTTCTGTCTCGGACATAGATCATGTATGGCTACTATTTTTCTTGTGACTGCGTCGACCGCGCCAAATGTAGAAAAGGACAGCGCGTGTAAACACAGACCGAACGGACTTTGCTGTACTGTACTGTGGGACAAGTAAAATCCACTCTAGAGGACATGCAGGGACGAAAAACTGGAGGACAAAGAGAAAGAGAGAAAGTTGATCCTCACTTCCACAAGATGAAGGATGTAATCATCAGCATCACCGCGAGACAGGCGCAAATCATTCCGGCAATCACTCCGCTGCTGAACCTTCTGCTGCTGTGGGGCAACAATGGTGGAACTTTGTCGCAATCGCGTGTCGCGCGCACCTTTTGTGGGGTGGAACCTTCTCCGTGTATGATTAGCCGATTGTTGATGGCGCTTCGCGTGCCTCCGCGTACCACGATCTCGTAAACCGTGTTCATCGTCAGGTTCGGTATGATCGTCTGCGAACAAACAATATTTCTCAACGTGAGTAGTAGTTCTCATCCTAACAACAAAATTCCTGCCGGGCAATTAACACTGGAACGAGTTTTAACTAGAATTTCTTGAACAATTCCATAACTCTTTAGATCCCTGTTTTCTACGTGTATCGAGATTACGGACAAAGTAATTTCCAATTCCAAATGCCTTTGGCTACGCCCAGAGCCGGCTCTTACAATTAGTCATCGGCAGATACTGCAACGTCATTAGCGTCTCCGTCACAATCATTTTCCACAATAATAATAGCCAGTATCTCGACACACAATTGTAGAAGGGGAATCTACGCCTACGGTCGAGGAGGTTCGATCGAGTTCCAGTCCAGTAAACCTTGTTTCCGATTCCTTTCACGAACTCAGAAATCGTCTTGAATGAAAGTGCCGATTTTTGGAATAATTTTTTCATCCGATTACAACATATTAAGAAAATAATAAATATTCTAAATCAAAAACTGGCAGGGATCAATGGAGCCCTATAATATTATTGTAAAGTCAAGGGAGAGTTCTCCGTGGAGAAAGTGGGAAAGCAAGCAATGGAAACGTACAGCAGTCTCAATTTGGTCCTTCTCGGTGAAGACTTCGATCTCCTCGTAACGGTTGTCATTCTCGATTCGGTATTTGATGAAGTAGTAATCGATCGGGCCCCAAAAGATGTTTGGTCTGGCCCATTGGATGTAGACAGAGTCGTGTGTACTGCAGGTCACGTTCAAAATCATCGGTGCTCCTGGTCCAGCGACGTCTGTCTGCCGAATGATGTGATCCGAAGGCTCGCCCTCGTTCTTCCATGTGTACGCCTTTACCCATATTTTATATTCGGTGTTGGGTTCTGGAAGGGAAACGTTCTTCAATCAGAATGGGAAGACCTACTTGTCTTAGGGCTCGAATGTTTTTGCTCTGGAACAAGGATGGTAAGAGCTCATAAAATTATTCCAGAACATTCCCCTCGAACGTATTGTTGCGCTATAGCCTGTTATGTATTCGCAAGAAGAGGTCTTACGTACTGTACGGGAGAGAAAGACTCTTATCTGGCGTAAGAGACGGTATGTATAAGGTGACCGGTACTGTGAACGAACACTTGAGCTCCATGTCTGTTGAAATTAGTACTTCGAAGTCGTTGTTTAATTTTCTGGGAACTATTTCTATAAGAAGACTGTGTCATTCTTAAGGGAGTATTCTGGTTTTCGAGACCGGTGTTGGACGAAACTTTAGAAGAAACGGAGATGGAAGATGAAAGTATTAGTTGTTTAAAAATAAAGTTTTAAGCTAATATATTCAGTGTACCGATTAGATCTGTAGTATGCAAGTGAGGGTACTTCTATCTTAATTACTCAATGCGTATTTAATTAAATTAATGTGATTTTATAGAACCATGGTGATTGTTGAGTTGGCAGAGAAAGCGCTGAGTTAAAAGGTGCAATATTGGACATTCTTAATGCGAAAGCAGCACGCATTTTGAAATGAGAAACGACTGAGTGATTCGTTAGACGAATCTCAGGGTTCGGCGCGTTATCTGGCGATGCATTAATCTGCAACCATCCAGCTCAAATATGTATGTCGATAAGGGCTTATCAATGCCCCAAGTGTGCAGACGTCCCGCGTTCCATTACCTGAACGATAATTCTCGGCCCGCTGTTGACTTGTTCTTGGTTTAGTTCTGTGCTTCCCAAAGAAGACAATACCACTCGCTAGAATTCTTAGAGTGTAAACAAAGAAGAGAATATAAAAGAATCTTCCAAAATCGTTTGTCCATGTGGCATCTTTAGTGTAATATAAAGTTAAGTTTTTCATACGAAATTGAATGGGGTGCAGAAGCGGAAGAATTTTTTCTAATGGACACTTACTCAGTTTTTTCAAGACGAATTCGATAGTCGGCTTAGGGTTGTTGTCGATTTTGTACATCTGAACATCCGTGTAGTTGGCATGCATGTAATAGATGCGATAACCGGATATGATCCCATTGGCGCTCTTGGGCTCGGACCATGACAATTCGATGGTGGTGGAGTTGATGCCATGAGACGAAAGTTTCAGTGGTTTTGTTGGCGCTGCAAGCAGAATTCACAGGACGAATTATTAAGTGTACAAATGAATTCTCAGTCCTAAAATTAAATTAACTGTTGTACAGGTTGTTCCTTAGAATCTATTTGTTTTTTTACATTGAACAACAGAAATATTATTCCGAGACGTTTTTATTGCAGAGTATAGGTCATTTCAATTTTTTTGGTTTATATCCGTTTACAATTTTCTTTGCCAAACCACGCAATTTATCAATGGAGTTAAACTGTCCAAGCTGAACAATTTGTTTCCTTTCATTTGGTTGGAAACTTCAAGATTTGCCGTGCCTTCAATTTTTCGCGAGTTCCGGACCTCGAACGAGATATCCTGAAGAGGATTGCATAGGAGGACAATTTTCCATGTTTTTGCATGCCGTGCTATGGGTCAATATTCGCAGCTCCGTAAACTATTTTTCGGTCGATGCACTTGGCGGCGCGGCTCTTTCTCCCCTTTTCGCTTTCCGTCTCCTCTTTTCGGCGGGCTCGTCATCTTCCAAGGTGGCTTTCCAATTTCCCGCGCACAAAGACGAGAGCAGGCTCGCGTCGACCGAAGTCTGAATAATTAATTTCGCCTCGAGTATCTTCTCAGACCCCTCGCGTCGCCGAGTTATACTGCATATAGCCGGCGTTCTCACTTTTCGTACGAACAACCACCGTGTCTAAGATCGAGACTGCGTCCTCTTCGACGCGTCTAAAGACACTCCCTTTCGCGAATAAGTCGCGAGACAACCGGGCTTAACTGTTTGAGAGGAGCCGGCTCATTCCGGAAATCCAGTCGAAGAGCCACGCGCGTTGACATCACGCTTCTTTTGTATCCTCGCAAGAAGACTGCACCTTTTATAGAAATATCTACTAGTTCTTCAAAGCTGAAAACTTTGGTTTAAAAACCGGATACGTTGAGATTTGTAACATTTATATTGTAGACTTTACTAGAAATCTTACGTTACTTTTCACCATTACTAAAAACATGCCACATTAAAACTGAACATTATTCTTAGCATTATTTATAAAAAGTTTCTTTTTTTACTATTCACTATCTGCAATCATATTTTCAATAATATTAGAATAATGATGCTAATCATAATGCAGCGGAAAATCATTTCTCAAATTGAGATTTGGTTGCGTTGTATTAACGTTGAGGTCTAAGATAATGAATAATAAATCAGCGGTATAAATAATGATCCTGTGGTAGAATTGAAGCGTAGGGCTTTTAATTGCGCTTATCGACGCGTAACGGGAGAAAAATAATTACGTTGCGCCGCACCCAAACGATTTAACATCGCCCCGAGACGATCATGTGAAAGAAAAAGATGCTCGTGGAAGCGAGCCATTGTCAACACTGACTAGGGGAACACCCCAAAAGTCAATATGCCACCCTAATACTTCGAGGATGGTCAGGACATCATAAATAACACCGGGAGCAGCGAAGAGCGAGAACATCGTTGTGTAAACGAGTTGTCCCTTCCAGATGACACTGTTTCCCTTTCGAAGTGCCTGCTGAGACATAAATACGTCCCCGTCGCAGGTTCTACTAGTTCGGGAAAAGCGAGGATTATACATCATACATCTTTAAGCAGATATCACACGTGTACAGCATGTGCTCCTCGTTCTCTTATAGTAGTTTGGAAAGCTTGCCTCTTAAGTTTAACGTAGCTTCGCGACGTTCGAGCAGATGCGAGTAAAAGTTTACTCCGATAGTAAATAGTTTAAGTTCACCTTATACAGTCACGTGTTCAATTATCTCAGTTATTCTCTAGACTGATGAAGTTTAATATTATTTACAATAATAATTAATTATTTACAATATTGTTTGCATTATTAAATATGTTGGTATCCAATCAATTACTAAATATTTAAGTATTGTACGAGGTATTATATCAATTTAATATCCATAAAATGAAAGAAATCATATACGTAGAATGAAATTATTCTATGTAAAAAAAAAGTTTAATTATCGAGTTAAACTCGATTAATTAAAGTAGATCCGACTGCGAAGAATAATAGAATTCTTAAGAGAACGTGCCAGTATTTTACCAAGAACTTGTTGAGATTATTCAAGCGAAAAAGGAAGTGCTAGATCCACAGTCTCTTAATAATTGTATCTAAACGAGAAGTATTTATTAACAAAGTTCGCCAGCGATATCGCACATACTAAATCCCCTACTGAAAGCCATTTTTAAAGCCCATGAAAGTCCCTAAAAGTCCATAAACCACAACTGCGAACCCTAACAGTGGTTGGATGGAGTAGTTCCTACCGAAAGTTGATTAGCAGAAGAAACAAAAGAACGAACAAACGGAAAACAGTCTATGGTACGGCTTCACGATTGAATTTCGTGGAGTTTCAGCAACGAAACAGCATCGGGGATGGGTTCATGAGAATTTCGAGCAACGTTGCTCGCCACGCGAACGTACCAAACACGAAGCTCGTAGTCTTATTCTGCACACGCCGCAACCAAAACCTTCGGTAGGTACTTATCGAAATTCACAGCCGGCGCAGCTGGCCGTATTTTCGATTCAAAACGATACCTCGTGGAAAGCGATACCCTCGGAACACCAAACGGACTTCAATAACGCATGCTGTACCCCTAGTGCTTCTGCGTAACACAATACTTCTGCAAACGGTGTGAAACGCTGGGCATGGCCCAGGTTCCAATTTTGTATATGGATGAACAATCGTTGGGGTGGCAAATCGTGCATGATAGAAAACGTGATGGTAGATCCAATTTTCACCTGGCCACGATGTCCCTTTTTTAGCTTAGGAACCTGACTTACTATGTAGGAATGGGAAGGATCAGCTTTGTATAATTGAAGCAAACGTGATCTGTGAGCGATGATTAAACTGAGGATCTTTATGCATTTATAAAACCAAATTCAATAGATGAAATTCAAAATTGTTGTAAAATTTTGAAAACTGACGATTTTAGCAATTTTTATCAGTCAATATATGATTTCTTTTCTATTAAAATCATTAAGGGAAGAAGTAACATACAATCTTAGTTTCTATCTCTTGCAATCGATGCAGATAATTTTTATTTTACATAAAGATCCGCAGTCTAGCGATGATAGAGGGATAATCATGAAATAATGAACTGAAGGGTTCTTAATTTTCTCTTCTTCTTCGGTGAACCGAGAATACTATAAGCAATCAAATATGCTAGGGGAAATTCAGTTAATATCCAATTGAACAAGTATACAATTCTAAGCGAAATGTAATAAATGGATTTGAAAAATATTGTACAGTAACGGTTCAATATACAACACAGGCTGCAAGCGTCAAACACAAGTAATTGGTCGTGTAAACCCATTAGAGTCCAGATAAAAAAATTCACGCGTGAAAATTCTTGTTGTACGGATTTTAGTTCGATACCGTTACGATCGGGCAACAAATTGCGTTCCTAGTATTTACCCACGTTTGACCGTAATGCAACGGGTTGCGACGCTGAAAAGGGAAACATGAAACAAATGGTTTATTTAGCGAATCAAGAGAATAGACGAATCGGGTGAATCTACTTGTCTTTGCTCCTTCATTTGATCCGTTACATTCGCAAATTTTTCTGTAAAAAAAAATGAAATCAATAAAGAAAAATGAAAGTCAATTTTTTACTATTTAGAGAAGAAGTTTTATAACATTTCGTTCTATGATCCTTTGAGATTTTTCAGGCAACTTACAGATCCCATGATAGTAGAATTTCTGTCTATACTGGAAAAAATTGAATTGCACGATTATTTGAAATTAAATTTGCATAAAGAATATTGAAAAAAAATCGAAAAAAATGGTAATTCAATGGCACATTTCCGTAAACAACACACAACTTTTTCTTTCGTACACTGCGTTTATAAACTTGCGGTAATACTTTTTGTTGGCATATTTGATGCGATGACAAAAAAATGTTATAAATATAAACCATTTCGAAATGGTGTCGTTACGAGCGACATAATATTTTTGAAATATTGTATTGTAGGCTAGATTTCTTGAGCTCGTTTCACGTGAGAATCGCCCCTCGAAACATGCAGAACACGGTGATCCACCTCGGAACCGAAGTCGACCACAAACGTATCCATCCGCGTTCCCACATTTCGTATTCACCCTTTCTGTTTCTGTTCCATTTGCGCGATGGTTTTTCCACGCAGATTCGCCCGGAAAGCGATGCCTCTCGCAATATCGCCAACTGTCAAAATCATCTATTTTAGCTCGGAATACGGAAGAACCGCATCACTCCGCTTCGTATTCACCGCGCATTAAGGATGAAAATGAAGAGGCGAGTCACGACGATTAGAGGTAGGCTTTAGAATTCGCGGCCGAACGATGCTGTTGTATCGAGTACGTGCACGCACGAGCTGAAAAATGAATACGATTACGCGGTGAATAGACAAGGTCGAGCAAACCATTCGACGTCCCGGCAAAACAGCCACGGAGAAAAAGGAAGAGAAAGGCAGAACCCAGTCCCGCTGATTACGTCGCGAATTTGCGGCATTTTTCCCGACGACTTTTCCGGGTCGAGGGAAAACGCGAATCTGCCAACTCTTTCTCCTCGCCTTCGACAGACACTTTTGTCCTCGATCCTTTCAAACCGAATATCTTTTTAAACAATTGAGACGAGATTTCATTCACGTTCCTTCTATTACAATTGAATATAACACCTTCGAATCTCTTACTGTGATTGTTCAAATGACGCACAATGACCCTAAAATGTAGAGCAGTAACTATCTGATTTTCGCGACAAGATGTTGATATAATATTGCAGTTTAAATTAACCCTTTGCTGTCGAAGCTATTTTAACTTGAAAATTAAACATATCTTCTGACCTAGAGTAATTTCATCGTATATGTTTTTTTTCATTTTATCAATATGAAATTGTTATAATACCATATTCGATACTTAGTTAGATATTAACATATTTAAGAATGTAAATAATATTGTGAATAATGGCACAGCAATTTTTGGTGTGACAAGGGTTAAAAATCCGAGTGCTAAGGGTTAAAAATCAACCTCGTTTATACTTCCAAATATCATATTTCTGTTATGAACACAGAATAGGGTGTAACTGTTCGAGTAAATGTAGTTTTACAAGCAAAACTTAACTTTGGAGTAATGGCTATAGAATCCCTTTTCCTCCTAGCAAGCCATTAAAGATAAAGTAACTCTGTTGAAGACAATTGCCTCTTGTCTCTTGCTTGAGAACCTTTCCAAAGATTCTGTTGAAGTTTGAAGAGGAACTTTTTTTCTTAACCTCCGACGATAGAAGACGGAAGATTGAAGAAACTTATTAAGTTATCTATTCTTAGGAAACGAATGGTTGGAATGTACTTGTAATATTTCAATGGATCTGTGACATATATTATCGAAACGTCATTTTAACTTTTAATTGCTCACATGTAGTATGTACTCATAATCCTAAAACTATAAATTCATTGTTTCAAGCATAAACAAAAGTCTCGCCTACATTAGTAAACGTACATTTATTAAACATTTATTTGGCATGCAAATATTAGCCATTTTACGGAATGAACAAATGGTGGCTAAAGAATAAACATATTAATGGAATTTAAGAATAACATGTATTAGTTACAGCTTACTAAAATGATTAAGAGTGTAAAGAAATTACTCATTGACTCCAGTTTATTGACAATCTTTAGTTATTACTTTTACAGTCGACTGGATCGATGGATTGAATTTCAATGTCGTTGCAAATGAAAGGATTGGTAATTGTTCGTCAGAGTGCTGCCGCGAACCGGTACACTACGTTCTCCGCGGGTGACTAATCTTCCGAAACAAAACCGTCTATCCATCTACGAGGCTTTTATGTGGAATCCTAATTCAACGGAGGTCGAATTGCCTTCATAAATACCAGACTATTCGAGTTACGGATCGATTCTTCTCGGAAATAACACGGCGCTACTTTCATATTTTCCTAGCGTTACCGCGCACAGAACCCGATGCTATCGGCCGCTCAAATTATCGCCAGAAAGAAACGCAGCAACCGGAAAATTTTAATACATTGTAGAAGCGAAATTGCCGGCACTCATGCAACACTTTGGTTAATGACTCGGCCCAGACTCGCAAATCGGCAGGTGAGTCCGTATCACGCTATCGACGATGTCGTGACATTATCAGACGGCAGGGTTGGGCAAAAATTTTTTCACAACTCTGTCAGACCGAGACTGCTGTAAAATTTATTCCCTAAACACTCCAGTTATATTATAAATTATGACAATCAAAAAACATTCGAATATTATCAATGGAAAACATTTTCAGAAATTGGGTCGGTAAAATTTAGAACAGTGGAAAAATCAAAAGAAGTTAATGACAATTTCGTATTGTGCATAAAAAGTGACAGTCTAATAATAAAAATAGCGATTCGATCTGCGGAGAACGATTTAGTCGAGCAAGACGCGTTTGGCAACTTTCTCTTAAGTCTTCACAAGCTTCATTAAAGAAACAAATGCAGCCGACCTTGGAGCGTCCTTGGCCCTGCCTACAAGCAGCTCATCATATGAAATTCTAATGTCCTCCTCGACCTCTTTCAACACTCGCACTTTCAGCTTCTTCTCGATTGATTGTACCGCTCACGGTCTATCGAGTGCACGCGTTGAAACCGATCACTCGGTATAGAATTCCTGACCGCAATGATTCTTAATGATCGGAAGAAAAACGACTTTCTGGAGATGCATAGAAGGGGCGTTCCACGAGGATACGAGAAATAGGCGAAAGTGGCTTTATTAGGATAGGCTCGGTATGTGTAACGACGTGCCAGTGGAAGGAACCGTTGATAAGAAAAAGAACAACCGCTGACTACCTGTTTCTCGCGTCGCCCTGTCCGATATTTCCTGGACGGCTTTATGAATTTCAAACAGGCCCTGCGGATTTTCGCGGCGATTTCACCCTGCACAACAGCACTGCCACATTCACAATCCTGACCATTCTTCCCGTAAAATATTAGACGCAGAAATAAATTTTTTTCGTCCATGCAAACAATGTATATATAATGTTTTTCCAACATATTTGTTACATATACCTGTTTAAAATTAGGTAGTAAATGACACAATTCGGAACATATTTGTTCAATTGACGATTCTGTGGAATCTCGATTACCTAAACCAGTGGTAGTCTCTGTATAAATTCTCCTTCATTAATTTAGCCATAAATGAAAATTATCGAAAGAAAATAATAGCTACAAATTCTACCAGTATTAGACAAGATGAAGTTATTAGTAAAGCTAGTTTGACAACTGTATAGTTATTCGTCGAGTCGACTTCAAACGTGTTCTTACATTATTCGTAGCTTGCTACTTTTCTCGACTTCCCATTTCTCTACTCCACTTTCTATTTTCCTTGACGACTCCACTGAAATGGCCTCCATGCCTTAACTTTATTTATGGTTCGAGTTTAGTCAATTATGCTTTCCTTTTCTTCATTCTGCTTTGTTAATCACTGGATTGGATTTTGTAACAGTGTCTGGTTGCAGTTAGCCTTTTTTGCAAAGCGTATAAAATCACGTACTATGTATTCTTACGTACGTGTGTATTTTTTTTTTGTTCGATGCACAATATATTGAAATCGTAATAATAAAATTATTAGGTATGTTGATTGAGTTACCTCCATAATCACCGCCAAAAGTGAGTAAAATTTAAAAAATTGACTGTTCTGGTGTTATAAATCAGTTCTAACTTGACGAAGGCTAGATAACTTAATAAAACTGTTAAAGAACAAATAAATTTCGATTTGGTTCTAAAGACCTTGCAACTGCTGCAAATAATTTAAATTTTGTGTAGTCTTGTATGCAGTCACCAGTCTCCTTACAAGAATCAATTATACTTCTATTAGTCTCTTAGAAAATGTCTTTTATATCCTTTATCATAAAGTAAGCAATTGTCATCATTTGCGATCGTATCATCGAAAATTCGACAGTTCCAGACGTTATTTGCAAGAATACGTTGAAAAGAAAAAGAATGTCTTGAACTGGCACAACGATCAACCGGCAAAATCATTGATTCTGCCAGCATGGGTTGCCCAATCCCCTATCGGATAAAATTCAATAGCCATACAAACGCGTTGTCGTTCAACTATAATTGCCAGCGGTGTTCGATTGCAAAAGATTAAGTGGGGCAGCTGTCTGAAAAAGGCGACAGTGTTTCGCGGGGCGTTGTCCCATTAATTCAAGGAGTGCGTCCTCCGCGATGGACATTAGCAAACTGTACAAAAAAAAATGGCTAGACATTTCAGAGCATGCGAATTAGAATCGCGACCTTGGGGTCTGTCGTCCGTCACGCTCGCACGCACCTTCGGCACGTAAAAATAGCACGTCTGGATGGCTCGCAAAAGATAACGTGCTTTGACTTTCAAAAAAAAAAAAAACGAAATGAAAAGAAACCGGGCATAAACGCGACGAGTATTTCCATAATTTTATACCTCGCCTGAGAGAGGGACGGCGCCGGTGAGGTCAACAGGCACAGTCCACTGTACGGTTGTTGCAACCGATGATGCAGAGAGGTGGAGAGAGCTTTTACATGCGGATCACGTGTCCCGCGAATCAAGTGCCGAGGACGATCGCGAAAAGTGGACCAAATCAGGACGAAGAAGTCCGCTGCTGGTTTGCATAACCAGAAACATGATTTTCTCGTGAATTAACCGTGATTAAATATCGCTGGAGGGCATTCAATAGAGTCACATTGTGGCGCAAACAGCCTTACACGTTCCAGTCTCTTCGTCGTTTCCTATCTTTCTCTTCCTCTCTATTCCGTGTTCCGATATTCCAGCAAATATTGCGCGTTTGTATCTACAGCAGCGGTTTCAAACCTTCAGGCTACTACGCCTCCTCGAAAATCATTTTTTCTCGCGCCTCCCTAATTTTCATTTTTTTAAAAATAAATACAATAATATAGACAAGTTTCAAATAATAAAAACTGTATTACAAAAAAGTGAGAACTACAAATTAACTTTTCATTAAAAAGTTTTGGCGCCTCTCCTGGCAACAGTCCGCGCCTCCCAGGTTAGGGGCTTTGATCTACAGACCTTCGATCTACAATCGAAAAAATAGAAGTTTGAGATTGATCTTCTATCTAGCGTCTTTGCCTACTGAAGCCCCACATCTTTGTATTACCGAGAAATGTGAACGCGCATTCCGCACCCTTGCAATCCTGGTAAAACGAGACTACCCCCTTAATTGGTAACCGGATCGTTTCTGTTAATCAATGGCCGGTTAATCAGGCAACGATTGCCGAAACTTCTGCAGAGTACTGGACCGTTATGGAAACTGGACCGAAAAGGGAGGGTGGAACGTGCACAGCTGGTTCGGCCAGCCGGAAACGAGATTCGTTCGTTGGGAGCAGCATCAAGTAACGCTCGCGGGTGCTTCCTCTCTTGTGAAGGAACCAGTTTTGTGACCAGGCATCGGAACTGGATCGCGGAGTATTGAAGACGAAACGTAATGCAGTGTTTTCATGGCTTTATGACAACCTGCGCACCCGTGATTCCGTACACGAACCACTTACGTAACGCTCACGGCAAGGTGCGTTACAGAAACTAGGAGCTGGAGGATCGAGGGCAAATAGGCGAAGAGAGAGAAGAAGAGAGACACAAAACTACTCATATGCGAGCTACACCTCGTTCTTCGAAATCGAGACGAAAAAGGAAATGAACCGGCTTCGCTGCACGCGAGTGGAAAATCTCGTGATGCGATTACGGGCGCAACGGCTCCGGAAAAATTTTCTCAAGGATCTATTTTCGGAAGCTTCGTATGCTTCCGACAAATTTTCTTCAACACCCAATTCAGAAAGATTCACGTTAATACGCGCGCTTCACGATTAAGGTCTTCTCAGAAATTATATGGGATGCGCTGCGTTTACCGAGTATTTAATATTCCGACTGTCTCGTATATTGTTTACGTAATTATGACCGGGAGTACGGCTCTTATTACATTTGGAATGAATTGTCACCCTAACAATGCGGTTGGCCAATTTTCATACGAGTGGCTCGGAAAATTACACTTAACGGCTGGACTCTGATATGAAAGTTAATTTCACGTGAAAACGAGGTTTCGGCCTGTCCTAATTTGTCAACTGTAGGTCTACTGTTCGTTTCTTGAACAACGCATCGTTTCAGTGGAACACTGTGGTTCAATTGTTTTTGACGGTTACCCCAACATTTGATGAACCAATTAGGAACTGATTGTTCGGCCGCTACGTTGTTACGCTAATGACACGTTTGAAAACCTTGCCATTCATCGAATAACAATAATTAACGAAACAGCTCTATCCGGAGGCAGAAACTAATAATAAAACGATGTGAAAACCCGTGGTCGCGCAAATTTTGTTTGGAATATTTTTCGGCTGTTAATTGTAATCAATATTAAACCTATTACATGAATTGTATCTCCCACCTGTTAAATTATACAAATTTTAACGTATGTTTGCAATTTTATAATTAAAATCATTGAACAACTTGCCAAAAAAAAACACTTTAATTGGTAGACAGCCCAGCAGCCAACGACCGTGGTCCCGTTGAAAGCACCGGTTCTCATTCGATTACCGAAGTTAAACAATGTGGAGCGTGGAACGGACTTGGATGGGTGACCGCCTGGTAAAAACCCGGGAAGTGACTCCCAGGTACTTTTCACGTGTTGTTGGCAAAGATGGTTCGGAACCCACCTTAAAAAAACAGTAGGTCCCGCTGGAATTGGTTGCAATTAGGCGATATGTGAAATTGGAAAGAGAAGGAGAGTGGTGTATGGACTTGAAACCCTGAGGGGACCAAGTATCTATTTCCTGGTAGACAGCCCAGCAATTTACTTACAATTAGTGTGGAAGAATCTGACTTTTCTCGGTGGTAGTAATTTCCTCGCTATCTACAAAATTTTCGCGTGTTTATCGTAGTAATAAATTTCTATGATCCTAGAGATAAGGAATTCGAAGCAGAGCAGTAGGAAAGGTTCATTCAAAGGTCACAAATATTGGAATGTTCTGCGTGGAAACGTCATATTCGTTCCGGCATTATTTCGTTCTCGTTTAATTATCGGTACTCGCGGAATGTTGTTGGATCATCTATACAGACGATTAATCTGATATATTTCACGCAGCATCTATTATCTCTTCATCGCGCAGGAGCCGAATGATTTTACATGTGCTCCTCTCATTCATTAAATGCGAATGCATTGGACATTGTTTCATGCGTGGCTCCCCAAAAAAAAAATAGCGAAAATGGAAAATTACACTGCAACGACATACGAGACTTCAGTCTTGTGGTATGACAATATATTTTTTATGCACAACGCTTGTAATAACTGATTGGTGCAAAGTACTCCAGAAATTTTGTAACTGAATTTTCACTACTTAAAAATTTGGAGTAAATGATAAAATTGCATACATTAACGCTCAAAAACATTGTATTATTTACGGAATTTGTTTTCTTACGTTTTCAATTGGAAACAAAATCTAAGTTTAGCGTCGACTAAACAAATAATGAAATTTTTTTTCAATAATCTACCAAAACGGGTTACTGACATAGGTACAGCCACGTATTTATATTCCTCAGTGGCGTACCGAAGAGTTTCCGTCTGCGAGGGCGTAATAACACCAGACTAGAAACGAAAACACGCTGGGAGGAAGTCCCGCAGCGTTTCCTCGTACGACTGGTCACGTAATTGCAGCAATAATCTAACGAGACAGCAGCCTCGAGAAATCTCGTACTTTCATTTCCACGTCGGGTAACAAACCTGTCGGCTACATAAAATCGGCATGAAAGAACATCGTTCGGTGTACACCCTTCGGTCCGTCCGAATCAAAAAAACACCTTACAATAGACACCTTTCTCTTTTGGATCGTTCGGTGAACAGGGAAACGTCCGTGACACCCGGTGTCACGGGAGCATAGATCCGATTTACCTTGATAAATGTCGCTGTCGTTCTCCGTGGACGAAACTGGCATCGTGTAAGTGGTCTGCTCGTAGGTCTGATCGTCAGTGTACGCGATCGGATCCGCGGACGCGAATATAATCCTCAGGATGACAGCCACTGCGGCTGCGAGTTGAGCGGCACTGACTATCCTGGCCCACGACATTTTCGTTTTGCAGCTGCAGCTGTGAGGCGTGGTGGCGTGGCTCGGCGTGGCTCTTCTCCACCGGGCTACTTCACAAATTCGTCCATCCTCGTCGTTCGCGGCAACGCGGAGATATACATCGCGGTCGTTTCACCCCCGTATGCACGGTTACAAGACAGAACGGTCCGCCGTGCGGCTTGAGTCTTCGCGAATGTTCGTGCCGTTTAGCACGCGTTACATCGCGATCCGGTACACCATGGGGGACTGGGATTCGCATTGTCTCATGGCACCCCGAGACGCAACGATCCAAGGGTCCCCGAGAGAGACCCCCGTGTGATAACCTAGATCGTCGTTCAGTCGAAGGGTTCACCGGCGAACCATCATTTCATCGCACGATCACACTAAGCCGCGACCCGGCAGTATCGGCAGTTACGAGGGAATAGATCGTTTTACAGACATATCCTGCGATGGCCTGAAGGAATATCGAAATTGTAGTGGAGGTAGTGTGGTCGGGCAACGAGGATCGAACTAACGAAGCGGCGATTACATTCGCGCTGTGTGCATCCTCGCGATCCGATACATGTGCCTCGTAGAACGGCGTGTACACGTACGAGCAACGTGAGCGGAATATTAACGTGGCTCGAGATCGAACCCGACCAGCCCAATTTCGTCTCCTCCTGCCGTCGATAAATAATCTCCTCCTCCTCCTATCCCCCTTCGTCAGCCTCATCTCGCTTCCTCAATTCGAGAGCGCTGCCTCCATCCCCGAACACCGTTGATTACACTTTGTTTTCCTAACCGCGTACGAAAACCGGGAGAAAACAGAATTCGACTCGGTTCTCACCCACCGGGCAACAGTTCTCTCGCTCGTACGTTGTTCTAATTGCATCGTCGACCGGCTCAATTAGTCGGAATTATGGCCTCGATTGTTTCTCGTCGGGCATACACAGGCCCCGAGAGCCACGCAGCAACAGCACCGCGCCGCGCGCCGGTAGCAACAACGGAGACGCGACCAGCCAGCAGCGACAAACGCATCAGGTTTGCCAGTCGCGCAGCAATAATTACACGACCCCTCTCGAACGTTTTAAAGCGGCTTCCCCTTATATTTTTAGTGCGTCAAGACCGAGGGGATAGACACGGCCGGCCATAGAGGCCTTCGGAACCCGACGACAGAGACTTGTCGAAAACTTCGCTCGCGGCTTGTCGAATCATCGCATCGGCACGTTCCATTATGGTCCACACTGTTATGTATCTACAGCGAATGGTCAAATTACACGGGCCAACAGCCAGAAATCTTTTCGATTCTAATAGAGATTTTCGCGCTGTAAATTTTTCTCCTAGACACACAGTTTTTGAGAAATTTAAGTTTGAGAAAAAAAAACATATTTTTCGACTTTGAACAAATATTGTGATATTATTATAAAAGATATTGTATTGTTCTTCACATCAGAAGATTCTCTAGACTTTCCCGAATCCAGTGATGTGCAATAGTAATACATTATGATTGTTTAAACATGTTTAAACAATTATTAAAGACGAAGAGGCACCACTTTTGCACCGTTTTTTGCTGATATTTTGTAATTTACATTTGTAATTTTTAAACGTTAATACCTTCATTGAATTGATGACTTTATGAATTTTTCTTTATCAAACTTACAAACGTTTTAATATTAGTAAACTTATTTAATAAACGTTTAATATCAATTTAATATTAAGTCTCTCTTCAAGCTATTTTGTTTTGCAATGTTCTCCGTCTAAAATTTCAGTTCCAAATATGTAGTAACAGGTTTTTCTTGTAGAAACGTTTTCTAGTTATTACTGCTACTCGGATGTAGATTATCGAATTCAAATGTTCGAAAGGACGTAGCATTTATAAAATCTGTTTACGGAGAAACAGGTTTGCAACGGAATGACGGTAATTGAAAGTGAAACAGATTTTTGATTTTCGCCAATTAATTACAATTCAGTCTCTAGCTTCCGCTCTTCACATTGAGTCGATAATTTAGCCGTCCATTTTGAAAGATGCCGAAATCCAAGCATCAAGTTTCTCAAAATTTCCAACCGAGTATAACTCACTCCTCGGAACGCGAATTTTCCATTTAAACCGATACGAAACTAAACTGACTAAACACTCAATCATTTTCAGAATGATGCCAGTCTGTCTGTAACAATCTCCGGAAGAACAGTTGATCTGCAATCCAAGGACCGTTAGAGGACGTTCGAGAGATGCGAGCGAATCCTCATCGCGGTTGAAGCTGGGCAAGAAAGTCTGACAAGGAACACCGGTCCTGGGAGACCGATCATCGATACGAGAACAGAATCATTTCCCGTCCTTATTGAATTCTCGAAGCAGAGGAAGTAAATGCACGAGAAAGAATATTTCCCTGAAGGGAGTTTCTTCGCCGGAGGAAATATCTAATAGAAAAGTAGCCGTATCGATCAAAGATTAGATAGTTCTCTCTTTACACCGGTGCTACCGAGCTCTCTATCGTCGCATGGTAATTCGTCTTCTGTTGCCACAGTGGCGGATTATCGTGTAAAAGTGAAAGAATGGGACCGTGTGAAAGATCAACCGAATCCCCCCTCGTCTTCTCTAGCCGGGCGATTTCCCCTGGGAAAAGCGGTGTGCGCGGAACAAAGACGAATTGTTTGTCGCAGTATATCAGCAGACAGTCCGAGCAAATGAAGGAGTCGCAATTACGTTTGAACGATTGCGATATTAACCGCAAGTTAACCGAGAATCGGCCGCAGCGACGCTGCTGCACACGTGCTGTTCCTCGGCAACCGCGAGCCTTGACATTTATACGTCACAGAGAAATTCTCTCTGTTGGGCTCTTCGTGTTCATTCTAGTTACCCAGAAAGCTCTGCATACACGGTGGGGAGAGTGGAACACGTCGTCTGTCGTGTCGAGACCAGACCACGTTTCGTCAACCGTGATCGTACCGAGGACGAACCGAGAAAAACGCTTCCGCCGATCAGAGATGAAAATTTCAGTTCCGCAATAAATGGATGACTCACTCACGTGCGATGCTTCGACGCGTGCACCTATATGTATGTATGTATAGGGTGTACGTCTCGTAATATAGAAGCGACGCATCGCTGTTACCAGACTCGGTTTAGAGAATCGTGGGAATAGAGGCGGATGCACAGTTGTGCTTGCGAAAGTATTGGGCAAACGCTGGTTTAACGCGGATCCCCTCTAACGTTTGCTTTTATTCTTAAATGGACACTCGGTGCGTCGACTGCTAACTTTCTACGTACAATGTGATCGACTGGACTGCGGATGCTCATGCAGATGCAGACTCGAGTTGCACTGTTTTGCGAGAGCTGCAGAAACTACAAATAAAGTGTCTTATTAACCCTCACCGACTCCCATTTTTTAAATACTTACATCTTCGTCTTAAATTGATAAAGACGCAATAATGATCTGCAACTAGTTGAACAAAAATAGAAAATAAAGCTTCTATGCATCGATTATGAGATTGTTTAAATCGAACACAAATAACGAAGCGACAAGAAACACTACCTTTTTACAAAAAATAACGAAACCACAATTAGAGAAAGTTACTATGCATTTAATTTTCTCTAAACTGTGAATGTAGGCTTCAACCAAATATTATTTGGATAGCATGATTATACACACTCCACACTCGAATGAACGTTCAAATCGTTTTCGCCTATCTCCCACTATACATATTTCTGTTTGTCATTCTCGAGTACAGCGATCAAATTATAGTACGAACGTGTTTTACACACGCTGATTCGACCAACAATAAAACGACCGTTAAACTCGTTTATATTCAGTTTTACTCTGCTCCAAATAGTTGCCTGTCATTCGCATACCAACTAGAACTGACCTATGCTAACGTTCAAACAATGTTTATAGGCTAGTTGTCAAGGTCGTCGACTTCGGCATACCGTATCTAATTAGCAAACACGATCGATCGGAAACGAACAGGATCGTGCAGGATACACGCATCCTGAAAACATGTTCTTGAAACTTTCATCTCGAAACGTTTCTCACGTATTATGATACACACCCGGTAGATGCAGGTACAATAAACGCCCATTCGAAGCAAGTTAAATGTTATTTCTCACGCGTCAACTAACGCCCTATCGATGATTTCCTGGCGACTTCCATTTCCAGAGGACGTTAAACGAGACCGGTAAAGAGAGACAAAAGAGAGAGAAAGAGGGGGGGACGATAGATGGAGGACGCTTCCGATTCCAATATCCATCTCGACGAGAAATATCCAATTCCTCGACGATGAGGTTGAAAAGCGTGGAGAACTCGGTTCGAACTGACTTCGTACTCCGCATCGGTGTATTTGCATAGGTCGCGCGCACCGATGACACCGTGTCGTCGCGTGGGATCGCGTCGACCGACGTACAGAAGACCAATCGATTTGTTCTACGAGACGTCGCTCCTTCGACGAATTTGACGGTGAGGGGTGTTGCCCTTTACCGTCGATTGTCATTTATTAACTCGCCGCAGCCGACATTGCAACGAGTTTTCAATTAACTAGTTCAGAGGACCAGCCAATAACAGGGCAAACGTTGTCGATACCGTTATCATGTATCGCGTTTCTGCATAATCTCTAACCAGTATTTAGAAATGGTACCACAGCTTTATAGAGTGGTGCTCCAAATCACAAATTAAGATAACTGTCACCGGAAGTCCCCATGATAAACAACAGACAGCAAGGTTATCTTCTTTCTGAGAGTCGATGCTTTATAACGAGGGTCGTGCAATGACTATTTGTCAATAATTAGCACTGAAAAAAACGTCAGGTTTGCTCTGTTATATGTATAAAACCAACTTGGATCAAACCGTTCATTTCGACCGGTTCGTCAATTCTAGAGTAAACTATAGACCATTGGCTCGATGAAAGTAAACAAATCTGTGACCAATAACGAATGAAGGACAATCTGGAAACACGTAGAATCGCTATCGTTAACATTGACTAACTATGTTCAGTATGGAAAACAGTAGATTCCGTTGCACTTTAGCTTGCGTAAGAACGGAGCGGCTAGTATCGATGCACTTGACAGCAGCAGAACGCTGCGAGAAGCAGAGCGAGATTCAGAAGGCGACTGGGGACTGTGCAGATGGTTCGGTCAGCTAGAATCGCATTGCCTAGCGATCGTGTTCGCAGGGCCGATTGACTGCTTCGTCAAACGCAGCGTCATTTCGGCAAAGTGCGGAGTGAGCCCTTCACGCCATATCGACCCTTCAACCCCGAGCCGCGATTCCGCCCACGTTGAACACGTACCGGGACCACGAACCGGCCCCCAATCATTACCAGGCGACTCGTTTGGCTTTGTTGCGTCGGTCTTGAGCCCGATTAAAAGTGTAGGAGAAGAGCAAGAGAGAGAGAAAGAGTGTAGCATAATCCTAGGACGCAAGCACACTCTAAATTTTCTCACTGCAGACGTGATTCGGCACGGTCGCGAAGGCGTCGCACGCGCGGCGAATCAAACGCCATATTTCCGATTCGCGAGAAATGATCCAGTGACCCTCCGGGGCGGGAGAGAGAGAGAGATAAAGCGATCTCGTCGCTCTGTTAAGGAGCGTCGCGATCCTGCAAGAGCGACACAACGTGCACTGGATCCGCTTGCTGCGAGAGCGAACACGAACACTGAGCACGCACACGATCTGCTCCCACGATCGGTACACACAGCCGACGATCTCTCGCAACGTTCTCGCGCGCACAGTAAACCCGTGACTTCGACTCGGTTCGGCCCGGCTGTGCACGCTATGCTCGCTTCTCCGACTCGTCTCCGGTAGGGACGAGAACAGACGGACAAACGGACGAGCGAGTACAGAGAGAGGGAGAGAAACTCACGCTGCCACACGCTCGAGGAGCGCCGGCTCTCTCTTTCTCTCTCTCCGTTCACGTACACGGAAAGGGGGATGGATGGAGCTGCAGTGAGGGTGTGCGCTTGTGCACACAAGCGCGTCAGCTTGTTCACCGACGTGCACGCTGGAATACACACGCATTATGGCAGCACGAGCGCTCGCCAACACGCACAACGGAGGCTAAGCTTCTGACAAACCGGCGTATACACGTGCACTCTCGCAAAATGTGCGTGAGAGAAAGAAAGCCGAATAAAAGGGACGGCTATACTCTGACGAGACAGAGAAGGGGGGTTTGTATAGTAGTAAAACGCAACACATAGAGCTGCTCCGAACAGAACGTGTGCGCTCGTTCGAATTCTCTCGGTGTGCTTGTAACGCGCGTTTCCCTCGGCTGCTCCCCGCTTATCGCGTCTTCTTCGCGTCCAGAACCGAGAGAGACTTCGCGTCGCTTTCCGAGTGTCGCATTCACCACGTACCCGGACCACTCTTCTGGAGGAGTGCACGCCGGAGTGAAAAATCGTGGAAAATCGATCGTGGAACGAAGAGGCGCGCCGGTGGCGACGACCGAAACGGCGTGGCTCTGTCCCCTTCCCGTTCTGCTCCGTTCAGACTCTCCCACTTCTCCCCGTTACTCTGTCCCCGTCTTTGTCCTCCTTTGTGTACTTCTATACATATACCCTCGTCTCTCTTTCATCCTCTGTCCTCTTCTTTTACCGTTTATCCACCCACGTTTCTCTCCGTCCCACTCTTTCTCTCTTTCGCTCTCCCGTTTCCTTTTCGCCCCGTGTCGTTCTCTCCTTCTTCCTCTCTATCTCTTCTCTCCTTCTACTCTCCCTTCTCTATCTAACCAGCAACAGCCTCTCCGTTTACATTACACGGTTGCTGTCTGTTCGATCCTCGTCGGTTACTCGATTCTCCGTCTCCGTTCACCACACTCTCTGCCAATGTATGGATTTTCAGGCAGTCCGTGGTAGGGAAAATTCGGACGATTATTTGGCGATTGCCGAACGGAACGGAATCCTAGCGAACGCAGGGAGGAGGATCCACGATAACGATGACCGACTTCGTTGACTCATGAAAGAACGATGATGAGTCGTTCGAGAACGGTGACCATAAAAATCTGTGAGCCTGCCCTGCCCTGCCCTGCCCTGCTGGCAAAAGGAACGACAACGACAGACGCACTAGTGACGGAGGCCTTTCACGGACAATGGAGAGAAGAGCAGCTGGAAACCTGCTGGTCGGCCGGCCGCTTCAGGGACGTAGGAGTCGATCCTCGAACCACGTGACTCTAACTGTCATCACCGGGGACGTGATTCGTGTACAGAGCACCAGTGATCTTTCAGCGGCCGATAAGAATCTACCGGCGAGATGAAACGGTGTCATTAGACCGTCATCGGCCGCTATCGTCGCTTTCGCGGATTTCGGAGCAGCTGTCGCTGTCATATAGAATTTTACTTTACGATTTGTCTCTGTATAGGTGACAGAGTATGGAGACGGATTTCACATCCGCGAACTTTCAGCCGATCGAATTTTACGAGACTGCCGGAGGGTGGATGGTCGCTTCCTGAGTCTGTTCCGTGTTCTCACGTCGGCCCCGCGAACAATGGACGACACCGAGGAACAAAACGACGTTGACGCTCGGCAAAATCGTGATAGGGTGTTCGGTAATTACGTATCATTGGATACTATGGCTGTTGGGATTGATAAATTTTCCATTTCAAGACGCCCGCTCGTGTTGGAAACATGACATTTTTCGGTCCTGTTCATCCGACAAAAGCACACTGTTGCGGTGAACGTTAGAGCACTTTGCAAGCATAGGGAATTTCTTCTTTGTTTGTCATGTTGACTGTCATCGCATCCTTGTCGTATGTTAACGAGTCACACTTGTGTTAAAGATCTCAAACAGTCGTAAATGAAATAAAATTTGATGAGTTTGTAATCAATATTTAAGAATTAAAATAAATATGTAGCAATACAAAAAATATATTTTTTCTTTCCTCTTCTACAACTATTTTAGGGGTAAAAACGTTTTAATTAATGTAATTGTAAAGAAAATGATACGGCAAGGGGTTAAGGGTAAAATAATGATTTGATAAAAGGAATTACCGTTTAACTGTATATCATATTTTAACGTTGCTTTTGTATCCACAGCTTTTTATTACTAAATAATTGTTTGAAAAGGTTCTGGCAAATTTATAGTACGGTTGCACGGCAACATTCTGACGTTTCGAAACAGACTGGTCGGAACGGTTAATGCGTAAGTCCTTATAGGCATCAGGGACACATGGACCATAAGAAAAGGCGAAAAAGAACCGTGACCGGAATAGAAGAGGTTTGCATAAAATATCTGAAGTGTAGCTTTTATTGTGTCCCGCGAATGGAGCACCGTCGTTGACGTCCGACGAATTTAAATGACATCATTGACTGGGCCAGTTAAGAAAAGCTCGTGAAGCCGTCTCATGGACGTTACGCTACATTCGTTATCTGTATTTGTAATCAGCGTATTTTGACTGATAGAGACGATTAAGTTAAGTGCGCCCTGCTGAAGCGTATAATTAAATTAATTCAGACCTTGGTGAAGATTGGCCTTGTAAATGGTTTCGGTCCGCGTAATCTCACCTTTTTCATGACGAAGATAAGAAAATGTGATTCTGATACGATCTTTATACATAAACACCACATGCTAAGGGGTAACGAAGGATCGACCAAACTCAACGAGACCTTTGACCTTGCACTTCCTAATTTATCTTTCATCGATGCTGGTCCGACTGAAATATACTTTCTTATAGGTATTTTAATCGATGGATATGGATGTCTGTAGATATATAGCCTACATATGATCTAGAGATAAGGATGTGATACATCCATCAACAGAGCAATATCAACTTCTATCGTGAACCAATAACACACTTTTAATAAAGCAATCTAATAATATACAGGCAAAGTGTTAAAGATACGAGGTATTTTATGTGACCCCCTACAGATAATTTGTTTCTATCTTATGATCGATCATCGCTAAGTTTGCCAGCGTGGCGAAATCTTCCTTATCGAGATTCGTTAAAGTAGATCCCTGGTATGGGTTAGATCACTACGTAACTATGTCACCGATCGTCGGTATTGTCGGTGCTTGTGGTTATTATCGACTGAAGATAAAGTCGATCTTGATCAGATCCCTGTTTTATCGATAGTGAAACCATAGAGGGGCGGGATTTGCGATTCGTCCGCACGCATTTGAATTCTCTGTCGCTTAACTTACCGCCTTCGTCCGTCATGACTGAAACTGTTGTCTGTGGTCCATGTCCGGCCGGATTGAATACTCGCAGGGATACCACGTATTGTGTGTAGATCTCCAAATTGTGTATACTGTGATTCTGTAAAAAATAGATAAACGGCGTGTAAAAGGACGAGTTGGCGCAGCAATACTGAGACACAACACTGATGAAGAAACGGACCAATACACATTCTTACGTAACTTACCGTGGTGCTCGGGCTACGTATGTATATGACTTGTTCTTTTTCATCAATATTATTCCGCAGACGATACCCGATCTCATAGCCCAGGAACTGTCCATGAATGGTGTTCACGCTGGGCGGTTTCCATGCCAGATAAATCGATGTGGATGAGGTATTGTAAGCGCTGGTAATTACGGGCACCCCCTCAGGCTCTGTAAAAAAGCAGAATACACAGTCATGTCGGCGCATTTCAAAGTAAACACATTCGCCGAGAGCTTTCGAGATCGTATAATCGTACCGTAGGATATTGTGCAACCATTGCGAGTTACTATCGAATGTTCATCGTACAAGTGTTTTCATTAATACGCTTTTTGTTGTTGGTTCGTTGAAGCGAATTTATATTTTTACCTTTTCCCTGTTTCAAATCGGACAATAGGTCATTGATTTTGCACGAATACTTTGTCGTTCATACTGTTACTACTATCAGATCAACTTTCTCTCTGCGTACTGCTATTCTTACCGTGTATACAGAGATAATTGGACCCCATACATATTTAGAGCAAAATGAGAGAGAAAAATTTTTTCTGCATAAGTATTTGGAGTAACATACGTAACGATAAAGACTCAAGCAGAAATTCTAAAAGTTTATATAGTTCATATTCGATGAAACTACAACATGCACAAAAAATAAATTAAACAATTTCTCTCGCACATAAAGCACGAAACTTTCTGGCTACAACCATAAATTCTCATTCGAAGTTACACGAATTTGTCAATTTTGTGTATTTTTCGAGTTTCATATGTATAAAAAAATTGGAATATATTCTTTGAATACGAGAGAGATTATATTAAATGTTTTAGAAAGAACCGTTCCAAAATTTCTTTAAAAAGAACTGCAAAAATCAATTGATTTTTGAGGTTCTAAGCCTGACTTTCAAGAGAATCTTGAAATAATCAACTAAAGTGTTATTGAAGAATTCTATTTTTATTGGCTATAAACATATTCATATTACTGGAACGCATTTCCAAAAAATTATTAATTTATTACAGACAAACAACTGATTCTTGTTTAACTGACAAAAATCTAAAAGAAACGCTCATTTATAGTTCGAAATATGCATTGAACGGTTCAATTTGCTGGGCATAAAATTTTTACATACAGCTTCCGACTTTCTTGTTATTCTCATTGCCCTCGTCTTATAAATTTTATTCCTGACAGCACTTAACTGTAAGATTCACGGATTTGTGTGTTCGTTTGGGAATTTCATCATGCTCCCGTATTATTACACAGTGTTTCGCTTTACGAATCCAGGAAAATTCCGTTCAAAGTATAATGAGTTTTTCACCGTTCGTTAAAGTAATCCGTCGACGATATTGCACTGTTTCACGTTCTTCTGCTAACTTGTTGAAAGCATTCCCTTTCATGCGAGGTCGACAATTCCTTTGATATATTTTCTTCAATACTGCTCGGAATCTATAAATCTTTTCCTGATTCAGTGTGAATTTAATTTCGTAGGATAAAGAAACGATGGCAGTAAATCAAGAGAGCGTAAATATGATTCAGTTTCTGGAATCAAAGTTCTTAGGGAATAATTGCTCTACTCACCGCGGAAGTGAAACTTATATTCTTTTTGGCGAAATTAAACTCCTCAGAACCTCGTTAAATCTCTGCACGAGTTTTTACTTGGCAAATTGTAATTATAATGGTATTTCGAGTACGTTCAATGTGGTCGGAATGAAAATTTAATTGATGCTTCAGTTTCCATTCGTTACTCTAACTTGACCCGAATAATTCACAGACTACTTTCAATCGTGCTTTTTTTACGTTTGTTAACCTATTTTGTTAATTCAGTATACATATATACAATATTATACACAATACATATTGCTAGCTTAAAAATTGAATTTTTTAGAAATAACGCCATATTACGACTCAGGAGAAATTAAGATGTGCGACTAGCAGACTGTAGCTAACGGTGGTATTCACTCGAAATTATCAGTAAATATTATGTATTATATTTAGATAGATTATGTTACATAAATTCGTTTCGCGTTCCCTTGGCTCTACCAACGAAGACTGAGGACGCGTCAGGGTCTCAGCCCGTCCTGAATAATCAGCGATGCCTGAATAACTGCGCTTTATCATGCGGCAATATTCGCAGCGAAACTTTGCGAATTCCGCACAGCCAGCCGGCTGAGGAACGAGGGAATTATCTCCGAAATAATTTCGCGACGTTTAATGCGCGCGCCGCACCGTGCCGCGTCACCCGACGTCGCAGCTCGCGTGAACTTCCGGTAGCTCTTTAATGGCCACTTGGCTAAAGGGTGGCCGGCCAGCGAAAATAAACCATTCGAACACGGACAGAACGGTGTCGAGAATGAAAGTCTTTAGGTAATTAATGTTCGGCGTAACCTCATTGAAACACCGAACGGTCGTCTAGCTGGGTAACTGCGCTTGACATCAATTATGCGGCAAGTTAAGCCGGGCAACTAGTATTCAAAAAGTTCACCGAATCGTGAAAACAAAATTCGGTGTTTCGATTGTTTTCCAAGCCGATGATATCTCCTTCAAAATAGTCTCCTTCTGAATATACAATAAGACTTAAAACGAAAAACGTGCGGCGCAAGATGCATCAATTATCTATTTCATGCGTCCCACCTTTTTCGTTGTAAATCTTACAAGTAGTAGTAAATAGATTTATTTTTTGCCTTTCGGCCTCAAAATGGGGTTACATGTGTTTGTGTGTATGTGTATCTGGGTTAGCTTGTGGTTTCAACTAGTCTTCCTTCTTCCTCTTGTTCTTCTTCCATTCTCCTTTTTTCAAGTATCGTACGCATCCATTCGGTTCCTACTTCTTCTCCCTTTAGTATCTCTCTTATCGTTACATTTTCTCTTGTCAGCTGTTTGCATTCTCTAATCATGTGTTCCAGTGTTTCTCTTTCCCCTTTACATAATCTGCATACTGTCTCATTTTCTTCCTTCCAGTATTTGTTTCCCCGCTCTTCGTTTCCACATCTAAACCTTGCGATCATGCTTTGGTCTCTTCCTTTGTAATCTCCATTTAGATAGTTTGCTCGCTCGCTGTCCCGTATTTGTATGTAATTCACATTATATTTGCCCCCTAATATTCTATCGTATTGTCATTGTACCTGCTCTGCCCTGTCTCTTTGTGCTAATTCTTCTGCAAACTCCCTTCCTCTCCCTGTCTCTGTTTCTATTTCCTAGATGTCCATCATTTTTAACCTATAGTATGAATCTCTCATTTCCTCCCATTTCGACTTTTTCACTTCTTGCTTCGCGTCTATTTCCCTCCAGCATTCTTGGACTATTTTATTCTTGTTCAGCCGTTTCGATTTTTCTTCATATTTTATCGCTCTTTTCCCCGCTTCTATCCTTACTTTGTCCGTTTTAGTTTCCTCCAAAATTAGATAGGCTGGTGTATTAAAGTCCAAGCCTAGCGTCCATCTAAATCTTACAAGTATTTTCATAGCAATTCAAAATTCACAATCACAAATTTTTACCACTGTCTATACGAGGTTAGGAATCAGCACGCGACTAGGAAAAATTATTTTATACCTTTTGGTCCTTTTTTAAAAACGTGGTATTTTAAAAAAAATCATTTTTATTTACATAATTATTTTCTGCTTTTTATGTGAAATTCTTCAATCGATTTGTAACATATTTACCAGGGTATGAAATTATAACAAAGACATGTACTAAATTTCGGACAGTATTGCAACCGCGACATATCGAAAACAATGCCGTAACGAACCGTATCGAAACGTATCGAAACGATGACGTAGCGTTTCGCGGAGGGATGTAACGGTAAATATTTAATTGTTATTTCTCCGAAACGAATAGACTTCTTAAAAAAATTTTTTGAATATTGCATTGTCATCCAGTTCTAAGCTATATTTCCAATTTCAAGTCTCTAGCTCATCGGGAAGTTAGTTTAAAATCAATTGCAAAATTTGTCACCGAACAGACAAACAAGAAGACGAGCTAATAAAAAGTGGTAATATGGCTGGTCGGGTGGTACAACTGGATGATTTTACATCTCACAATAAATCCTGTATAAGACTTGTAGTGATAAAAATGAAGCATTACGTTTTTTTGCAATAAAGTCGTTTTGTATGAAAAAAAATGAAAAAAATTTATAACGAGACCACCCCGGGGACATACTCTACAAGATGCAAAAAGTTTCGTACCGATTGGTCCATCCATCTCGGCGTAATCGGTGAACATACATAGAAAAAAAGGTACATACAGGTCGAATTGAGTAACCTCTTTCTTTTTCGAAGTCGGTTAAAAAACAAAATAATCTGACAGATAATAATAATATTTTAGATGTCGCCGACTTTTGTCATAATCGCATAAAATGCCGTCTAGTGATCACGCTCATTGCAGTGACCTGCCTCGATTTTGAGGGAGAAAACCCCGAAGTGCACGTCGTCGATATTAATTCACTGTAAAGAGGTGCTCGGGGCTCGATCGTGCCACGAAAATGAATTGCGAGCAGGAGCCTGTCCGGTTTCGTCGGACAGTTATCCGTGCGCTGCGTCGTTCGATCGGCCGTTCTTCTTTTCAATAGAGTTTGATAGAAAAAGTTACGTCACGAGTAATTTCGAGTTGGTAACAGTAATTAATGAGGTCGATGGCCGTTCCAGCATCAAAACCGCGGCGTATCGCGGGGCGTTGCTCGGCGAAGCAACTGTTGAATTGGATCCTGGGACTAGGTGACTCGCGTCGGAGCACGTGAACTTTACGATTATTTTCCGCCACTTAATTTGGCCGGTGAACAAACTTTCTAAAGCGCGAACGGCTTACTTTACTGTTTAACACGCAAGCTCGCCGGGAAAGTCCGAGTAATTTTTCCGGTTACAGAAGCCGTTGCCCGGCTTTATCCTGATGTCCCTCTGCTGCGCTATTATTCATAAGCCTCCGGACAATGTTCCGTTTCAGCGTCTCGTGCGGATATTAATTACAAGCCCGTTAACTACTGTTCGCGGTTGTTAATTTTTACTGGGGCCTTTTGTTATCTTCGTACCGCAATTAACACCTCGTGGCTGCCCATAAATAATTCACGTGCATTAAACGTCCGATTCTGTTCCGCGAATCTTATTCCCTGCGCCTTTGCAGCAATGCTGAAAATTGTTTAAAAAATCTCAACCATGCACTAACATGAGAAGGTAACAATAGTGTGATTATATATATACGCGCTACTCTAATAAGCATCTGCATGTTGCAGTTGCTTTTTTATTCACAATATTGTATAGATTATTAAATATTTAATATTGCATGAGGAATTACACCAATTGCATATTTATAAAATGAAAAAAAATCGTATACAATGGAATTGTTGTAGGTTAGAAGATGTGTTTAATTTTCCAGTTAATATAGCTCCGACTGCAAAGGATTAAAAATAGAAACTTAAAAAAAAAGCATTAGGGCAGATATTCGAAAAACGAGTTCGCGAGATCTTTTGAAAAAATATCTTTATTAACGGAAATGCTCAAACGCCTTTCTAGTACCTCCTAAATAATTAGTTGTAATTCTTGAAATTATTAATATTCAGAAATTGCATGCAGCCAAATACGATGTTGTGTGTTTTATATATCAGAAATTCTTCTCGTTCACGTTAGTCGCAATAGGATCGAAAATATTTATATTTTTTGCATTTAATATTTCTTATATTCTTTTCCTCAAAGATAAAGATCCCAAATGTGACACCGCAGTTTTTTATTCGCTTAACGGTATGAATAATCAGTGCACAAAGGCTCCAAATATAAAGGGTGACTTATCTTAAATGAAGTTGTGTTAACGACCATGGACATTACACACGAGAGCATAGCTTGCAGTGACTAAGAGCGTTAGGCACTGTAATTAATGGCAGCAGAAATTTTCTAATTTCTGGTTATATGCATTTGTAATGTTGCAGAGCGTTTAATCAGTTTACGGTGATATTAAAATCTGGTAATAGAGAAAAATAAATTGTTCAATGTTTTTAAACAACGACAATGTCGAATCATTTCAAATCACGCGGAAGCTGTGTGTGCAGCAGACCATTATTTTTTTGATTATCATTTGTTTAAAACATTCGAATAAACATTGGGAGTAAAAAATAGATCTCTTCTCGTACAATTGGCTTCGAATTAAACCGACTGAAATTAAAAATTGCCAATCTGGTTTAAAAAAGTGTGTAGAATGTAACGAGACCATTGATTGAAAAATAACTCGTTTGTGTTTTTAGGGAATTACGATCAAATGGAAAATTTGGGATATATTTCGGTTTATATTTGACTGCCCTTTGAATTAACCCTTAACACTTGAGTGGTGATTCGGAGTCATCACTAAAAGTTGCAAGTTTCACAATATTGTTTATATTATTAAATATGTTGATATCTAAACAATTACTACACATTTAAGTATGGTATGAGTTATTATATTAAGTTCATATCCATAAAATGAAAGAAATCATACACAATGGAATTATTCTAGGTCGTGTTACGAGCCAGAGATTCTTACCCTAGGAATATGGTCTTAATTTGTTAGTTAAGGTACGCAGATGAACCTAACGCGAAATGGGGGAGCCGCTAGGATTATAGACCCGAACCCGAATTTCCCGGTACCCGCCCACCCCTAATATTTTGTTTGCCGTTTCGTTTGTTTTTAGTTTTGGTTGACATCGCCATTCACTGCGCCATGGCAGTCAATTAACGAAACAACCGGTATTATTAACACGCGGTTGAAGACATTGTGGTAGGTCGGGCATTACCAGCGTACGCGGTCGGCGATAAGTCTTTCGTGCGATCCCGGCCAGCTACTCCGCCGGGCAATTTAGCGGGGTAATAAATGCGAGCCGTGCTTTTTTACCGACGCTAAATCTGCGTTAAGTTATTACGATCCTGCTGAGCTCGCGTTTATGGTGGCCGCTGGTCCACTTTTACATCCACGCGATGAAATTACGAAACACCGATTACTTCCGGAAGCGCGGTGGTAATTCAATCGAGTCGCTCGATCCTTTTATAAACCATTATTTTCACTGGGTCAACTTAAGCTTTCATATGAGTGAAAGGGACGCAAACAGATTCGATGCCCTCGGAACTGTAAAAAGTATATCAATGCAATAAATTTTTTTTGCCTCTCAAAGAAGTTTATTAATCCTATTAGTTTTAGAAACAATGATGATGGTTCGGAATCCTATGGATTATTGGTAAGACTGCAATAAGAAACAGAGGTTGAACCAACCTTTATTTCTTCGTACAACGATATAAAATGTATAGGTAACAAAAATTTATTTTCAAGACAAAAATGCGTTTAAGAGATAAGCCACAATTTAATTGTACTAGTGTAGGGAAAATATCATGTATCTTTAGAAGATTAAATACACATTTCACATATACAACATTATTAAATTTATCAGATAGTATTTCTGGTATTTCATTTATACCCATATCCATGGATTCCATTAATTGTACCTTATTTTATCAACAATGTTTTCTTTTATTAATAATGTAACCTGAGAACCTACAGTAAATATGTGTATAAAAAGTAACAGTCGTCCGTCATATGGGTAAATCTACACCTCTGGATTGATGAACATTTGTAAAAGAGAAACTTGCTACTTTGTAAAAGAAATTTCCTGTCTTATAAACAATCAAGTTACACCTGATCTTATACTTTCAACTGACAGTGTATATATAACACATGGAAAATTAAAATCAACTGCAATAGAAAAAGAAACACTGTGCTCCTCATTAATTTGTCTCTCAATCGCAGTATTCATCTCAAAACGGATTAAATCGCTACGCATTTATTTGTACCGCATAAAAGAACCAGAAAGGCTAAATCAGTTCTCCATCTCTATGAAGTTGAACGTAGTAGTTCCTCTTCCCCTAATTTGCAATTCAGATATAAATACTGCTCGATAAATCTACTCTTTCAATCTTTACCAAGTGATTGTGAATCCCCCGGCTATCAAGGCCAGATCCTGCCGCCGCTGTATCCCAAGACAGCGGGGCATAGAGGGACCAACGGCACCGGCAGAAATTTCCTTCATCCCTTATCATCTCCAAAGGAAAATAAAAACTCGAGACCGGAGCCGTTCCACGAGATCCCAACGGTGCCGGGCGTCGTCGTTCTACTTCTTGGTAACTTAGCGTGATTACTGGCTCGTGGTGGCAGCGATGTAGTCGAAATTAGCGCCGCGACGAGTCATGGAATCCTCCAATTTTAGCGGCAAAGCCCAGACCGGCGAACTTAGGCGAACACCGCGGTCGTGCCACCCCCCCCCCCCCGTTTTCATCCCCTTGGTGCTCGCATTTACGTCGACACGGCTGTCTCGATGGGTAATTGGTAGATCTGTTGCGCTATATATTTGCGAGGGGACAAGCGAGCGATTTCCGAAAACAGGAATGAGAGTCGATCTGCGTATCGCTCTAGGCCGAAGTGGTACACCACGGTACAAACAGATACACTCTCGTATAAAATGATAGCACACAAGCTGAAGGTAGCACACGAACTGTCGAACAATTTTTTGAAGATGAAAACACATGACCGGCACACGAATGTAGTTCTTTGAACATCAAATGTTACCAGCTGAATGCTGTAAGATAGTTTATTTAGAATGTTTTGAATAAAATTCTTTACATGGAAAAATTAAATATAAATCAAATTGCTTGAAATACAAAACTTATGTAAGAATATCACTTTCTATTAAAAAATATTTGGAACCCTTGGTTTTTTGTTGCTCTCTGGCCCCCCCAGGCCTAAAAATTCTACGATCTGGCCCTTTCCAAAAACCGTTTGCCGACCCTTGGTCTAAGGGTACAGTGGCGTAAATAGTTCATTAACGTTTGTCAAGTTTTTTTCTCAGCGGTAGCGCCAACAAGTGTCAAAAAATATGATATAAAACGTTTAATATTTGATAGAAAAACATCACGGATCTGTGTGATTTGATTAAACGAATCCGTGTCCGAATGTTTCGCGTCAAGTTAACGGGTGAAGGAAGTTTTGCAGCGTCTCGTTAACGAGTTGCTAAAGGCAACGCAACGTTTACCGAGCAGCAGTATTAATTATTCTCTTAAGATGTATCTATCTGCGAGGAGAGATTGAGCTTGCTAGCCGGCGATGATCAAAGGAAACTTTAAAGAAGCTCGCGAGAAATTTATTAAAATAATACTGGGACCAATACGGACACGCAGGTTAAGTGGACCGTTAAAAAATTTGGTCAACAAATTAATCACGATGGTGTTTGATGTTAATCTATTCTTTGTATTTGCTGCACGGCGTTCACTGGTGGTTACGCGATTCATGTTGGTAACATTAAAGATACACGTGCCCATTAAGTGCTTGTTGATTACCCTGATAGTTGCCATTATCAGGTTATTACGGCAAGATTATTTTCGTCGAATAGTGAACCTTTGCGTTGCCTTTGAATTCCAGGCATCGTGTACCAAATTCATTTGTCACGATTGAAGACGCTCCCTGTCAACGTGACGTATAATCTCCCGCCAGCCCTTTCCCCCGGCTGTCCCGCCATTTTCGAGGCTATCGTTCGCTGTCCTTTCACCACGTCTATCCCTATCTATTAACTAATTCCTTGAAATTAATTCGATTCCAGTCTGAATACCGCAGTCGGTAACCAATTTGCAATGTTAGGACTAGGGGATGGAATCTGTCAACGACCTGCATGCTTCGAATAGATGATGATTCGGCGAAAAGTAGCTGCACCAACTTCGATTTGGTAAATTACCATACTCGTCTCTATACTGTGGATTTTATGCATTTATGGCACAAATATATATATTATCTTACTTCTTAGAAAAATATTGACCTTTAAGTATGCATAACTTTTGAACCGGTTGGTTCCTAAGATTAAAACTTGGATTTTCGGCATTTACTCATCAAAATCTACAGGATAATATTGAAAAAGTTAAAAAAATTTTGTTTCCTCAGGTGAAGTTTAACGCCAATTGTTTCTTAGGAGAGGGAAACTAATGGTTGAACGAAGTGAATGATGTAAATGATTGAAAATATATTTTTGTTCTGCTATAAACGGTGCGATTATTATAACAATTGTCGATTAACGAAGTGGTCACTATAAAAATTAGCAAGGTACAATTCCAGCATCAAATATTACTGTAGTTGTTTACTCCTTTATACATTCATCGTGATCGACATCGCATCATAAATTCCACGGTGATACTGCGAGCACAGTATCGTAAATATTTTTTTTTTGTTTCAGCGACCCATTTTTGGAAAAATTCATTCGAACCCGTCAGTAGGAGCGCGCCCTGTCACAGTTGACGTATTACTTGTCGCTCGCTATCGGGCAAAGGTTTCTCGTCTCGTTTCAAGTGAGAGTTTACTCGTGACTCAGACAGACTTCATCGATCTTCGCGATAGGATGTCATGTCAATCCCGCGGGATTCGATTAGACTGCAGAAAAGAAGTGATCGATAATTTTTGAATTATTCGAGTGTAACAATACCTTGATAACAATCGTAACAGACATTCTGTGCAAAACAAAATTTAATAGCGGAACACGTCCTCTTAAATTGTTGCTTTTCAACAAACTAATAGTTAGGTAGTCAATAATATAGATAAATAAATTGTGTTCAGTTTAGGAGGAGTCATGATTTTTCGAATGCCATAAATATCAAATTTTCAAATTTTAAACTACATTCAAGATATCGAATGTAGATTCTCCAGCAGTACTTCCTCCAATTTTGTTAGAATTTTTCCACTGTTTTAAATCTCACCTATTAATTTTTATCATAAATGGATAAAATCCCCGCAGTCTATCAGTATAGACAGAAGACGCAGCACAGCGTCTCAATTTCTGCTCGGTAAGATAAATAGCATCGAACATGTCTGCGATTCTAAGTTTATTACTCGGAACCCGTGGCGAATGAGTTCCACGTTATTCAAACACAATATTTTTTCTGATCGAAGGAATTTCAAGCGCGTCAATATTTTGCTGGATTGCACGGTGTTGTCGTTATTGCCGGTTTTCGTGAAAACGACGTTTAAACGGCGCATCCGGTCTCGCGTGTATCGGCAAAACAAAATAGGGAAAGGCGGACGGGAGAAAGCGAGTCTTCGGGAAGCAATATCCGCGAAACGAATATAATCGAGCTCGGCTTAACGACTCGCGGTCGCAACCGTTTGCGTTTTTCTTTTCTCCTATCATCCGGGCCTCTTGCTCTCGCCTGTTCACGAGCCCGTTGATTACACAGCTGACGATCGCCGGTATTTAAATTAGTTATTGACACTAGCTCTGGTCCCCTACCGACGCGCAATCATTTCCAAATGCGGGCCAGTCTTGATAACTAGATAATTGCTCCTATCTCACGTAATACCATAATCAACCAGCCATGGACCTGAGTTTATGCATTTAATAGAACCGATTTCGCGTTGTTCGATTTGCGAATGATCCCTTTGCTATTGGATCTTGTTCGAATCCCACAACCCCCTCAAATACTACAGAAATTTCTGATCGTGTCTATTTGTGCCCGCATTTGGCTGCGTTTCAAATGTCCGCTTGATTTTTATCCTACTGGATTTGCTGCTTGTTTTGTGGTACGCTTCTAATTAATTCGGCTTGCTCTCATCACCCACGCTCCGTTATCGGAAGTACTTTGTTCGAGAATAACATTGTAAATCGTTCCAAATCCATTAAGGCCAACATCGTAAACAATTTTTTTAAAGCTGTTTCGTGCATTCATGTAAACTGTACATATATGTATATTAAGGTAACTCTTGTTTTCAACTTTTGAATTTTTTGAACGACACCCCAAGGATTATTCCAAATAATTAATAAAAAATCTTTGCGAAGTTTGAGCACCCTAGGATAACGGGAATTTGCTCATATTTATTTAACTGTTCATTTTACAGTTGTCTTTATAAGACCTTGACCTTTGATAGACTGTAACCGAAAAATTTATATGACTTTTAATAAAAAATATGTATTCAATTTCCTGCAAAATAATATGCAGTTAAGAGAAAAGTAAGTTCCGTAAGTTAAAAAAGAAATACACATGTGTCACTAATGTTGATTGGTAAAAGATAATAAAACTTTTCAGGTAGTTTCCAGTAGTTTTTAATCACTCTGTATAATATGCCAAAGGTTTCAAAACTTTTCTGTTATAAGATTGTGATACAAATGTTCCATGTGTAAGTTATGCTGCGCCAAAATATTTATGAATTTCATTCCGGCGATATTTGTCAAATATTTACTATATAAACATTTTTTAATCAATCGTAACGCGAGTTTAAAATACTAAAGTCTCCATTTTCAGTGGTCTGCATTTCGATAATAGTTATAATCTAACTGTTTCACCATTGTAACATAATATAACGTTCCATGATTATATTTTTACAGTTTCGTCAGTATCATACGTGTTACACTGATTAATGGAGCAATATGATATCCATCACTATTTCCAATGCTCGCGGGTAACGCGATATTTCCGTGGCTCGGCTGCGTTATGAATTCGAGGGAGTGTTACTAGAATTTTAGTAGTGATGGTGATTCGAACGATACATGTTAATTGGACAAACTCCGATAATGTAAGTTACTAATTGATTTTGCAGTTTACTTGTCAATTAATTTATATATTTCATAGGAAAAATAACAATTTTACAAAATTAGCAAATCATTAATTCTAGAAGTACTGACTTTATTTTGTGAAACAATAAATTTTGTAAGATATTAAATCCTTCCTTTATATTTAATCAGCCAGAAGATTTCTACGATATTTTGAATATTTATAGCAGGATGGAACTGGATATTTTATTTGGAATAATTCAAGATTGCGGCCACGAGTATAAGAATACTTCTCTCCGGATAAGTGGTTGGTAAAGATAGGGTAAAGATGGTTCGAGCAAATTTAACTCTTAACACTTGAGTGGTTCAAAATATTGTTTACAAGATCATATAGAATGGGGTTATTCGTGATCGGAAGAAATGTTTAATTTCCGAGCTAAAATAGTTCCAACTGCAAATGGTTAAGCATCATCGATTGAGTGAAATTTAAGTGAGCAGTACTGTAAATATCTATCCGAAGGCAGGCGTTCTTAGCCCGGTGAATAATTCACTGCCGAAAATCTCGGGCAGCCTGGTAATCCGGCGGTCGTCAGCGAGTAACGTGCTAATTGTTAGCACGATACGCTTGGGAATCCAGGTCGGGCAGGTTCGCAACGATCGGCGGTCCGGATGAAACCGGCTAGGCTGCGAGAGGGTGTGTGTTGGTAGTGAGAGCGTCTTTGTCATCGTCATCGTGTCGGGCGCAAAGTTTGTTGAACGTCGTAGGTATACACCGGCCGTCGTCGGCCAATCCCGGCGGCGTTGACAGAATTTATAGGGCTCAGCATGCGCTGCTCAACCTATTTTCCCGGCTGGCCGAGCTAGAAAGACAAACGGAGGCTTGAAGCGGCAACGGAGAAATGCGAGCCGGACCGCTCGAGTTAAGCGCAGCTGTACATTGCTTCTTCCTGTGCTGCAATTAGCGCCTCTTTAGTTGCCTACGCTCTCTTGCAACGCTCCATCCTGGCCACGGAGAACCTGGCCTCTGCTAACCATTCTTCTCGCCCTTGCTCCCCTCGAACCCTTCAACACCATCCCCCTTTAACCCCATCGACGCTCGCGTTTCAGCTTATCCGCCCCGGAATTTCGACCGTTTGTTTTTGCAGGCTCGAAGATTGCCCCTGAGGCGCTCGTCCCCATGGATATTCCTGACCCGATTTTACACCTATTATCATTCCCCGAAGTGTTCTGTGAGCTGTCACTGCATACATATGGTCAGCCCGCTTGCCAACCCTCCGGTGGCCGGACGCAGCTCCACTTTGATCCACAGTTAACAAATTTCAATCTAGTGTTTGGATCGAATTATAATTCGGTTATTACTGAAGATAGAAAAGAATTGGACGAAATAGTTTCATTTTATTATAAAATACATCTCCGACTGGACAATCGCAATCATAAAATTATATGTTAAACTCTTGACAAGTTATAAGTATTGTTAAAAACGCGCTCGGACATGGGTCAGCTTATTTTTGGTTCAGAATCATCAGTGAAAGTTTCATTAAAAACCACGACCCCACTACTGTGACTTGTTACTTTTGTATGTAGAATCAACCCTTTTGCAGTTGTACTGTGGCGACTGTAGCAACATTCATACAACACTCACCAATGTGAACTTTCTCACAAATATGAAGTTGTCGATTTATTAAAAAAAAACGTTTTCTTTTTATTTTACAAATGTTTAATGAATAAGTTGATTTCACCGGAGTAGGATCAGATAGTTTAGTTCGGAAATTGTTATAAATGTTATTATATTTACAAAGTTATTAAATTATTAATTAATAAATAATACTTCAGACTTTGTATATTTATTAGAGGATACAATTAAAAATCCCTATAGATCCTCTAAAGTACCACCAGTTACCCATCATTCTATACAGAAATATATTCTTCATCACGCCACGGAATATCCCTTTCAATCGAACAAGTATGTCGTCAAAATAAAACTTCCAAGTTCTCGAACCACTTTTTAAAAATCTCGTTCTAAAAATTGATCTTGCAATATTCTTGCAAACGTTATTTCCATCGAGTAGCTCTCTTATAACGCAAAGAATTATTATTCTGTGCGTCGAACCATAATTCCGCTGCGAAGTTTAATACAATCTACAAAAACTTTTTACGCATACCACTTGTTAAAACTGTAGAAACACCGGGCATCGAGCGTTGCGCGTTCGTCGATTGAATTCGAAAGGAAAATAATTTGGGTCTGAAGTTTCACGTTTCCGCTATTCTCTCGGTTTCTCCAGTATTAATTAATTATTTGCACCTTGTCTCTCCCCTTTTCTGCAGTGCAACCCTTTCTTGCGCGAAACCTCTAAACCCCAACACAATAGTTGAAAATGGTTAAAACACAGAAATAGTTAGATTTTCAACTTCGTTCGAAAGTAAAGAATATTTTATGTTACAGATACATTAAAGTATATTACATTCTCCGTTACCATAGGTCACCCAGAAATTTTTAAGAAAGCATAATATATTTCATAAAACGCGGGTAATGCATAAATAACAATGGTATGGATTTTTTCCGCTTTGTGACGATTTTTGACCACTGTAAGACCGTGGAGAACAGTGCTCCTATAAAAGTTAAGCGCAGACATTTCGAATAGAATCGTGTTGTCGCCAGTGAGACTCGTAACCGATCGAAATCCAACCCCAGTATAGGCAATGTCAGTAATTACAATTGGAAAAACATACCTTCACGGAGAGTCACGAGGAAATAGGACGGGATGCTGGGCCGGCTACGTCCTATCGTATTGACGGCCGATACACGGAAGCTGTAGACGGTGAACGGCAGCAAGTTCTCGACAGTGTAGGAGGTATGGTTGTTCGGCGTTCTGATCTCCTTTGATGCGTTCCACAACCCGGTCTCGCCGATCCTGGAAACAGTTGTGTCGTCGTTAGTACAGAACTTGAAACCGTAAACGTTGATGGGGAAGAATTCGAAGAAATAATCTTAAATGCTTCGAACGCGTTACCATTTTCGTTCTCCAAGCAGTTAAGGAACGTATACAGCCATTTAAGAGGTTACTCCGGTTTTCAATGTCAGTTTTTCACTTTCCCTTTGTGAAACAAATAGCAACGTGATTTTCGGTATTGAGTAAATCTTGATGTTCCTTGGTTGCATTAAAATCCGTTAAAATTTAAATGGATCTTCAAACGCTTGAAATATACTCACAGTGGGTCGTCGATTTTAATGAAGCTTTTTCTCTGGTGATTATACAGCAAAAATAAGATGACCCATGGCCCGTGCGTTTTTAACAATTCTCCCTATTTATTCAAATAATTAACATTTAATTTTAGAATATCTAGAAAATTCGTTGATATACTTCAATTTTAAGTTTTAGGTCGTTTTTTCTTTCCTTCTCTTTTTTAAATTTTATATATTTTGTGCACGGTACATACAATTTGTATCGCGTGGTATACTCCGTAAAAACATTTGAAACATAAATATTTTCGGCAGTATAAAAATTTTATGAATGCTAATAAATTACATAGGCACTTTGCTGCCTCGATATCATTCGGAAAGCAAACGTGGTTTACGTTGGAACAAATAGATCTGACAATAGGTCTGATCGAGAATACTGACATCAAATAAAGCACAGAAACGTTACGATATTTTCTGGATGTCATAAAATTAAATGTTACTTATCTTTATAAATACTGAGTACTGTCTGAAATGTTCGGACTTGGGTCTGCTTATTTATTACTTTATCTAGATTCACCAGCAAAAGTTTAATTAAATTCTCTTCGTCAAAATTTTTACACTTTAATAGAGTAAGTGCAAATATTTCTGTATTTATGGGATGTGTGGTTTTATTGGGAAAACAAAGTGGCTGTAAACAGTAACTAGAAAATTAGTATGGTTGTCAATTAAACGATTGCTTGTATACATGTTCACTCCTTCAGTACCAGCAGCTAACTATAGTGAGAGCAAATTATGTTAAACTCATAAATTGAATGGATTCTGATGAAAACATGTTTCTACTAGCTATTGTAATAATTAGATACCGGATGTTATGCATTTACGACAAAAGTGAGCAGCCGCAATTCACAGTATAAACATTAAAAGAATCTAACAATATCAACACATTACTATTGTCCTGTTAACAGTATAATATTAAAGGAAGCAACCAAATTTTATTTGGCTCCAGAATCTTGTAATTGATAAAGAAAATTTTTATTTTGCATAAAGATTCGCAGTCTAGTAATTATATTACTTGTTAAGTTCTGAGGAACACATTGTCGGTCTTGCCCAATATATCGAAGATACTAAGATGTACAAAATATTGTAAGAAAATGTACCGTGTTGCTAATGACCTTTGATGTTAAAGCAACATTAAATAAATAAATAAATAAAAATTATATTACTGTATCGTATATTGTATAGTTATCAGGAATTGTAACAGTATGATCCTAACTAGATGCATCCACTAATAGTGTTAAAGTGATGCATTTGAAACAGAGCTCTGTCTTTCAAATCTGATATTGTATCGACATCCCCCTCCCCCGTACTTATAGATTATATTTCATAAAAACCAACATAATTTTGCGAAAGATGTCCCATACGTGTCAACACTTTCAACGCTTCCACTGTCACACGACAACGTGCATACAAATAATTCGAATTTTTCTACCAAAATACGATATCGCGTGCGTCACACGTACGTGACTCCGCGGGCGTGAGAGTTAATGTACCAAAAACCTGTATTTGCATAAAGCTGGCGCGATACAAATATGGAACGCGTTTCGAAAATTTGTGAAAAGCACCCGCGTTGCGAGCGGCACACGGTCGCTTCGGAAATTCAGTATGCGTCTCTTATAAAAAATGTGCTTTTCGTTCCATTGAATTCTACTGTGTACGAGTAGATTGCGTTACTCCGCGGACACGCTGTACCATCGGACCGATTTCTCATTGGGTGAACGGGACAATAATAGATTCGAAAGCGATGCAGTTCGGCCTGTAACTGGGGATCTAATAACGATCGCGGCGGATCGCGAAAACAGTGTCGGGGCGTGGGTGAATTTAGAACGACGCGAACAACGATATCGATTTCGCGGTGCGTTGGAAAAGCCAGCGAATGACTGTGCCCGAAGCGTGACCAAAATTGAAATGATCTACTTGTACAAACGATAAGCAAATCGAAGAGCCGGGTAAACGGCAGGTGAGCGACGTTAATTGGAAACGAGTTATCGGCTTTATTTTTACCGCGTATCCCACTGGGACTCTGCCGACTCGGACTCGGCTCGGCCCGAGCCCGATATCGTCCACGTCGAAAATAATTTTTATGCCGTGCGATTTTTCGTTGCACCGAGCCCACTACGTTGTTCTGTCGACCCCCGACACTTTCGGCCGACATTGTAGGAACAACGAGAAAGAGGGGAAAGGGAATTAAAAAATACACACCGTATAATCCCGTTCTCGCGCCGCGCCACGCCGGCCATTGTATTGGGAAACACGGGTTTGCGCGTAACAGATAGCTGAACGCATTGTTATTAAATCTGCTGGGAAAACAGTTATCCGCCTCGGGCCATTTAAACAATTTGCCAGCAACGTACGGGAAAAGTGTCGGCTATTTTTCTTGAGTGTAATGATTGGATCGCTTGACTATTTTTTACGGGGACCCCGCGAACGCTTCGGTTCGTTTACGATTTATTGATGCGGCGTTCGTTCGCGAATGGAGTCTGCTCTGTTAGATTATTTATAGATCTTGTTGAGCAATGGGAATGTTGGCAAACTTTGATTGTTCGGAAATCACTTAGATTTGGTTAAGAATTAACGAGTGATAGTATTTTAGAGATTACTTTGCGAACCCAATTGAAGTTAGCAACTATTATAAGATCGTTTATGGTAGAAACGAACTGAAAAGATATTAAAGGGTAATAACATTCTAACGCCACAGACTATTTGTTGCAACATGGCAATAGATCATATGAAGTTATAGCTACACTTTGTTCGTATCGAACTATTAAATTGATTATCACTGGACAATTGCATTAATAATTTAGGGCACGTGTTGTTAAATGATGCCATATTCTCAAGCAACATTTGAATCGAACAAACTGATAATTAATGCAGTCGAATTTCCACTATTCGAAACAATAGGCAAATACGATTGTTCGCACTGAAACCTGTATCACAACGTAAACAACATCAGAGCATTAACATGAACGTATAAGAGCATTAACATATATAGGACATGATACATACAAATATTTCATTATCGTTTAATATAAATTTTTCCTCAAGTGGAGCTGCAGTAGCAATATTATTGGGTCAATGGAATAATATTACGAAATGATACAATTTCCTTAAATGGTAGCTTAACAAGATCGTTTTATGTAATGGCATGTTCATTTATAGTACGTAGAACTCTGTTTAGCTGGATCATGTTAATCTGGATTTTCAGCTTATGCGGATAGTCGACCATAACTCCTGTCTCTTTTTCTATTTGCTAATTAATTAATATTCTGAGTCGGTACGTCGCGCAAAAAAAAATAAAATGGTTGTTTCTATGGGAAAACAATTAGGAGCACCGGGAAGAAGAGACGAAAGCGTTCTTTATTATATGTACTTAATCAAATTTTTTAAAATAATAGGGACTTCGTGTTTCGGCGACATGTAGATATAATACATATTTCTTATATTGTTACGGTTTACTTTACACCGTTAACATATTGTCAAAATACTCTATTTTGTTTTATTTTAGTACACAAGATAACGAATGTGAATATAACAATACGTTCTTGCTGTAGAATTTATCACTGAAGCTGTTCTTCAAAAGGGAGAGAAAGAGCTCACTATTTTTGGACACGAGATCAAGTTCAATATGTGCTCACGAATCCGAATCAATTCCAATTTCCAGTTTCGCTTGACACGTCTCGAATTGTGCTCACAAGAAATAATATTTTCCGATAATACTAGCATCGTAAGTCTGCAATAAAGTTCCAAAATCTTACTTCAGCATTCAACAAATTGAAATGCAATTTCAATAAACTATCCCTCATGGAGTGCGCATAGTTTCATCGGTTTAATGTAGAATTTACACAGTTTTTAAATAAATAATGAACCGTTGGTAATCTTATTTTCTACACCGTGAATAATTGGTAAATGTTTATTTGCAACCCACAAGCATTAAAACTTCATAAAAGAACAATCAAATTCAAAGCAGCAAGATTTTCATTTAACCATCATCCATCCCTCGTGTCAATTAGACACAGTTTTGAAGAAATAAGTAATACTGTTCTGTTACTTGTATGTAGATTTACGCAAAACATCGTTACTTTTACTTTTTGTAATGCCACAAACATTATCTGAAACCTAAGATTTTAACTCATCAATTTGAATAAAAAAACATTGAAAAATAATTGTTTAGCTTGTTTTCTTTTTAATAGAAAATCTCATATGAGATTTATTTCAACATAATTACAATTATGTAATTTTCATCATTATGGGATTTTATCGATCTTTTAACACCATATCAATTTGATACCGAGGGACAGATTCAATTCGTTAAATGAGGGACGGATGAGGATTAACAATTGTCAAGGTAGGTGTCAAATATTTTGGCGAGTTCAGTCTCACTTGAATGATGACCCTTGTAAGCTATATATATATAACAACTAGACTGCAGATCAGTATGCAAATAAAATGTACTACGGGCCAGATTGCAGAAACTAGAATGCAACAGAAGTACGTTTTACATATTGCTACGAGCCCAGGGTCACGAACAGCATATATGGTCGGCGAGGTTTACCTACAACAAGAATGATAGTGGATATGTTAGTGGGAGTACAGACGAACCCAACGCGAAGTCAGGTTGCCGTTAGGATATCGAGACACAGCATAGTGGAACCCGATGTGAAATTGGGGAGTCGCTAGCGAAAAGAGAACCACGAACGATCGAGACACCAAGTCAGAGAGCTGCTGGGAGATTGGCACAGAAACAGAGACGAACTCGCTGCGAACTCTAGCAGCTGCCAGTAGGTTGGATAACGTAAAGACAAACCTGATGCAAAATTAGGGAGCCGTAGGATATAGACGATGAACCTGATGCGAAATCAAGCTGCTATAAGATACGGACGAACCTAACGCGAAATTATGGAGCTTTGTAAGGGGAAACGCCTCAGGAGAATAAGATATTAACTGATCTACAGGGTGTCTCAAAGTTCCTTCAACATCCGGAAATAGGAGGTTCTTCAGTTCATTTGCAGCAACATTTTCCTTTGCAAAAATTACGTCCGCCGTTTTGTTAAGGAGTTATTAACGAAAAACATCGACCAATCAGAACGCGGCTATAGCGAAAGGGAATTCGACTCGGCGACGTCGCCGTTGGTCGAGCCAGAATGAACCTGCTGTAATCGCGCTCTGATTGGTCCGTGTTTTTTGTTAATAACTCTTGAACTAAGCCGCGAACGTCATTTTTGCAAAGGAAAATGTTGCTTCAAATGAACTCAAGAATTTCCGGATGTTGAAGGAATTTTGAGATAACCTGTATATTGGATTGATATTGATACACGGTTACGCAGTCACTGACTTCCCACGCTCCGTATCGAACATGAAACCTCTGCCGATTCTTGTTTGTGGATCATGCCCAGCGTTACCAGATACAAGAATTTCTGCGATAAATAGTGGAAGAAATATTGGAAACGGGGGTCCACAGAATGAATGTGTGTGAGGAATGAGTGAATGGTGAGCTCTCTCTCTCTCTCTCTCTCTCTCTCTCTCTCTCAGGAGAAACATAGTTGATAAGACCGTGGAGTTTGTAAGCGGAGCGGAGGTCTGCGTTTTGTACCCCGCAATGGGAATAAAATACTATTATTATTATTATTATTATAGTGGGAGAAATGTTGCAGTCAGAACGTGAGATGCCATGAAGTTATAGTTTAGTCTAATCGAAAGTAGCAATCATGATGTCACTAGGCACCGGCATTATTGGTACGTTGGTGGGACAATTCCCGGAGTGTAACGTCATGTGATTCCTCTGAGAGACTTTTTGCGGCAACGCTGATCACGTCACTCAACCTCGGTCGGTATATGTGGTCGATTTCTTCGTCCGCCAATTAGTGGATACAACATGTACCGCAACAAAATGTTGTTGAAATTATTCCGAAATAAACGCCACGTAACAAGGATTTGTTAAATCGAGTTCGACCGAATATTTCCAACCTAATTCGTTCAGCCATAGTTGAACGAGCAGGGTATTTGACGCGTTTCCATCAGTCTGATCTTCTTTCGGAAGACGAATGGTCTGCGTCAACTACGGTGACAGTTTTCTTACGGGCTCCGCTCGTTGATCGAAAAGTTAGGGTCGACGATTTATTTGAACGGAGACAGGGAAACATTGCGAATCAAAATTTCTCATACGGCGCCCCTGTTCAACCTCGGCCCCTCTTATTCCACAGAGGTCGAAACTTTTCGTCGAGTGGCAGAGCTTGTATGATTGACTCTGCGAGGGAGGGTGTGAACGACCGATCTCCTCCTTCGAAAAATGGCGCCGTGATCCACGGGATTAAGTAAATCTGGATTTTTCTGGGTAGAATTCAAATCCGGTGGAAATTAAACAGATCTTGGAACACTTCGAATTTACTCAGAATACGTACTCTTCAATAGAGATATTGCAAACGGATATTTCTGTTTCTGTGGGAGTTGCGTTTATTCTGGGAAAGTACTCTACCTGTGAACGAAAAACCGGAAATTGTTGCGATTATTGATCGATCGATTGTTTGAACACCTGTTCGTTCCTTCAATAGCAGCAGGTAACCATTATGCAAGCAAAGAAGTTTGAAAATCATAGATTGGAAAAGTTTTGATGAAAGCTAGTCTGTATTAACTATTGTATAGGGAAGAAAATTTGGAATTAATAAAACTCTTTCAAAGTTTCTACTAAAACAAATTTCAAATTTAGAAAGCAAATATTTTAAGGGTGTTGGTTCGTTCTTGTAATTGGAAACTATTATCTGTATAATCGACGATCTGGGAAGATTTTTAGCGAGACTGAAAAGTGTGCAATCAGCAATGAAAATCAACGTATTTCACGAACTTCTCTTCTATTGCAATCTCTTATAAATACGCCATATTAAATATTTACTTGTAGCCCATTAAACAATATTTCGTAGTCTAATGCCCGTTTCACCGTACACATAGACGAAAAAATTCGGAACACTAGAAAAATCCAAAAATCTACTGGAAATGATGTATAACATGTAAAAACAAATTTCCGGGCGTGGTATTGAATAAACCACAATTTGGTTGAAATTGTATTAGTTTGACGAATTTTTTCAAGGTTAAAAAAAATTTGTGCTATAATCTCTCTATTTTTCCCACATTCTGCAAAGTTTCAGTTTTAATTTTAAAAAAAATCATCGCTCTATTTCATGTCTATTAAAAGTTCTTTGATTTTGAAATAGAATCCATCGTATGTCGTATCGTGCGCGCGCAGCGCATACGGGGTACGGTCAACTCAAGTGTGAAAAGCTCCATTTGATTCAATGGAACGTTGTGGCGCGTACGCGTTTGAGCCGCGCAGACCGTCAGCTCAACTGTGAAAGGTCCCATAAGACTGTGGGTAATCTGCTACGCGCACGGACGATACTCCGTAGCGATACGCCGTACCGTCCGCTCTAGTCTGAAACGAGCGTTATTATGGTCTATTTGTGTTCTCATATCGAAACAACAATCATTCTCCTTTCCCTGAACAGTTGAAAGGAATCTTGGTTTCCCCTGGAGGTAACATCTTAAATTGAAAATCGTACGAATCGAAGGACAATATCAAATGAAAATAGGTGTTTTTTTTTTGGAATAGGATCTTCAGTTGCAGTTTTGTAAGAGGAGAAGCTATTGGCGAACCGATTATCGAGCACTCTCGAAGCGCGCTCGTGCCCGCAAAGAAATAATGCAACACGGTGGAACCGTGGATTCCGTGGTTGATTGGCATCGGCATCAATAGTTCGTCAATAAGCAACGGACGACTGTGCTTAGACATTAATAGCGTCGGTGGATCATCGATGAGTGGGATGCGACGTACCGCGAAACGGACGCGATTGATTAATTATACGAGAGCAACCCTCTCGTCGCGCGCAACACCGCCATTTTACAGGAAACAAGTCCAATTGCAAGTACCACAGACGGAAATGGCGTCGTTCGACGTGAAATAATGAGTGGTCGAAGACGCAGCATGGCTGCGACCGTGATTTTACCATCTCGCAAATTATATGGTACTCGTTCTGCCCTAATTAATATAGGTTATTAATCGCGGTCGCAATCCGTTACGGAAAGTTCTCGCGCAGCTGCGGTTCCGGTAATTGCCACAGTTTGCATTTGGTTGATTCACCCTTCGCCACCCGGTTGTTCACGCGTATGCTCCCTTTACTGATCGAGCCCTACCCTTTGGGAGCAGTTTCGACGTAAAAGGTGGCAATTACTCTTTGTCGACGGTACTCGAACTGTTAGTAGTAGAAAGTACTGTCAACCCTGTTTTACGCATTATGGGTATACGCGTTAACCCTCTTCTTTATTTGCTACCATATCTGTGGAATTATCTGTATTTTTAACTCTATTTGATAAATATTCGATCTACAACGCGTGTAAATTTACCTTCTCTTCTACTGTAGCTTTTTAGTGCACTTTTCCGCGTACGAGGTGAGATAAAAAGGAAAATGGACTCGATTAGTTTCTCCGAGTCAATATCAAATACGGTTCAACGCAGTAATTAACCCGTTTGAATTATTAGCGTATATATTCCCCAGACTACCAATTTGCATGCGAAATGGAAAACTGTCTGCATTAGTTGCATATAAGACCAACATAGACATTTGTTCCTTTTCTTAAGAATGTATTTGTATAATAAAATAGACGTTCAACGATAAATGTTTTGTTCGGAGGGGGATATATTCTGATGTAAATATTGCCGTTCTAGGTGGAGGGGCCTGGGTGATCTCAATATCAATTTAATCTATAGGTTGACAGTATCTTGTACGACGACTTCGTTAACCACAGCACAAGGTCATCCATGGTCACGCTAAATCACAGGGACCAAAAGCTTCAACTACTATGCTTAAAGAAACTAGCGAGTTTAGTAATGTGTAATTACCCCAAATGCTCAAATTTATAGCTATAGTCCCGTTAGTAACATGTACACTAGGGTGGTCCTTAGTTATACTTGGTGAAAATTATTTTTTCGAATTTTTTCGAGCCACCCCCTAGAATTGTGACACTTGACGAAAAAATAATGTGTGCAAAATTTGAATCGATCGAATAACAGGAAGTGCTGCCGCATCGACTTTGAAAATTGGTTAATTTTGTAACTCAATTTTCTCTACTGCAGTATATCATTAGTATATATTGTTATATATAGTTGAATTTGTCTTTTTACGCACTATAATAATGTAGAAACAAAATGTAGCACTAATTAAAAGCCGAAATAATGTTCATATCATTTTTATGATACAACAAAGTGTTTCATGTAACATTTCTGACTTTTATTATTAGTAATTAATAGAACACATAATGTACTTGAGTAATATCATTTTTATTAATGTATTTATTAATGAATATTGTAAAAATTTGAATTTTTTGTGCGAAATAAATATAGGTTCACTTCTAGTTGAACTTATCAACTAAAATATATTATGGAAATTAAGTTCTATATCATTCATTATTGGAGCATTTCCAGAGGCAACGGCCATATCGCATTATTTTTTCGTCAAGTGTCACGATTCTAGGGGGTGTCCCGAAAAAAATGGAAAGTTGAAAAATAAGGACCACCCTAATGTACACTGTTCGATGATTCCTAGAATTAGAATTTTCCATAGCTTTTGTATCGTCGGAATTCTCGACACCGCACCTAGATATGACGAATAAAAATTATTCCATCTTGCGTTCATTACGCGAAATTCGTTTTTCGTTATCTAGATAAAAATGTTCACCACTTCTCGCCCGTAAAAGCCAGCTGGGCGAATGGATTAGTCTTGATGAGGGTTGAAACATTCAGAGGACCAAGTGGAAAGTGTCGTATTACAACGTCCGTTCGCGAAATTGCCCCGAACGCTCACAGCGTCCGCGAATTTCGCCCAAAATCCGATCGGGCGTTCCCCTTCTTTCTCCGCCCATTCTTTATTCTTTTTTATCGGACGGTTCTTCCTGTTCATTTCGAAAGCCTTTGATTTATTTCGGTGGAAATAGGACTGTGTCGTCCTGGTTCATCCGAATTATGGGACAGTGAATCGTTTCTATCGATATTGCATGATTTCTCCTGACCGCCATAACTAAGTTTTTTGATTGTCGATCTTCGAAACAGTTTCACATAACTGGTCGCATTATCAACACGCCAACTGTTAATTCTTGAAGCAATTCGTTCTGCGTGCAAGCATTTTATGCAAGCCAGGGTCAGCCCCTCGAACAGGCGAAACTAATGCCGTGACCGGCCTTGAACCGTGGTTATCATAACGATAGTCTTTGCAACCTGTTTGATTCCGTTCTACCGGCAGACTATTGCCAGCGAAACTCCCAAGACAAGCCGCCTGAATAACTTCTATATTTCTTGAAATAAAAAGAAATGCAATGACAAAAGATGCTTGGTTTTACGTGCTCTACATAACTCCTTTTCCAGGTGAAGGTGTTTAGTAGATTTGAAGGTCAACTTAGTTTCTTTAAATAGAACCACATATTTTTGAACTCCTATGGCTGTAGCCCTTTTAAAGTAATAAACGTAACAATGAATGCAAAACAGAAATTCATCGTAAATACTTGTGAAGTTACAGAAATTTAGTGCTATGCGTTTTGGCTAAGTTTGTTTATTACAGTTCGATTTCATTAATAAAGTTCATCCTTTCTTACATGACCTTATACGACCTTGAATGATCTCCAATAACTATATGGTTGAAATTATTTGGTACGGAATTATTTGGTTTATTTGATTTATAAAGGCGACTGTTTTATCTCCACAGGATAGTTCTGATCTAATTTTAAAATGCTAGAGATAAAGTCGCTAGTAGTGTTTTTTTTTTGTAGGTATTCAAATATTGTATTTGATTCAGCGTTCCAGATTGAAATCATCGATTAACAGTGTTGTGGTAGCCCTCGGGAGCTTGGTATAATAATACGCGTTGTTATTAAATCATCTGGAAAACGAAACGATCCATAAAAATAAAGCTTGATATCGAGATATAACAGGTCGCGTATACGAATACTATATCATCATTGACAACCGTCTTGTAAAAATAAACTGGTCCCGTGGTTCGCCGCTTGTAATTCAAACAGCGATCCATTCACACGGTCGTCTCGTCCATTTGAAATTTAAATTTTACATCGTTATTGTCAGTTTGTCTCGTTTAAATCTTTAATCTTGTTTCAATTTCATCGTTCATATATCACGCGCGGCGAATTATAAGTTTATTTATTGAGCCGAGAATTTTTGCTGTTATTATGCAAGATATCTGCATCCCAATATTATCCGATTATAAAATATTAATGTTTTATTTATCAATAATAATTATTCTCAGACGATTTTCAAATATCCTTCTTTTACATGATCGAAAATTCCTATATGGAATCACTAGACTGCAGAGTTTTGTGCATTTGTGTTTTAGACTGTTTACCATTTAAATTAATTCAATGTGGAGTACAGGTTAATGTAATATTTATTATTTTATTTGTAATAACTGTCGAGTTTCTGTAAAATTAAATCGCATGACAGTATTTTTAAATATCTATCTGAGCTCCAAGTTTTAACCTTCCATAAGTGGAAGCTACTATTCGTAACTACTTCAGTTTTTTCGCCTCGGGAAGCTTGCATTTTACAATATTTACATTAATACGGGAAGTAGATTTAAACTTCCAACCGGTATTACAGTCTTTACATATTTACTCTTACTCGAACTTCGATATGGTAAGGAACTTTCCTGTGCATATGTTACAGGAAACTTACATTAGTAAACCTAATTGCTATCACACATCTTCAGAAATATTAACATTAAAAAGCACATGAAGTGTCTACAAGACACATACTTCATATTTTCATTACGATTTCAAATGAAAGAGGTGTAGAAAGCACCTGTATTATTTTTCCATGTAACTTCTAATTTCTTCAAAATCTTTTGTGCACGTCTTTAATATATTAATGCATATAATTGCTAAAAAAACAAGTCATACTCATTTTTAAAAAGTTATTGCGATGTAAAGAACGTTCGAGTATCTTCGTGGGCCGCTTACGTACACATAATTGAACTATTGCATATCATTTTGTAACATTTCCCGAAGTAAAAGATAGACAACACGTTAGACCTCAAAGGATTAAGCGAGGATAAGGGTGGTTGTCATACGAAACAATTATTACTATTAATACTGGAATGAAATTGTAGACAAGATCGCAGCAAAACTCGCAGAAAATTCAAGGTCGATGCGTGCCCGGCTGACCCTTGATCGAGCGGTGAACGTATTCGACTTGCCTAACTTCGGTTAACGAGCAAATCACGTTACACGTGATATCGCGTTCCCGGAACGCCATCTACGGCGTTAGCCGTGCTACATTAGCCCGCGCCCGCAATTAATTAAGTTACAAGCGGTTTAATGGGGATCTAGTTATCTCTTTGATTGGCCCGCTCCACCGTGCTACACCAAATTTCTCCGGCGCACTTATTTCCGAGTTCCTCTGCCGGGGCTTGAAGCCCCCATCCCGCCTAACTACGGTATCCAGAGACTCCTTGAAACAAAGAAACCGCACCAGCAAACTAGGTCGTCTGAGAGATAGAGGGGCGCCTAAATGATCTCAATTACATTTTCAGTTAACCGGGGAACGGGAGCTTTCTACGTGTCCGACTATATTTCCGGCATCGTTTGAATGTTTCCTGCGCTGAACACCACAAGGAGATCCTTTTGTTAGGGGTGCATATTAACCATCGATCAATGGTGCTTCCCTTCTTCTTCTTCCGCATCTTCTTCTTGCTCCCCGTTGGTCCCTCGTTCCGTTCCTCGAGGGAATCGTTGAAACAGCCACTGTTCTCATCCTTTGAAATCTCCGCGAGCTCTTGCCTCGAAATTTTGCGCGGGCTTCAAGCCACGAGTTCGCAGCCGTGGCTTAAAAGAGTGTAGCTACCGAGTCGCTCGATTAAGAAACGCTCCGTCTCCGAGTGCACAAAACACTAGAACCCTCCCGGAGAAACATTGCGCGTCGTTAGTCACTTTCTTTCCTGTTTTTTGTCCCCAAACATCGCCCGCGGAAAGATGACGGCCGACTATAAATCACGACGAAGTGCATTTTGATGATTAAAGTTCTTCCTTCTTGCATTCATGACTTTACCAGTTTTGACACGTTGTCCCGGGGATTTTAATAATACAACTCTTTCGAGATGCAAATCTTTTGTACATCGGGCTGACGCATGCTTTGAACAGGACAGACGGACGGATGATGTTGTTCTGATCCGTAATTAAAAGTTTACAAGAGTTCACTGGGTGGAAAAGCAGGCGTAAGGTGATTCTGTTTGTCAAAATATGTATAAAGAAATAAATAACATTTTCTCGGTTGACGTATCGCTTTTGAGAAAATAAGATGTGATAGTTGTCCGGGTTTGCGCGCCGTAGCATTCGCAGTAAGTAGAATTGGTTCGCCATGATCAGACACGTCAGCCGGCTCCTGCTCGACACCATGAATACTCACCGAATTACTCGATCTTCTCGGAAATGAAAGATCAACGGGAAAAATGTTATTGTCCAGATCCCAATTCTATTCAGTATTTCTTTCTTTCTTTTATTTATGCAATTTCTATCTCAAGAAAGAGATTATTTTGGGGTACTGTACAGACGTTTCAATGTATTATAATACTTTATACAGGGTGTCCCAAAATTCGTGTAGTTCCCGGAAATGGGAGGTTCCTTGGGTCATTTGAAGCGACATTTTCCTTTACAAAAATGACGTCAGCGGCTTTGTTTAGGAGTTATTAACGAAAAACACGGACCAATCAGAGCGCGGCTACAGCGGATTGATTCTGGCTCAGCCAATGGCGCCGCCACGCTAAGCGGGACCTGTCGCTGAGTCGGACTCCGTTCGCTATAGCCGCGCTCTGATTGGTCCGTGTTTTTCGTTAATAACTCCTAAACAAAGCCGCTGACGTCATTTTTGTAAAGGAAAATGTCGCTTCAAATGACCCAAGGAACCTCCCATTTCCGGGAACTACACGAATTTTGGGACACCCTGTATAATACAATATAAATTATAAACAGTCGTATGCCTACTATATATGCAGTTTGAAGATGTACTTTTTTCTCCAATCTTTAACTCACAATCATGCAGAAACGAGTAGATCAGTTTTCATATCTCAACCGTAGGTCTGCAAAGTAGGCGATTACATCAGAGCGGAAGACTTGAGCATTTAAGGGCAGAATTCAGGTATCAATTACTCATATAGATGACTCAGAAGAAGCGTTAAAAAATCAAACTATGGAAATTAACTATGACATTGACAAAAATGTCATTGAAAATTTGATGAGTTGTGATAAGTGCTCATGGCAGTCACGTACCCAGAATGGTAACCAGCGTATTAAGTGCGTCACGACAGAGTGGAATCCACAGTGACAAAACACGCGTAAACAAATTACGGGCTGCGTGGACGGTCTTGACGTGTGTTAAGATTAAACTGGGACAATGCTCGGAGCCGATGTTTTGATACCGCGTCGATCTATAACCCGATTTCTGTCGCGTCCAAAAGTGTCCTGTTTGGCTTTCACGCGCGATTCGCTGAAACGCTTTCGGCGTAACGGCCGAGCTTCGATTAATAACGTTTTATTAAATCAGCTGCAGGATAATCGAATGGCAGAAACAGGGGCTGTGTTTTTGCCAGTCGCGTACGCTTTTATTTTTTCTCGGGACGTTTTACGGCGGCCAGCTGCACGCACCGACCACCTCGCCGTACACCGCGTCGAATAATTATTTTTGCGTAACACAGGGATGGCATTCGAAAACGTGACATCTCATTAATTACATAGCACGTGTTGTATGAAAACTTGGACCGTTTGTGGAACAGGGTTCAAGCGTCACGGCCAGAAATTACGCTTGGCTTTTTCCCCTCGTATAACCAGGAAGGACAAAACGAGAGGGGAAAGAACAGGGGAATCATCCTCCCCCACTATGCGGTTTTTCGACCATGGTCAGCCGTTGCTTCGTGCCTCTTTGCTAATTAAATACGTTTCACCTTAATACCCTGGTAACAAGTGACGTTTTTCGGCGGCCCTTTGCCAAAGCACCGGCGGCGTGTCGCTCTCCTCAACATGCAGAACATTGTTTACACTAGAGACACCATAAGCCAAATCGATTACTTCTTGCGGTCGATGTAACGATTTTGTGAATACATCAAATATGAAGAGGTTGGTTAATCATTATTTTGCTGGTTACGAACTACTTTGTAAGGTACACAGTTTTTAACTTTATGTAATCTGGACAATTGTGTTTTTGAATTGTTACTACTCTGTACGTATAGATACTGTAACTTGTTGTATAGTTTCTTACCTGTAGTGGATAACGCCGAGATAATAGCTAATAACTCCACTTGAGGAAATCAGAAATATTTAACTTCTTTTATATATAATTCTGTAGATTTTGACGAGAAATACTAAAAATCCAAGTTTTAATCTTAGGAATCCACTGGTTCAAAAATGATGCGTGTTTAAAGTACAGTAATTTTCATCGTTTTTGGCAAGTCTGGTGCGCCGCCATGTTGGTATGTAATCAGTGTCGTGCGTCGTCTATCGAGCGTAACCGCTAGATAGTAGCACAAGGCCTAAGATGGTATTAATAAAAAAAAAGATATCGTGTAGATGAATTGTGTGATTTTAATCAGAAAAATGTCACAAATTTGTTGGTAGAACATTCGTAATTAGACTGCGAATCTTTATTCAAAATAAATGATTGTATAAAACACAGGTCAAATAAAATGGTCATTCTTCCTTTAATAATTTCAACAAGGTAAAAATAATATATAAACATTTTTATATTCATTAAATACTTTTTCTGATTTAAATTACATCTACCCAGTTTTGTACGATACTAAATGCATAAAATTCACAGTCTATTCATACATATGAGATATAAATATAATTAATAGAACTTTCACAATATCCAGACGTTACTATGCACGTATACTTGAACGAGCTTGAAACAGTACACGCCAACTCTTGCATATAAAATGAAATGTACCAACGTACGTCACGTACATGTCCGTGAAATACATGGCTGTTTTTAATGCGCGTTCGAAACCATGATCTGCAGCACACGTCAACCACCTCGCAAGAATTATCCGCGTAGCTACTAGGCTAACGTCGCGTCGTGTGGAGATCTCCATGCGAGTTCGATCCGACTGGTCACCGATGCCAGTCAGTCAGGGATCCGTGGATCTCGTCGAACGTAGGTGGCGAACGTGTATACATAGATACGTCCGACTGTTCCCTGTTCTGTTTATGCCTCGCTCCGAATAGTAAATTGCTCGGTATTATCTGACCGGTGTGCTCGTGTATCGCCCGTCGTCCGCTACAAACGAATCGGCCAAATGTCAATGATAATCCTGCGGGCACGTTCTAATTTTGAGTGATGAACGCCGTCCCGTTTGTAGCTTGTCTCTCCACGGCAGAGTTGAATCTGCTCTCGGTGCCTGGCAATTGCCTCCGAACTATTTCCTCCCCTGTTGTTTTGGAATGACATTTGCACTCCTCCTTCGCCTCCGGTTTCCCCTTGAATAGCAAACGGAAGCGTCGTGCCTCGGTTGAACAACTTCGTCGTGAGAAAAAAAAGGAGAGAGAAGAGAGAAATAAAACTGCACGGCGATGGTCGGTTTCGGAAAGAGGTTACAGGGTTTATCGAAAGTGATTTGTTCAGCGGGGACCAACGGCGCGGAAACATCGAAGAGTCGCGGATTTATGTCGTGTTTTTTCGTCCCTCGGGCGGCCATCATCATAAATTTCGCGGCCAGATCCGGTGCACCGCCACGAATCATGCGGAGACCGACAACCCCCCGTACGGTTTGAATTAAAAATAATGTAACTCTCTGGCTTCCCGACTCCTGCTTCCCCTCTCTTGCTTCTGCTCTTTATCTCTCCTTCTTTCACCCTCGATAGGATCGTATAAATCAACGCGTCAGATACGTCCCCGATAAACTGTCGGTGAGCTTATCGATCCCCCCTGACGGTGAAGTCGGCCGGTGCACCACGAGCGAACAAAATTTGCAAATTATAATCGGTCCCCGAGTCCTCGCGCTTTGATGTATAAACTCGCGTAAATACAATCCTCGCATTACCCCGGTCGAATTGCATACGGTATAATTTTTCAATCTGGTTTTATAGTTCTCAGCGGTGCACGCGGATCGCGTTCATAGATTTAATTTCACCGCTGCTGGAACTCTTCGAGTGGCTGAGAACTTTGCGAGTGGCACGAAATAAAAAAAAAGATAGTCGTTGCAATACTTGTAGTCCCTTTGTTCAAGTAGAACCACAAAAAACAACGGGATTATTAATGTTTATTAAAGAAAGAGGATTTTCACAATACAATGACGTGCTAATGAGCCCAGGGCTAACAATCGACTAAAGACTGCGTCTTCGGACGTCTCGACCGCACGCGCTCATACGCACACAGCGCCACACACACACACGCTTCCTCGGAGCCACCGGGAGCCGAAAAACGTAAACAAACGCGCTCTCGCCCAGTCTTCCGACTTCGGAGAACCAATATAAAAACACAAGATTCAAAACACCCTTTAAAATCAGTCAAATTGTAATGTGCTGCGTCAGTTTCTTCGTTGATTTTCATGAAAATAGTATGATAGATACTTGGGCCTCGCAGGGTTTCAAGTTCATACACCAATCTCCCTCTCTTTCCACTCTCACCTATCGCCTAAGTGCAGCCTATTTCAGCCTATTTCAGCGGGATCTCCTGTTTTTATGGTGGGTTCCGAACCAGCTTGATTTTCATGAAAATATTAGAATAATATTTTCTCGATCGCAAAATTTCCGGTGTTCAGTGTTCAGAACGGAGCAAAATGGTCGGGAAATGGCAATTTCGCTGCAAGGTTTGGAAAATATTTTTGCACGATCGGAACACTTGACAAAACGACATCTATGACTCGACGGGTCGCGTATCCCCCGTTGGGGCGGCTGACGACTGAAACGAAGGCATCGGTTATCCGCAACGATCCCCGTTAACGAATTCCATGGCGACCGACAGAGCGCAGTTTACTTAACGCAAAACACCGCAGCCGTCGCGGCGCGGTGCGGCGATCTACGCGCACAGATATAACGTGCGTGCACACGATCGCATATGAACCGGTTTCGATTGGATTTTTCTGGTGATTTTTCGTCGGATTTTTCCCCCGACCCCGGGCCAGCTTTCCTGCATTACAGGAAAGCCCTGTTCTGCGGGCGCGAGTGGTTTCGAAAGGTAACGCGTCGGCATACGGCAGCCAGAAACAAAACATTTGGTTCAACAACGCAACGCAGCCATGGACACGGACAATTATCGTGATCGCAACGGCCGGAGGCGGGGCGGCTCATGAAAAGAATCAATCGGTGCTGCGTACCGGGCGGTGAGACAAAACCCTAGAATAACCGGATTGCGAGAGGGAGAGAGGAAAAATAAAACTACTGGATCTACAAGGACTCTGCATCGGTGGTTCGCCCTTCTTTTTTTTTTGTGTCGGCTGAATGAGCGCGGGTTATTCGAATTTGTCAGGGGTACGAGGCACCGCGACACAGGGTGTACCCAAACAGCGGACCCCACAAAACAACAAGTTGTTGCTCCTCAGTTCTCTCAGCACCGACGAATACCGGGAAAAAAGCACGCCTTTGTCAGGTTGTTCAATGGTGGCTATCGCGGATCGATGATTTTCGAATGAAGCAAACGAGGAACTTTGAAGTTGCGCTTAAACCAACCGAATGAATGCTGCATTCCGACAATTGAAGATAAAAATTCATCCGTAATCAGAAATCGTCGAATATATTAAAAAGTGCTCAATAACTCGATTTTATAAAGAAACACTTAACTATGGAACATATTTTAGGAAAAGAGAGAACCGTGATTCTTAGTTGATCAGCTCCTGGCCGTAACCACGGAATCCTCCGACTGTTCCTAGTTTCCATGCGTATTTGGTCTCGTGGGTCTTGATCTCATAAGAGTAGATTTGTCGATGCATTTAAATTAAATGAATTTAAATTAAAAACAAGGGTAGCTAGAATTCGTCATACACGTAATCCGCTAGATAGCCTTACTGATGAGTCCTCTAGCGGGTCTAGGACGAAACACCTCCTTTCTTTTCCTCGTATTAAAACATTTTAATAGCTTACGTGGTTCTCGAACCTGAAGATTCAAATCCGAATCCAGCGTTTAGTATTCACAAAAATAGCTAATTGTTGTTGTAAATGATCAAACCTTTGCGACGGGAATAAAAATTTGTAATATCCTGAAGATAAATTACGATCGATAACCAATTAATTAATTATTCGTTATATAGTTCGTTATTTCACAAGCATTGGTTCGTTTAGTCTAAACGCACATTAATGTTATTTTCCATCGTAAATCCTACATTTTTCTGATCCACCACGAGAAATAAAACTGCGTCGCTGCAAGAATGATCACGTGGATCACCGATTAATTTATTCCACGCCCTTTACTCCCTGTTTAGGGTTCTTGTATCGATACACTCTCAATGAAGAATTTTTGTTGCGTAGATGACTACAGAATTAAATGCCCGCGGATCCAGATTAAATCGTGATATGGACGCGAGCTTTCAATACCTATTCAATAATTATTGTTCGCAGATATTAACGACTTTTGTTTTTTAAAAATTGAGGATGACGGGTTCTCTGCGACAAAAACGTATAGTGACTATGATCATAAATCGCCAATGGAGTATCGTGAATTGAGTGCGGGCTTTTATATATTTGCGATAAGCCGCAGTGCAGTGAGTGATGAAGTTACTATAGCCACAAAAATCATTTCGTGTACAGTAGGATCGAGGGAGCTTGGATTAATAACTTCGTTTAAAAAAAGTTATATATATATGTAATGTTACAGACAAAAATCGAACATTTTATATGTAATATTATAGCTGCATTTCTACAGCGATGAACCATGTTTAAAACCGTTACAGTACAGTACCTATATGTGTATATACGTAGATTGCTAGTAACTCTTATAGTGTGTGATACGCGTTAAACTTTAACGTCACCATTAAAACGGTCATCATGATTTTATAAAATATAGACAACATAAAACGGCACCCTATCTTCTAGCATTTACTGTACGAAATCCTAGCTTGTGAATTCGCGTGGGAAATTCAAGCTGCCACCTGACGTAGTAACCGGCAGTAGGCAGGATCGTATTACTGCAATCTCTAAAATGTGATTATTGGTACCACGTAACTTCCAAATAAACGTTTTTCGGTACCTACCATACTTTGAGAGATAATGATCCATTCCCAATTCAGATTCCCAATTCAGTAGATTCGCCTATCTTAAAACCATTTTGTATAACGATTAATAAACAAATGTTACTTAAAGAATTATTAATGAATCCGCACACACACAGGCTGATTTTATCAGAATTCATAAAGAATTTGAATATACTATTGCATTATTTCGAACTCATTTAATTTTTAAAAACAAAATAGATTTCTGTGCAACTCCCCTAAGTATCTGACAATTAACGCAAACTATTTTTATTTTGCATAAAAATTCACGGTTTATTTATCCGGTAAACCTCAATGGAGGTATAATTAGACAGTTACATAAAATAAAAAAAAGTGGTAAAACTGTTTCCATTGTGTACAACAATTTGCTTCGAATACGTGCACGATACGGATCCCGCCCACGAAATGTTTCGAATGTATACCATCAACTGCGTTAAAATCATGAATCTCGAGTTAAGCTATAGAGCTTATTGTATTATTAACACGCAAACATACAGAGTGGATAATCGTTACATTTAACGAAAGATTTCCGCGGCAAACTATCATGCAGTTTCGCCCAGGAAAATTTCGGCAGAATTTATTTCCGCAATATACGGAATACACCGGACCCTCGAATAATTTGAATAATTCGCATGCATATTATGTTATTGTAGAATACGGTTTGCTTCGGATAACTTTGTTCTAGCCGGTGTGTCGGCTTTTACAATGTTTACGGCCGAATAATGAATTACTTTGCAGGAAAGGGATACGAACGTGTGAAACGCCCGATTAAAACGAACACCGAAAGCCCAAACCTGGCGTGAACGTTGTTAAAATTTCACGGGTATTTGTCTCTACGCTGTGTCAATAAATGTCACCGACGTGAAAAAGATAATGGAAAGCTATGGATTCGTACGAAATAAACTCGCACGCTAGATCAGTCATAGCACCGCGCTCGTTTCTCGACAGTAAATTCGAACAATCCAATGGGCACCTGCCTACAGGCACCGTCTGTGGAACGACGATAAACCAATACACAATTTGGCTCCACTTTTCTTTGCGTAACCGATTTTTGCCTCGTTCTCCTATGTATTCCTAGGTGTTCAAAAGTTATGAGTGATTTTTAGTTGACGTGAAATATTTCGTCCATAGCATCGTACGTACGATTTATGAGGACGAGATATCTCGTCCATTGTAGCGAAAGTGTTACAGACTGCCAGTCTTACGAGAGATCACGTCATTCGAATAATGAGTAGGTTTGTCTAGTAATCAAAAAAGTATGTGAAATAAAGTCTTCAATGTCTTTTCAGGTTTCTCAGTGTTCTTCTGGATTCAACCATGCAGACAATCCTCGCATACATGGTCAACAATGATTGGCAAACAGAATACTATACCAAATGTAAATAAGAATAATTCAGCCCTGCCTAATATGTATGTTTGACAGGTAAATTATATTTTCAAAAGCAAATAATTCTCCGATAGTTAATTAATGGTTGTAGGATGTCCATATTGGAGTTTATTAAATAGTTCGTTGCATATTGTATTCGTACGTTTTGAATAGTATTAACCAATCGAATATTTTATTCATTTATTTCGGAACAAAAATTCTACCTTTTCTAATATTGACTTTTTTACATAATATTGATTATTTACTTCGTTAAATCAGAATCTTATATTATTTTTCGTGGGAATGTTATAACAGGAGCACAAGTGGTTAGTGGTTCTAATCAATTACCAAATCCCCCAATTATAAAAGGGATTACTATAAAAAAGATGATGCACTATAGCTTTGATCGATATTGATTCATCAAGATGTAATTAGTACTGCTTGGCATTAATAACACTAACCTAACAACCAAACAATTGAAATTGGATAATCCAGAAATATAAATAAGAATTGAAAAATATATGTACTACTATAAAAGCATTTCCAGTGTAAAAATCAATTCACCTCAAATGGAGTGTTTATAATCAAAGAATGAACACATTATTTTGTGTTAAAATTGTACTACCTAAAATAACGCAATGTCGTGTTAGTGGTACATGTAGCACAGTTTGGGGAACGCTGGTGTAGAAGAATGACAAATTGTAGGAAGCAAACAACTGGCGGGAAAAGTGACCGAAACGATTTTGTGTGACCAGCGGATTCTATTCCGGCCACGTGCAACGATTACGCACGCCTCGTTACCTCGTTCACGCGTCCTGGCGCGTTGAACGTTGTTCTTGGTCGACCCGGAGCACAACGCCATATCAAATCCGGACCAGACGCGTGCCATAACTAGTTCAAACACAGAGATCTCGGCTTGGCGGTATCAGAACCTCCGTTTCCCATCTGCTCTAATAACGTACAACCAAGCGATAGAGTCGAGCGCGTCCGTGTATACGTAAGTCTATTCTTGTTCTCGCCTATTTACTCGCTCGTACGCGTGTCCGGATGGGTTACGATATGATTTATACGTAGCCCGCAGCAATATGTCACCGAACGACAGCGATGATACGACGAGAGCATACGTTCGTCACATCGAATTTTCTGAACCCGCTTCCAATCCATTTTCCTTTGCACGCTAGGTCCAACTTATCGTGATTTTTATTGCAACGGACGCGGGATTACATTCAGTTTAATATGGTTTCTCAAAACTGTCTTCACCGTTCCAATAATTACAGAATAAAATATTTGATATCGATTTCATATATTTTTAAAGTGGGCACAGTTGTGCGCGTTATCGATGAAACTTCGTGCACGTGCGTAACTTACTTAGATCTACAAAATGCATATTTTTACTTTTCATTATAGGTGCAGATAGAAAAGTTAAAAATTCTGGCCATTGCTAATTGTATGTGTATTTACACCAATAAACGCCATGGTATATTTTTAGATATCCATGAAAGAATATTGTGTTTAGTCGTAGTTTCCCGAGGACACTCTCAAGTGACGTGCGGACGTATTCCTACTCAAGGTTGTAAGGCTTGAGCCCGGTTATGAAAACTGCGGACACGTCGACTCGAGAATGACCCCGTACGACTGGATACTACCCGCCAAATCAATATTGGGTAGCCGGTTCAATGGGTAAAGTGATATGACAATGATTGATCGGATCGATTCAAAAGGGATACATTAAAGAAAGCGTTTCGTCCCGGACCTGCTAGTGGACTCGTCAGTAAGGCAATTCTAGCAGGTCCTGCCTTATACGCTAGCGCACGCAAGGGATTTAGAATGATAGCGCGGAATTTGGCGCGATTGTCCCGATCGTTGGACCACGTAATATCGCGATGCAAGTCTTCAAACTAATACTCAGATCGACAAGACAACGGCCGGTGCGTTGTGCTTGTCTATTCGCGGATTCAAAAATATTGCTCGTCCGAGAGCTAGCAGAGAACTGTTTGCGTTTGAATTCTAGACCGTTCGCGTTGAGGAAGAAAATGCACTGATTGGTTCCTACCGAAAGTTGCAGTTACCAATCAGCGTCCTCAAGAATGTTTAGCTCTCTTTCCCATGGCTCTAAAGGAGGCCTGTTTCTGAGAAAGAGAGAGACGATTCGTGAGAGAGACGCTCCGTCACTCGACACCGTACGTATCGGCCGAAACAGGACCTTTTTCCGCGACCGGGTTTATGGCACTCTGTAACTTAGTATATACAGAAAAATAGACATCTGGCGATGTCTAGAATGGTCACCGGAAGACCCTAATTGACTGAATCTTCGAGGAAGATTACTAGTCACGAACGTACCATAAATATTGTCCGAAAGAACCACGTGTCCTGTTCCTACGCGACGGAACATATTGAATAAGACAATTTATTGAATATGTAAACTTTCTTTTATGATTGAAAATACAATGATTCAACTTCGAGATGAAGCAACAAAAGAAGATTAAGTATACGGCAGAATGTATAACCTTTTGTTGCTCGGTCGATTTAAAGGATTAAAGAACAGGGTAATTGCACTGTTCAATCAACCTTTGTGAATCACTAAGCGCACATGAAAATCGAATTTCTCGTTCTGTGAAACCAGTTACGGTACTTTTGATGAATTCGTCTTACGATGAAAGGAAACGTTGACATGCGATTGAAACGTGACGCGTATGTGTGTTTAATGTGGGTAGTAAACATGACCTTTGTTGTATTGTAAAACGGTGTACCACAGGTGAAACTGACTATTTAATACAATGCGTGGTCCCTGGGAGTAAACATGTACGTATTTATTATAGGTCCATGGGCAAAATCGAAAGGACTGAAATTGGGGGAATAATCACGTATTTACCTTACAAACCACTGCCATTGATTTCTATCCCGTTGTTTAACGTCCAAACGTTATACCAACGGCATTGAATTCATCAGCCATTGTCTTTCTTCTGATTCAAACAACTCGGAGTATGGCCGTCGTCATAGGAATTCCATGAAACTAAAGTTCTCAGTGAAGTTTGAACTACCACATCGTTACGACAAATCTTATTCGTAATTCATAACTTTCTCACATACATTCATTCCTTTCGTGCAGAGTCCTCTTGTATTAAAGCTATAAAAAAATTTCTGAAAAATTTTTTATCGTGTCACAAATCATGTACAGATAATATTTAAATAATTTTAACTGATACTGTTTTGTAAAGCATGTAGAAATTTCTGAAGAGTTTTCAATTTTCTATCACGTCAAAACATGTACAGATCATATTTCAATAATTTTAACTGATTTATTATATATAATCATTTTTCATGTCTACTAAAGTTTCAGAGATACACAATGAAATTGAATAATACACGTTCAAAGGACAAATTCATTCTTAAAAATCGGGAAAAAGGCTAAAATGAAATATTGTGACCAGCTTCTATATCGAAATGTCTAACAAATAACAAACTTTAAAAATAGTTTGTATGATTACTTAACCGAAGTGTCTTTACAAGTTGAAAAGAAGAATAATGATCAAATTTTAACGGTTCTGTATGCAAGTTATTTTTATTTTTCAGTGCATTCGTGTCGGAAAAAATGGCGCGTTTCAATTCTCCCGTGAAATCGTTCGGCAAAGGTGTCAGGTGTGTCTCGGCGGACAATTTGGTCACGAGCCTATTATTCGGCTCTTATTCAATCCCATGGCCCGTGTCTGAATAAATCGGCGTCATTTCCTCGCGAATCGCCGACTCTATATCTTTCTTTCTTCCCATTTCACGGCTCCGCCGTTTCCCGTCGTCCCGGGCCACCCGCGTCCCAACTGCAGAATGCAGCCGATTCAATTCGGAGTGGCTTCCAGGAGTGGAAGTAACCTCTTCCCGAGATATATTAAGGACTCCCGAGGAAGTTGATCGAACTCCCTCTACCGGCTATCCAAAATGATCCGCGAGAAAGTCAAAGCCGACCGTGCAAATTGACTATGAGAACATTCAAAGCGAAATTGACCCCTCCCCACTCTACCGACGATGTTTGTTCGCGATATAGAAATTCCATTTGTCGTGAACTCGCGTATCAATCGCGTCGAATAATAGAAGCAAGGCAAAATTAACACGTCAATTTTTACGAAAAGATTCGGTTACACAGCTTTATTATTCAGGTTAATCTATTAAGACTCAACCTTCAATATATTCTAACAAAATTTGGCTCACTCGAATTTTTATAAGTGATCCCTGGTTAAGCTATGTTCCTTCTGTTTCAAGTAGATTATAAGTAAACTGTAAATTTTTAGACACAGCAAAAAAGATACAATATTTTTTAATCATGTAAATATCTTTACTCTTTTACATTTACTTTACTCATTTTCGTCCAGTTATTAATAATTTTGCAGCCAACTCAACCATCAGATTGAAATATGAACAAGAAGAGAATAAACCTGATATTTTATTTCTATAACGAAAAGTGAATTGTACAGTTAAGACCATAAGTGACGTATGAAAAAGGAATAAATTAAAATTATTAATTTACGTAAATTGTGTCGTATGGTTTCTAATAATACTGTGGTACCTATAAGACACGTTCAGCAAACGTTGTTGAAATACTACAATTATGGTGACCGAGAAGAGTAAAGAGGAAAAGGATTAGAAAGAGCAAGTTATTTTGAATCCTGATAGGAATCTCGATTCATTCGAGACAGCTTGACAATTTCCAATTTATAATATATGCCGTGAAAGAGATTAGCTTCGATAAAATACGATCACGATTCGATATTGTTGCTCGTGTGATAATTGAATTTTCCGTTTCTCGAGAATAGCTCGCGTCGTATATGTACATAGATCTCTCGTTTTCTTCGCCGGGTGAAATGAATCAGTGCTAGGTTAAAAGAAGCCGATTCTCAATTTGCCAGTATCAGATATGATATTCCGGTGAAAATAGGGATTCGTGAGATTGACCGCGAAAAAGGAAGAGAGATGTTATACGAGGAGTGTTGAAATTTGGTGAGAGGGAAGGGAGAGAGGGGTGAGACGGCCATCGAGGCGTTATAGGCCGCGGTTTGGAAAACGAATAAAAGTTTTCCGATCCCGAAATCCTTTTACGACTTTATTTTTACCGCGCTTCCAGCCGCTGCCAATAAACGAATCCCGACTCTTAATAACTTCTGTAATATTGTCACAATCCTAAACACAGTTCAAAAGGCAAATTTCTCGTTCGAAATATCGAACAGTCGGCATACTTTTTGTACAAACGTACAAAAAAAAAGTTTAAATATTGGAGCACAGAAATTCATTTTTATTAGGTTGGCAACTAAGTTCCTGACCTCCACATTTTCTGAAACAAAGTCGTTTATATATATTTTTCAAACACGAGTATTTTACATGAAATTAATCGCAAAATTCAGAGCTTCCAATAATATACAGTTCAAAAGGAATGGCCACTAAATGAGGTTATAATGATGTAATAAAAGAATTACGAAACAGAAGGTCGCGAATTTAGTTATCAATCTAATAAATTAAACCAAATAATTTGACAATCCAAAATCATTCTTTTAATTTAAGCTTATCTTCTAGTGAGATTCATACATAGTTTGTTTATAATTTCTAGATAGTCAATATTTTATATAGTAACTATACGAACCTCTTCAGAGACACAGAAACATTTGCGTACATTTACTATTTTTTCAAATTGCAATTATTCTAAATAAGGAGAAATTAAAATTCTGTTGGAGAAGCACGAGCTACCGAATATCTGTACAATCATGCCAATAACACTTTCAATATCACCGTCGACTAAATAGAACTCTCGAACTGTGGAAGCATCGGCATTGGTAACACCGATTCGTGAAACTTTGTGCTTCTTTATCCGATATTTCTTTTTTTCAAATTCCTCGTATCGTCACGTTATTCGGTTTCAGTAGAATGCGAAAATAGAACCCGAAACGTTGTCGAAGTGTGCGAGCAGTAATCGCATTACAAAAGGTAACACCAGCTTTGAGAGGCGAGCTCGAACGTTACGCTACAATTTCACGTTCGGACGTGTCGTAAAAGTTAATTGATAAAATTGCCGTCACACGGGCTGTGATTTCGATGCTTTATGATAGCGAGAATGAGACACATTATTGACGTTTTCGATGGATCGGCCCGCGTTTTCTGTCGATTCGCAGATTATTCGATTGTTATCGGTGAACAATCACCATCATCGTTCGTCGATATCTCACTTCTTAATTGTTACACGTCGGTTTGTTACTTGCTGAAGAGTTATTACGCTCTTCATCCGTTCATTGTGCTTTTTTTGAAAAACAGCCGATCGATTATAGTTCGGCAGAACGCATCGATTTGAATACCGTTGATAATTACATACAATTCGCGTGGATTGCCGGCAGCTCCATTAATGATACAGGTACATTAATGTTTGAATGATGTATTATCTACTTATTTGTAATCTGGATTAACATTGCTACATGGCTAATTCCTGTTACAGACGTATTGATGTTATGATAACGTCGACGATAAATGAACAAATAATCAAATAAAGTCTATCGAGCACTCAACAGCGCCGTGCATGACCGATACTAGATTGCCATAGTATAGATCGGAATAATCTACAACAACAAGTACAACATGTCAAAACTATTTGTTTAATCAATATTTAAAAAATTCATCTATGGACCATCATCCATCATCCATACATAATCTATAGACCAAAATAGGGGATACGTGTTTTCGGAATTTCTTTATTTTTGTCATTTAACAATAATTATTAAATACGATATATAATACGAATTTTTTAAAATATTGATTAAACAAATAATTTTTTCTGAAATCTTTTTATATACCTACATTTCCCGGTCAAAAATATAAAAATAAAAAAAATCGTTCAGCTACAAAAATACGTGTGAAATATTTTTCAACAAACTAGATCCTGTATACATTTGATTAAAATCGGTGTGTTACACTTGGGAAATGTCCCTTGTTACTCTCTAAACAATGTAAACGCGTTAACGTTGGTCCGGTGTTGTTCGTGTGCGGGCTGTTAAGTAGGCGATAGCCTTAAATATAAATTACCTACACCGAGATGCTATATGTTTTGATTGATCGATGCTAAATAAATTTTATTGCTCGAACTAATTCGAACAACCTGAAAAGTAGAACGCTCCTCGAGGCGGACACGCCGAGTCTGCCAACCGATGGCTGGTTAACACACACTGACAGCTCTGCGTACGCTTGTCAGCTTGAAAGATCCCGCTCGGATCGAGTAATTCCTCGACGTCTGCAGGACAGAAAATTTCATCGACGGATTAATCCCTGAGCACCTTGCGCGGAAAGCGAAAAAGTACGCAGCCAGTCAGTCGCGTATCCCGACACTATCGGTCGTTGCGAGATCAGTTTGACAGTCGTAGCCCAATCTGCCTGAACGAAAGTTATATTTTGGTGCAGCCATAGTAAAATTTTTTAACACTTCGGGTGCCACTTCTCTAAGAAAGAAGGAACAGAATTGTTTGTTCGGATTTAGAAATAATGATTTTATCCAACGTTATAGTAATATCAGTCGTTGTAAATATCTGACCTAGAAAAATCAAAAAACTTTTCTTCCGAATAAATAAATAAATAAATATATATATTAGATTACATATCTTTACGCAAAATAAAATTGTTATTTATTACACAAAAATTGTATTCTTCTATCAATTATCCTATTAAGCTGAAACTAATACCTTGATGTCTTTAAATATTTGTAACATATCTACTGCTTTAAAATGTACGTACCATTTTTTTCAAAAATTCATAAAATCTGCAGTCTAGAATCATTGTCCAGATCAGAACGAACGTAAAATACTGACCAATATCTGGGTTACCTAAGCAAAAATTTGTCCACAAAAAAATCACCGGTGTTCCGAAACGTCGAAATTGAATTTTACAAATTCCTCGTCAGCTCTAGTTGGGACAAGAGCCGGGAAAGATTGATTTTCGGCGAATCATGACAGCCAATTTCAGCATTCTTCCAAAGGGCATGAGTGACATTGTGTTCGAAAGTCCGTGGAGCAATTAATTCGATCAAAATACAAAAGATAGGAGTTTTCGATTAGCGACGATTGAACAGCGGGTGGCGGAGGCTAATTACTTTCCAGTCGGAACAAACGAACGACTCGGCTTTGACGGTAACACGGCGTTGCGTGCGCTGCGCTTATGATCGTTCAATTCGAGGTCGCAAGTCACTGCGACCACGACGGTGGAGGGGACTAATCGCATTTGACGCGGTTCAGGAGAATGGAAAAATTTCTGAGCGCCGGATTTCCGAGGGCCTTGCTAGTAGATGCGATTGTTCGCGTTTGAAAGGAATCCGACGGCACTGTCGGCGCACGGGCCACCGCTAAAAGACCTACTACGCGTTGTTGCACGATGACGCGGAATTTGAAAATGAGGTCGAGATACAAAGGAGTAGCCCGAGAAGAGAGAGAGAGAGAGAGAGAGAGAGAGAGAGAGAGAGAGAGAGAGAGACGGCGTGGAATGGAAGAGGGGACGTGACGTGAAAAAGAACGACGCTAAGAGAGGGACAGTGTTTTAAAGAGGAACCTCTAATGCGCGTTCTCCGACGAAATTCCTACCCTGTGCTAGTGTAAAATTCGCCGGTCAACAATTATGAAATTGCTAATTTCTTTGATAGCGAATCTTTCCGTCTCGCGTCAGTCTTAAACTGGATATTCCAGTGCTTGATCAATTTCAAACTCATTTCATTAAGGATATCAGGTAGGAAAACGCGTTCAGCTTCTCTTACATAGATCCTCCAACTTTTAGATCGTTAACACCGGAAAAAGCTTGCGAAGGAAGAGGTTAATTAAACTAATGCAAATGTATACAGATGATAGGAGCGGAAGGGAAATATTGGGAGTTCGTGTTCCTCGTGATTTCGACCTAGAGCAGAGTTTTCAGTTGAGCTTCCTTCTGGAAAACGCATCGACCAGCACCTCTAAAATTTCTTCTGCTTCTTTCGCAGAGCTATCTCCGCCAAACTTTCAGAGTGTTTTGGGAACTAGTCTAAGCAACAAATATAAAGCTCTTGTGTGCAGTTGTGGAAAAACAATTCATTTTTAGGGAGAGAATCCCCTGGATTTATAATGTTTAATTAATATTCTTTTATACGCCTTTGTCTATCCACATAACCAATTTTCTCTTCGAAACTTCGAAGTTTGTTCCTGGCTAGTGGTTCACCACGTTCTGATTGACAAGGCAAATATTGAAAGTTTTGAAAATTATATACGCACAATAAATAATATTACTATAACTGGTTAAAAAGTACCAGTTTTTAAAATAACATAAGTTTACCCGTATACGTTCCTGGAGTGAAAATTCGTCTATTTTCTATTTGAGATACAACTATTTTTTAATTCTTAAAATATGAGTATGATTAAAATTAAAATGATTAATTCAATTAATTTTTTAGTGTTCGGGTAATGTACCAGTTTCTCAGTTACAGTGCCAGATATGTGCCAGATTTGTCCTGAACATGTGGCATGTATTCAGACATTAAGGAATTCTAATGTCGGAGGTTCGTATAATAGTATCTATTCCATTATCAATCTCATAGAACATTACTGGGTTCTTCTTGCTTCGATTCACTAAACCAACGGTTTCATTTATCATGGGATTTAATTTGATAATAAATTTATAATGCTGCGTGTACAGACCTCGCATATATTTTCGTTATTATTTTCTTGCTATGCTTATCTTGGGGATTATTCTGCCTTTTAAACTGGCTGTGTGGTGTCCTTTCATTTCATTTTTAATGCTACTTGGTTCCATAAATTCTTTGCACTTCTCCGTATAATACTTCATTTGCGTATTTTTCAGTATTATAATTCATATGTTCCTCTTCCTTATTTTTTCGTATGAGTTTTCTATATACTCAGTATATGCTTCGAGTCATATTGTACGTCGAAGGTATCGTTGCCATATGAAAAAATGAAGTTTCCATCTGCAGTAAATTCGAGGCGAGTACCGCGCTTGCATTCGACGCACGGAACGTGGGCTATAATTGCATTAACGGTTATTAACTGGTGCATGATGTCCAAACCGTATTGGAAAAATTGCATCAAACAGTGTGAAAGAACAAACACACATCGGCCCGAGATTTGCATGTGATTACATATTCGATTAAAAACTGAACTCTCGTCGCGTCATCGAGATACAGGCATTGTATGCAATTTTCGTTAAAAGAAATACACTGATTGATTCATTATATGAATTGATTTTTTTGCCCTTCTACCCGGAGTAATTGGTTACCGAAACAGACCTATGCTCGATGGAATATGTTATATAGCACATATCGATCGCATTATTTCATTATGTAACTAATAACTAATAACATGTATAAAAAAATATAATATTGTCGACCATTCATCTTTAACCAATTCCATTTTAGTCTAGAATTATTGGATATTTTGTAGTCAACGTATTCCCTGTTCTTGATTTAAACTGAATCGAGATTAAAACGAAATTAGCATTTATCGTGACCTAGCAGACGATTCCCAAAAATGTGGATTTGCATAAAAATTTCCAAGTAAAAATTGAATAAATATTGGGAAGAAAGACGTAAATTGCGAAATCTTTTAAATCCACTTTTTCGTGCAATGTATGCCAATTTGATGTTGCAATCACTTTGGCAAAGCTTTTAATACCTGACAGTGGCACATGAAGTTTTGCATTACAGAATGATACACAAGCATTCGTTGCTGCATGTAGCAAGTATGTAGAAACCCATTTCATTTAAAAAAGCGTAGATTAGACCTAGTCATTAGCAAGATAGCATATTAAAACTGACGTAACTTCATACATTCCGGCGTGTGTAGGCAGCTTAATGGCAAGACACATAAAATATGTAGAGTATTATCTTCAATCTAATCGAGCAGGAACATTCGAGAGGAAGGGAAGGATTAGTTGAATCTAGTCCATCAATTAAGATTTAATTAAGCAACCATTCCTGATGAAAGATTGCCAGAGTCTTGTCGAGATTTCTCGAGAATGAGAGCTTGAAATAGATGAAGCAAGACTCAGTAGAATGTAACTTATATTTAATCCATATTTAACCAAATTCCGTGCCATCCAGGTCTTTCAGGAGTCACTGAAGGGCTCTGATGGGATTCCGAAGGTCTTGAACGACCTCGTGGCTTTTTGGAGAGCCTTGTCGGACTTGGAAGCTGTAAGTAATCCTTGCTGGGCCTCTGTGGTCAATTGAGGCTATTCAAGTGTCCTCATTGTCCTTCGTAGCTGTTGGCAGTATCTTTGATAATTCATGAAGACCGTAAAAACGTCACGAGAGCTTTCAAATCTTTTTCAAATTTACATGACATTCATAGAAAACTTTTTACTGGGCATTTACATTTTGTATGCCTATTAATTTGCGGTAAAGATTCATATCTTCCAATAGACCACGATGAAGTATGCATAATTCTTGATCAGCCCAACAGTTTGGAATTACTCTGGGAATTAATAAAAATGGAACTGTATTTATAGCGTTGATACACACTGTCCCATTGTTCTAGGCAAACAATTTTTACTTTGCAATATCATCTCTCACCGTGCAATTATAATAGTAAAGCGTGTATAACAAAGCATAAACTTTGCACAGTGGGAAACTATCATTATACAGTAGAATAATTGGTCAAGATTCATTTGTAATTTTTTCGCGAACAGGAAGATTTGATTTCACATCATCGGTAGTATAGAGTGTTTCTGCTGGCCCTTCTAGCAAGAAACTCGTAAGAAAGAGACGGTTCGAGCCACTCTTGCGGAATTAGTGTTATCGCGGAAAAGAAAGCGGCCGGACATTAGCGTTAATTCAGCGGGATGATGTATTCGCATTAATTGGCTCCAGCTAATTTCAACGTAATTAAGAGAACCTCGCGGAGTCTCGTAGCTCCGGTAACTTGGTGGAAGCAGATCTGGCCAACAGCCAGCCAGAAGAAACGTGAAAGAGTCCCGACAGTAAGTCGAAAATTACGAGGCGCGGTCATAAGCTAATGCCTATTAGCTGATAAAAACAAGGACGATGGTCGGGGCGAAGGCAGTTTCGACTTTGAAATACGATGCAATTGAATTATTTCGCGGACAGAACGTTACAAAGTTTTTCTTGTAACTGTGAATCGTTTAGACAATGTCATTCTCGCGACATATTTTCATTTAATTAACGTCATATGCTCCACGTCGCATTAATTAGCTCCAATAGCCGATATCGTACCATTTGCTTCAATAGACATTGACCTATTCTACTGGCACGGACAGGCACTCGTTTATCCGATCCAAGCACGTACCGTCGCGTCGTATTTTACTTGTCTGACCAACCGGAGGTCTATTCTACTTGTCCGACAGAACACGGCGCCACTGTTCGATCTGAAATCGATTCCGCGTTGTTATGAACATTTCATAATTATTCATTTATGCTCTTTTGTAGAAGATAAAAGAAGACACATCGTACGAAAAACGCCATTTTGAAATACACAAAGATAAACAAATTCACTTTATTTTATTCATTCTTTTTGCATATTTAAACTACATTAATTTTCTAACAAATTAAGTGTATGTAGGATTGAAGTCGTCGATAGAATCGATAGAAACACGTCCGTAAACACAAACAATTTGACATTTAATTTAAAATATAACGGATACAATTAATAAAAATATCTCGTCTAAATCTCCGTCTGAGATCAAACATGTCTTTACTTTTTTACACGTCGTACCAAAATAATCAAAAATCGCATATTACAAATCTGAAGAACGCAATCGGAGACGGCATCTCCCTACATATATTTATGCAATCAGGGTTGAAAAATTTTCAGTTGAAAACGAATCAGTAAGAAACACGAACACGCACGCAATGAAACTTTTTAGGACAAGTTTCTATGTACTTGGCACAGCTGAACACGAACACTGATGAAACACTGTTTTTTTATAAACAGAGATAAAGTTGACAACCATGGTGTTTCCAGTGCTTTAATGTGGAAAAAAGCACTATACTTATATGGTGTCCCAACCTTTACGACAGTCCCATACTATTTAAGCTTTTACTCAACAATCAGAATGAATTCATTTCAACAGTCGATAAATGTTTGCACAGTATGATCGAGGCGCGCGACATTTGCGCGAACACTTTGCAGAAACCATTTCACCGGATCAGGCGAAGTATTAATTTGATCGCAGTCATTCGTTACGACTTTTGCAATTACGTTTGCTGGCGACGGGACACTGGAGCGGATAAAAGTGCGTAATCCGGAAGGGTTAAGTGTGCTCGATAGAACGTTAAAAGCAATGACTGTGTGCTCGCGAGGCGCGCCGTGTCGGGGAAGTTGCGCTTGAACTTTCATAATGCGAAATCCAAGGGTGGCAGGGGGGGGTGAAGCAACGAGCGGTCCTCGAACGGGTTACGAGCGATCCAATCGCGGAGTACCGAGCGAGCTCCTCGTTCGTCTATGTACGCCGAGCATTTACTAATAAATGGCTGTTCACCAAACAATGCCAGCAACGTGTCGGGCTATCGGCAAAGGAATGAGCCGTGACCGAAAGAATGGTCGTCTGACGACGAGTGCCGTCGCGTGCTCAACCGAGAACTTTTCAAACCGTATTCTCGACGCTCGCAAAGCACGCCGACGATAAAATCAACTGTTTCTTTGATTCGAACATCTATAAATTCCTTGCTTAACCTTTGACGGCGATTGTTCGACGTTTAAGAGGATCGACGGCGATTATAGACTACCACAGGCTCCCGCGAAATTGAAATAGATCAATCACTGGAAACCGTAACTGGAAAGTTGACATTTATTATAGTTACAGACCTTCGCTTGATATTCGAGAGTGATTAATGTTGCTGGGGTTCTTTAAATAAATGTATACGCAGGGTTGAATATATGTATAAGTAGTGATATATTTGCTATTCTTATATTATTACTTATACTTTGTATCTTATATTATTTATATATTATACTTTGCTATTATTATTCTATCTAATATTCGTTACTGCGTGTTGTACGTGTTCTCACCAAAAACCTACGACAGATGGGACGCGCTTCGATCACATACATAGAAAAACGCTACAAAATGTTTGTTCCCACAATGTCGAAATAATTTTATTAATGGAACCAAAACTGGAAAGTTATAAAATTGATCGTAGGCTAGCCACGTTATCGGTGATTCGTGGTTTCGTTTAATGGATTAGGGTCATAGTTAGCTATGACGATTACTTCTTCTGAAAATGGAACATGTACGTCGAGTGTCGATCGATTGTTCGAGATGCGCGTTGCGAAGTTGTCTCTCCCAGGTTTATTGGTAGATCTTAATCGTTAATTATTCCAATGCGCGCTAATTGCTGATTCGGTGGATTATCTGGTTATCTACTCGTTCGACCAGCCTCTCTCTTTCACGATTCCCTTCTCCGAGGCTGCTCCTTCCTGTTTCACTCTATTGCTCGCCTTTCCCGATTAATGGTTTATACGGCTCGATGGGATGGTGTGCGGTTCCACGGGGATTTTCGATCGAATTTCGTCCGATAGTTTAGTCACTATTCGCCTACGTTCGACGTTCGTTGAAGGGATTACTCCCCTGAATTAGCGGATGTTTGCAAAGGAGGGCTCGTTTCTGATTTTTGGAATTGTTATCTTAACTCTTCACGTAAGACGGTTCTTAGTTTCATAGATATTAGCACAATATGTTGATGATAACATTGGGCGTGCTTCGTTGAAAGAATGATCATGGACAATTCGTATCCATTTTGCCATTTAAAGAAAAACAAATTCCCTTCGAAACTCGACAGATGGGTACCGCGTTTTTTAATAGAAACGAATAAACCACGACTTTATTTGAAGAAAAATCACGCAGTTCTCGCGAAAAAATAATCCATCAGCTTGTACAGCACAACCGGTTATGTTTCATTTTTTAATCGAGCAGGCACTTATGCAACGAGGATGAAAAAATAAAAACGTCCGCGAACGTATACATCTTGTCTGCTGTGTATTAATGATACCCTAAGTTTTTAACACAAGTATATTTTTGTTCCGTAAATATCCCGGGCAACGTTTACGCGGAATAAACGAGCAGATTACAAGGCGCGAAAAGTAGCTGGGTTAATAGCGGTTGAAATTACCAGCGGCCTGCGCCGGGGCCTGCTTAAGGGCGTTAATAATAATTAATAAGAATGCAGCCGGTTTAACCGGGTGAAAGGTGATACGGGTGTTATGGTAAATCCTATTACCGTGTTCCCCCGTTGTCGGATAGGGCGGAGAACTGATTAAAAAATTAACCCAGTTCGATAATGTCCAGTTGCCTTCGTGCATTGTTCGATCGTTGATTCCTCCTGCCCGGCGGCTATCGTTATGAGAGAACGATATTTACGCGGGATTAATAGCTAATTAATTTCCAGCCGGGTTACGAGCCTTAGATATACGCCGGCCGAGTAATTTCCAGGGGGCTGCGTTTTAATTAACTTACGTCGGTTCCCTTGAGCGCGCTATTCGCTCTCGTGGCCTGCGCGTGAGATATAAGGAAAAAAGTAGAGAGGGTAGGGGGGTGTATCGTCGATGGAAAAACGAAAAATAAGGACTCACCGGCCGCACGGAAAATAAAATCTAAATCGACGGGGTTCGTACCGGTCGCCATTATACACCGCGGTTTAAAAGATTTTAAGTATCCAAAGGCTTATAATACCGGTCGACACCGGGCAGGAACCGAGACTGGGAAGATTCGCTATGGACTAATCTTCCAGAATTTATGGACCCGCTCGATAATGTTCCCGCCTTTCTTTTACCTTAATTCTAACCCGGAGTGCTCATTTCGCTCCCTCGAATTCCACCGGCATTTTTCCATTGCCACCCGCGCCCCCAGCTTTTTCCGTCTCACCCTCTCCGTCTCCCTATTCTTTAGTTACCCTCTACACCCCCTTCACTCTGACCGCTGCACACGTTTTTCATTTCCGTTTCGCATTAAAACCCTTCCCGGCTAACAATAGAATTTAACGTGACCGCTGCGCCGGGCGCTATCGATCTCGCACAATAATTCAAACAGAGTTACATTACGCAGCTGTGTACAGCGCGCCGATTTCTTGTAGTATATGTACCTACCTCGTGGTACGTTTCGTCGAGCGCACCCGTTTATTGACGCCCCTCCCCTATTCCCCACCGTGATACGCGGCCCGTTTTGTCTTCCTCTTTTATCTATCGGTCGACGCAACCTTTTCGCCGATGCCTTTTATTCGTGGAATAAAATGGACGAAAACGAAGCGACGCGGGTATCTGACCGCGACGATTGCATGCGAACGATTTCGCGAGCGGGACACGAAATCCGAGGGAATTTTTCTCCGATCGATCAAAAATCACGCATACATTGTCGCTGTCAGCAGACACCCTCACCGGAACCCCCTTGCCCCCACCCCCTCCAGGGGGAGCAATTTTCCTGGCCGATTTACCATTCGATTTCCGGCTTCCTTTTTATTTCTCTTTTTTTTCGTTCGGCTCGGTTCGGTTCGGTCCACGCTACGTCGCAGGATCGTTTTCGAGGATCTTCCGCTCTAATCCGTGACCGCGATCGATAAATCCTCGATGGCCAGCGGCGGCCATTTATATTTATAGGGGACACGCGGGCCCGCGAGCTGTAACATTATTCAGCCGGGTAGAAAGCGCGCAACGAACAACGCGGCTCGTTAAAAATTGAATCTATTTGCGCAGCGAAGCTTGAAATTCAAATTCGACGAGAAATACCCGCGCCGTCCAGCTGGACCCTTCAGCCTATAATCGACGGTATACGTGTATATATTATATAGGTACGCGCGAGGACTAGGTGGCTGCCAGCGAACCGGGCAATCGGGTCTGTTCAGTCGGAGATTGAAAAAGGAATCTCATGGAAAAAGAGTCCTGCCAGCGAGCTGCATCTAGCACGATTAAAATTTTCAATCGATGCTCGCCGAGACCCTGCCACGTTTTCATCGTTCGCTCTTTGGTTGGTTGCACACGAGAAAATAATAATAATGCCTGGCCTCTCATTCGTATTCGTCATTAAAAGGCTTGAGGGTTCGTTAATACCTTCATATCTCTTATCTTTTTTCTTTCTTTCAACTATTTCGTTATGTATGACTGACAGAATTTTTTTTACTATACTTGAAAATCGATGTGTACTACAATCAGAGTTAGGCAAACTCTAGTCACAAATATGATTATTGACTAAGAACTTCATAGGCTCAACAATAGTGACTAATAATTTATGATTAAATAAATACTTGAGCGTGACTAATAAGTAATGACTGGATCAATATTTGAGCTTAATGGCTAATGAATAATGACTGAATTTTGATTAAGGATGCATATTGAATACTGACTATAATGGCATAACTAATGACTAAATACGGAATGAGAATATGATTGATGACTAATATGCTATGACTAATGACTAAAATGGCTACAAGTTAAAATAAGACATAATAATCACAAACAATATTCTATTACTTTATAAAAATATACAATATAGATTATGATAAATTATGCTGACGAAAAAGGAAAAGGCAGTTGTTGAATAGTTTGAAAGCTGTAGGTTGTACGTACCTAATTCGATTATCTCTATGCTATTACTGAATATACAATACTAATTTTGTTTCCTCCTATTTTCAAATATTCAAAGACAACACCGCACCAGAAACGAACAAGATAACGCAGCAGGTAGAACGTGTTTCTTCCCGTTGTTTGCTGTTGTTGAACTGTCCCGAGGATCCTAGAGGCTCTCTTTTCTTCCGAGCATGACACACAGTGTCGCGAAAAACTTTCACGACGCTTATTGTTCCAGCTCTGTTTTCAAAGGAAGGATGAAGGTACATAACAATACATTTAACCAGCTAAGCATCTCCAAAAATAGAAACAATATTTCTATCACGCTCCTCCTTTTACCGCGCAAAACTTTCATTACGTATCGTTTAAAGTTTCCTTTGATTTTTAATTTTCCTGCGAAAAGGAGATGGCGAGAAAAAAGAGACCAAACTTTTCTACATCGTGCAACCTGCACTACTGTTTATTATTAGTTGTTCTGTCTGTATGTAACAATTCTGAAAGGAAATCGTAATCCTGCACAAAATAATAAGACACCCTGTATATTGCGTATCATTTTTTAGCGTGATCACTGATGAGAAATACATTTCTCACTTTTGAGGTTATATCTTCAATTTTTATTCACAAAGTGGCGTAAAATATTCAGGATTCTATAATTATCTGATAAGAAAATACTTCGAATTAAATTTGGAAAAAAATTTCACTTTAATGGACAGTGAAGAAGAAAATACGTTGACATAAAATAAATATAAATTTTCTAATCACTGTGACCGCAAGGTAGATCGTAGTCCAAGGGGTTAAATAGTACTGTGTATTTTTGACCGCATAAGTCTGCAAGTGATTTTAAGACAAAGTTAATATTTTATTCAGCGCTAGCATATCAGAGAGAAAGCCAAGAGGCAAAAATATTTTCTAGCCTGTCTTAATTTTCGTAGAATTTCTTCAAAAAACGTTTCGCGACGAGAGGAAGGTTCGTACGACCAGACGAGAATTTTCGGCGTCGAATAATATTGTCGTGCGAGCGTGACGATTTCCACGACGGAAAGCTTTAGCGCCTGGTTGACATATTCGCCGGGCGTCTTTCATTACTTTTAATTCCATCTTATGCTGATTACGCCGGGAATACTTAAGCTGCGCACGGTATTTTTTAATTACGGTTGATGCACCACCCCCGTAGACCAGCCCCGGCATTTCATCGATCCTAGAGTCGCTGCGGAGCCACGGGCTACTTCCCGGAATATTGCAAAATCCCGAAGAAACCGCGAAAATCTTCGTCGTGACCGCTCCCGCCAGCCGCTCCACCGAGAGCGAGATTAATTTCACCAGGATTTCACCGATGTCTGATATCCTCTCACATTCTGATCGTCGCTTGCCTAAATCCCAGACCTCCGGCCGGATTATCTTCGCCTATGAAGCAAAATTCGGCGACGACGATCCTTAGTCAACAATAAAAGCGAATAGTTTAGCCAGCAGACTCTTCTCTGTCGAGATTCCTTTTTCTACGCTCGGACGTCTCAAAATTACCACTAAAGTTTTGCTCAAATATCGAAGTGTAAAACTAACTCTTAGAGAGCTACAGTTAGTGACCAATATAGGGTGGCTCTTATCTACTCTTGTCAAAAATGTTTGTCACAAAATTTCTTATACGAAACTCCCAGAATTGTTCTAATTAATTAAAAAAATATGTATGCAATGTTGAGCTTGAACGGTTAACGGAAGAACGTGCCCCGAGGCCCTTCAACATTATACATAATTAATGGTCATAAAATGATTTTTTCAAGATTATATGCCACCAATTGGGATAAACTTTACGTATTTATATTTAGAACATTCTAAAAAAGTAAAATAAACATTCTTTTAAACCAACACGCATATGTAATGTGTCGCTGGGCTATATCTTCATATATTTCACCGTTTTAGAACTTAACAATTCTGTTCAAAACACAACGCGTTTCAACATGTCTTCATAAATTGACCAAAAACGTCAGTCATATATATGTGACAACAGTCTCTCATAACAAACCGATGTGTCACACATATGTGACGGCTGGTAGCCATCGAGTTAAATTACTGTTTATAGATTGCCATAAATAAACGATATTTGCGTCCATTTTAACGTCGAGGTTATACCATATTTCATTTTTAGAAGCGTAGTAGCCATGTTTAGAAATTGTGTTTTAATAACTTGTTTTTCTTTTGTAATACACTGTAAAAGCTGGTAGCCGGTATAAGTTCGACAATTAAGTTACCGAAGTTGTTGACTTCCAAGATTGTTGCCGAGCAAATTTGCTTTTAATAGAAACTTTAAAACGAAAGAACCTTAATATATTACGTTCGTAACTCCATAGTGCTGTTTTGTTACTGTCTCTCCAAGTCACGATGATATTATATTCTCAATATTCGTTATTCAATTACTCCTACACGTACATATTTCTCTTATAACTTCATTAGAATTTTATATTACGCAGACTGGAATATATTTTAATAATCACTGGCGGTACAAAGGATAAACCAATATATTCTGTTTATCTTATCAGTCTCAAACGCTTTCGACCCTCACCCCATCAGACACTTTGTTATTCCGCTAGCTTCCTACGTTATTAAATCCCTTTTCTGATAACAACAAACGATTACTACAACGAGACACACTTAATCGAACACTAAACAGTATGCAATATTTAAAACCAAGAACTTGAGTTTTCATACTTACAAGCAGTCTATAAATACGTGAACTGAACAACTAAATACTCGAAATATAAAATTAAAGAAATACTTATTTTTCGGATTTCGTTTTAATCCAAAAGTACTGAAGAACCATACTCGTATAGATGGAGATTAGTTTTTCATTATTCTTTTTAGGCTGAATATAGCATAAATCATGGAAGCCGTACAAAATTATACAATACGTATTTTGAATTTTTATATTTTTAGAATTTTTAGAATTTTTATAACGTGACATTGTGCAAGTGGCTCTAATAATTTAATCACCTATCCAGGCAGTTCGAACGAGTAGCACCGGGGCTATTCGAGGCACCTTTCTCGTTTACGTTCTTCCCCCACTCTTACACTTATACGTTACACACATGCATTCTTCGACACACACGCATACATTTTAATTGCCCGCGCCATAACTGCCACCACTGCCGCCCAACTCACTAACTATACGTATGGCTGTACGTAGTAGCGGGAAGAGGTTCGATGGTGGGGACGTTCAGTTCTATGAGGGGAATAGGTTGGAATTCCCTCACCTATACTGTTATAATATGATTATATTATAAGTTTAAAATTTGTCGACACAAATTACAAATTACAAGCCGTTGTGATCAGGATTCACTCGATGAATCTCGATGGAAAGTTCGGATATTAGAGTGCTGACTGCTTGTATATCAATGGCGTGGCGTGCTTATTTTATTACCCGTTCAATTGACCAAACTACAAACAGCAGAAGCTAAATATAGTAAATCCGTTAAAGAAACATTCATCTCTTCGACGATCAGTTCGAAACCGGTAGAAAGGGATTAATTTCGCCAGGATCTGTCCGGCACAGCCAGATATACTCGTGCATTCTGATCGTTCGGTGAATGGAGAGCTCGCGCGGTTTATCTTCGCCTTCGGAGGACACCGCGACGTTGACAATTAATCGCGCAGTCGAACAATGGAAAGTAACCCGACGGTTTAATCTGCGTCTCGAATGAATTAATCGCGGAGGACGACCGGAGGACTGTTTCCGGTTGCTAGGCAACAAGCTGGACCAACGGGAAATCCCTGGCTCGTCGTCTTCCGGGGTCTGGCGGTGTCTAAGAGGTCACTCTAATTCAGAACCGTCTAATCTGACCGGCTAACTCGCTCACTCCTCCCCCTCCTCCAGATGATTAAACGGTTCACACGTTTCCGGTCGCCGTGTTTTTGCTACTTCAACGCCACGATCGATGACCAAACCGCGGGAAGAAGCTGAAGAATGAATATCCGGCGAATTCCGCGACACCTGACGTATCGATTGCCGTTCGCCGGAAACTCCAGTCCCCAAAACTTTCCATCCCTCTCCTCTAGAGTCACCCCAAACTTGTGACTGCGATTTTGTTCGAGTGATTGAAACCAATCCGCGTTTCGGAGATTTCACCACTATTGTATACACGTAGAATCGAACCGTGACGTACGAGAGCTGTTTACGGAACAGATGGGAACGAAAGAGTTCGAGGACGTTTTAATAGGTTTTGTTTAATTCTTTACAATTCGGAGACTTCTCTCGGATCGGCTACTACCACTGGTAAATATTTTTTTTTTATTGAGCCACTGAAACCTATTATAGGCTTATTTCGGCTTTACCAATATTTTTTTAACAGTAGTCTTACAGTTAATGTACAATGACAGAATTAATAATCTGTAGAGATGAAGCTTGCAGTCGCATAAAAACTGAAAAATATATTCACAGGCTTTAACATTAGGTTTAGCAAATAAAATGTCCGCTTTTAATGATAGAAAAAACTTAATTTTACGCAACTTATTAACTAATTTAATTCTTTGAGAATCATAAAGACGACACTGCCATAAAACATGATCTAAGTCCTCGGAGCTATAACTACACTTACAACTAGGATCACTGACAATGTTTATTCGATGCAGAGAGGCAGCGAAATTATTTGATCAATGTTGTCTGTATGGAAAATATCTTTTTAGTAGAGCACAATCACTGAAATTCGTACGAAGCTACCGGTAGATAAAATATTAAATAAAAAAATCCATTAGGAAAATGCTTTCGGTACAGCCAGAATTAGTGTCATAATTATCATCGCCGGAGTAACGATCAGTAACGGCACCGGTTTCAATCGCTGATACACTCTCCACGCTTGAAATTCGAGTACCGTTGACCAATCTTCAAGCCCGGGCTTTTAATCTATTCACGGGGCCGCGGACTATCGATCTACTAGATCAAAGACCGGAGATCGTGGTCGACGGCACCTCGTTAAAAACGCATAAGTCTGCGAGAGGGAAGGCAGGGAGCGTGAATTCAGTAGGCACATCGGTAAGAGAGATTGGGAGAGCTCGGCGCAAAGGAAACGACGAAGGAGACAAAAAAGAGTGAAGAGATGGAAGAGGCAAAAGTCGATGTCGGTTGAAAACTAGAAAATGGAAGGTGTAACAGTGGAAAGAGAGATCGCAGATGGGTGGGTTGGGTGGGGGGGATACAGGCTAGTCGGTCGGCCACAATTCCACGGGTTACTTCCAGCACATATTTTCAAGTTAATGACAATTATTATCAGGGCCGGACATGCGCCGCTGTCTGACCGCCGCGGTTCCCCCAGATAATTACATTATTTATACACCGATGGCTGGTTGAACAGTGTGGCTCTCGCGAAAGGCTGGCTTTTTCATTGTTCCACGGCCTCGAAAGGACTTCGGTGCTCGACACACTATCGTTCGCCTAAGCGGAATCGTTTGCGAATATACAGCATCACCATTCAATGGATTCCGGCCAAACGTTTTACGGTCGGTACGCGCCAACCGAAATTCCCGAGCGCTTCCTCGAGATTTATTGTACTTTCTGTGGTTACAGTGAGATGAAATAATACTACCCAATTCCCCACTGTTGTTTGCTTAATTCACGCACTATCGCGCTAGCGTGAACGAGACCGCCCTGCTGTTTGAAGGTGCATTTTTTTTCACGCTCGATAATTCTCACGAACTGCAAAACCAGATCCAACGACCGGATATCCGAATTCTTGTTAAATACGGATGGAATGTGTAAACGTTTGAAAATTTACAATTTTGGAGGCGCGTCGGTGTCACGCCGCTGCGGTATTTTTGGTTTCCAATACAATGGTTCGTTTACAGTTTAAAGAGTCTCTGTACAGCAACGATTTTATAACCATTATTTTATAATTCCGAAGAATTCGTAGAATTGATAACTCCGCAGTCTTTGAAATGAAATGACTTTCGTAGATTGTCCAAAAGCATTAGATATTTTGTTTTTTAGTTGCAACCGTTTTTTGTTTTATCTCTAATTCATTTATATTCATAAATTTAAAACTATTTATTTCTTTAGTTAAATTAGCTTTGACTGTAAAGGTTTAATATTTATTATAATTTGGAACTACCTTATAAAAGGTGTATCGATAATTAGTTACAGCGGATTTAATCAAAACCTAAGCTTTGTTTCATTAATAGAATAATTAAATTAGTTTCGCACGAACAATCACGCCATTTGGACTTGTATCATGGTTTCCCGTGTACACATTGTACAGTAAGGGATATCCATTAATTCTACGTTACACCATGAATGTTTCATGACAAGTGTAGGAAATTAATACAAACTTTGACGACGTCTAACAGCTAAGACGAGCTAGTAAAATTCAGTACAAATTGATATAACAAATTTCCATGTCACGTACTTGGTAAAGTCAGTCTGCATTCTGAAATGATACCCGAGTTACATAACGAGTTGCAATGAAAACATTAAACTTCAGTTTTGAATTTCGCGTCTACCATTCCGGCGAACTTTATGGAAGTTTCAATGCTTCATGTGCATGCGCTGTGTAATGCTAATTACACATTAAATGTAAAAAATATGGAACTTCAATTGTTGGAGTTCACAAGTAAAATTATCGGTTTTATACTTATACGTTCGGCCACCTCTGAAATGAAATACCGTAAAATTAAGTTTAACCAGCAACCGAATTTTTCGAGCATCGCATAACGAATAACGTGTGGTTAGTCAGATTCGAAAATAAATTTTTTAAAATATGAACAAGGTTTTGAAAATGTTCATTCAAAATTTTCTATTCACGATTTTATGTAGTTTCGACCATTTTCAGGTTGTACAATCAACTTTAAAACATCGCGTAGTAATGTTCTGTATCATTTCGATTGAATCAACACAATTAATAACGAGCACTGATTCTTAAACAGTGATGCTCAATAAAAAATTGTGTGCATCAATTTGCAAGAAATGGAAACTAAATGAAAATTACATTGATATTCTCAAACGTTCTGATTCTGACCAAGAACGCATAAAATCGGGGGGAATACTAATCCAGAAATTAGCGAATTAGATTTCGCTGACCGGATTGCAGTGGTTCGGCGGGCGTCGGATAAATATTTCACGTGCTGGTATAAACCGGTTAGCCATTACGGTAAACAATTAAGCGGGCCGATCGCGTAGACCCATTTCATTAAACACTTGCTAGACAATGGGCAAAAGCGTCGACGATGTCCACCGGTGTAATGTAACCTAATTAAGCCGACAATAGATAACCGATGGTGCATGGGACCGTTCGCGATTCCAATGGATCTCCCGAAGGAGAAGATAAGACCTTTGAAATATCGACAGCGGCTGAAGGGTGTATAGAGGTCGAGACAGAGAGATAATCCCCTGGAGAGGCTCCTGCCACCAAGCTTAGGCAGTCAGGGATAATCACCTTGAGGCACCTCTATATCCACGTAAAACGGTATCGACGCCGACGATCGTCTCGAATTTCAACGAGGCCTCAATAAAGATTCGTCAGACGCTTACCGGGGAGTCCTCGATGAGCAGAGTTCAGCGGCTTTTTCCGTTCCCCCTTTTCCGTTTCCTCCCTAACCGCACCGCTACGCCGCGCCGCGTCGAGAGATTAGAATCCGCGAGCCGGGGGCGAATTTCTGCGGGATTTCTGGACCCAAAAATTCGAGTCACCGACGCGATCTAACGATTCACCTCCCAGTAAATACACCAACGGCTACAGAGATTGATCTACTCCAAAAATTCACCTCACATAGTGAAGTATTTGCCCCATAAAACTTGGCCAAAACTATTTTAGCATTACTTTAAGAGTTTCATTCGTAGTGTAGTGAGTGAAAAAATATATAGTGGCATTTAAAAAATTCAATTGGCCATATCTTTTTATTATAAAAAAATGTTTTATAATTCTTTGTATGGGATTTATAGATGACTGAATACAGATTAACTTTTGTTGGAAATTTTTTTGCGAGATTATCAACGTAACCCAAACCTCGTAGATTTATTGAGGAAAAATTGGTGACCGAATAATGAACACAAACTGTGGAAGATAGTATGATTTAAATTTTTTCACGCCATGTAACCCACCCTGTATCAGTATTCTTGGGTTAACTCGTTAATCTAATCTAACTTTTCTCATTAAGATAATGGGGCAGTAGATCACCTACAATTATTAGGGGGGTTCCCCCATTTTACGACATGGGAAAATTGATTTTTTTTTTATTTTAACTTGGTCATTCTCCTCAATTTGATCGCACAGAAAAGGTTCTATGGACAAGAATGTGACTTGCAGATGTAAAAGTTCAATTTTCTTGTTGTAAAAGATTAAGGCGAGCTAAAGGCGTATAAATATTTCATCGTGTATTATAGAAATATTTTGTTGTCCTTTGTAAAAAGTCTTACATATTATATAATAATGTTTCGCGCAAACCGTACATACATATTATCATACCTTTTCTCATAGAAATATTTTTTTGTCGACTGTAGTTGAAATGACAACTATAAATGTATAAAATAAAATCTAAATGGAATTTTTTGAGGTCAGATAAACTGGAGGACATATATCATGTCAACCGTCAGTGAAGCAATTTCGCAGTGTCCTAGACCACGGACAAACGCAAATTATATTTTTAGACAAATCGGTTTGAAAAAATTTGACCGACACGATAAGAGTATAATAAAAACATACACAACGTTTTGGAGAAATTAATTTCGTTTGTTCTTTTTATAAAAAATGCTAAAACGTCAAAGTGAAAATGACGTATGATCTAGAGCAATGGTTCTCAACCGGTGTTCCGCGAAATCCCGCGAAATATATGAAATACATTTACTAACATATTTTCTAAAACATTTTTATTTCCACGCGAGATGTTTTTGTTTGAATTTGGATCATTAATTTTGGTGTTCTGCAAATTTTTTATATAATCGAGTGTTCCTTCTTCAAAAAGATTGAGAACCACTGATTTAGAGACTGAACGTACATTATTACTGGAGATTCATTTAGGAAATAGGTCGCTTACAAAAAGCGCATTTCTATACGACCGCCATATAATACATTAAAGTTTTGAAGCTGAAACCTTTTAATGAAACTGTCAAAAACATACTTCCTCATGGATTAGTACGAAATTTTTTAAAATATTTTCTCCTGACGTATATGTAACCGGAAAAATAATGCGAAACTTAGGAAGAATTTTTACGAAATTAATCGAAATTTCTTCTCAGCTCTGCTATGACGTACAATTAACCGAAAAGATAATCGAATAAGTTCGTTACCACTAATACAGAAATGAAGTTTTCAAAAAATTTTAATGTTCTGATAGTTTCGATCAGAAATAGGTAGAGCAAAAATTTTAAAAAGGCTATGTAGAGCCTTTTTAAACAGTGTCTCAGTTACGTTGCACGCTGATTGATTGGAGAAATATAACAAAAATTGGTCTGTAACAAGAGTAGATGCTAGCCGTGTTCGAATAGAATGATTTTAGACACGAAAAATGTTAGTTTAGGTCTGTGATTCCAACCGGACTTTTTCCTCGAATTAACTTTCGAATCCAATCTACGCGTTGGCGATTTCCGGAATCTGGTGGTTTTGAGCCTAACCGCAGGCACGACGGACCGGTTAACGTGTCCGCAAGGTGGACAGAGTAACACGACCCCCCAATCAACGGCTTATCGACACTTTTCAATATGCGCACGCGCTCGGTCCCGTCTGCGCCCTGCGACATAAAGATATAATTCGATTGCCGATAATTAGTTACCCGCCGTCCGAGCGGGCCACTAATAACTGGATTTCGCGTAGAAAGCCGACGAATTAGCGATTCATCGAAAACCCATAATTACCCTAGTAGGGCGATAATGCTGGCGGAAAGCAGGATTTCAAATACGTTCCCGCTACAAATCGGTAAATTACAATAGCCAGACACTCTGTAGCTTCCGCCCCTATTTTGGGGCACGTATCGTTCCGTCAAAATTTCGCGTGTTAGAAGGATGGTCTCACACTGTTGTGAGTTATGTTTTCATAACGTAAAAAGCGTCTTCAGAAAATTTTGAATAGAAACCAGACGTTTAATCTCTATTCAGGTTCTGAAACATGTATAGGGGATGAACCTCCTCCCACAACTTGGGAACGCTCCTAGTTGCCGAAGAGAGGGTGAGATGTTCGGGTACCAGTACTCGCGAGCTCACGAGGGGCACACGGGTTCCGAGGGTGTGCGAAATACACCCTACTGTAGGCGGTAGCCCTGGCCTGCAGTGGATGGACTTGAGGACTCGGGCTGTCCCAACGAGGCCGTCGGCTGCTTGTCCAAGTGTTAAGGGGGGTTGAGTTTATATGGGAGGTCTAGCTAAAGACAGCAGGGGCCTAGTTGAATACCGCGGTGATCCTGGGTTCCCGCAGTAAATGTCTAGGGACGGCTATTTGCGTTTTAGTTGGGGCAGGTCCGACATTGGCCATCCATATATTCGGCGATAGGGATGGTTATACATAAGGGATTTCCCAAATTATAAGAAACAAAAAAAAAGGTTCTCAAACATGTGCTTTAAGAGAATGCAACAAAGAAGAATCGATTTTTTCAAGGTTGCCGACCAGAAGACCCCATTAAAACGGAAAGCTCTCATGGTACCGCCGCTAACGGGAGGGGCGATGGCGACTATGAAGGGGTAGACGGTTGACTGCGAGAGAGAAAGGGTCGTGAAGGAGACTGCCGGTCGGATTTAATACCTCGAATCTAGAAAAGTGTCGTTAAGCCGAGGATTAATCTATCCATAAAGGCTCGCCGCAAGCGGACGCGTTACCGTGCCGTAATACAGTATGCAAACGAGCTCGCAGCCCGCTTATCAAAGGCTTATCGATTTTCGGCAAGTGTTCAGCGCTGGTTGTTGGTAGTAAAGTCAGAAGATCGACGCTGGGAATACCGATTTTCGTTTCTGCCGGTTCATTCGAATACGATTTTCGCTGGCGTATCGGTGCGGCATCTTGGCTGCAGTCAAATGGAGACATTATACACGTTGTATATCACTGGGTATAGTGACTCTCTTTTCATTGGGTAATTGTACCAGTAGTCAGCCATTTAAGGCCAGTAGTTGGGCATCGTAAGCGTTATTGTTACTCGTTTTATAGGAGGATATGAAGCTGTATTTGGAAAGTGAGCTATATTAGTCATTATCTCAAAGTCATTTCAAAGACGTATGCTGACTTTGTTTTGTTTCTATACTTTCATAATATCAAAACAAAATATGGAATTTCATTTGAAGAACACAAAGTGACCTAGAAACAACCTTGAGAAAATAATTCTCATCTGGAGTTCGTTACTTTCTTATTGAGATATTATGATGTTCCAAATTAGCTGAATTTATAAATTAATGCAGTATCTGTTTATCGTGATTCACCTGACACAGCATCTGAATCGGCTGTCCTGACGACCAATCGCCACGGTTTACCAAAATATGAACAATACATACCGGGTGACGCAATGTGAACAATATATACACGAATAACAGATTACAAATATTTATTTATCTCTGTCTCAAAACCACTATATTATAGTATATTTGCTGTTTCATCTCTTTTCGTGGAACGATGCTATGTTTGCATTTACGTGTATAATCCGATGATCACGGAGAGCGCGCAGTTTTAATACCATCGTTGCTTATTAAGTAGTTACTAGTTAGCAGAAACAATCGCGTTGTAAGCATTTCGCTAATTTAATTTCAATGAAACTATCCAATCGACGTATATATATATAATATATATACGTATATATACGTATATATATATACGTATATATATATATATATATATATATATATATATATTATATGGCGAATAATAGAGTTACAAATCGTGGGCAGTGTTTTGCATTGTTCTAACCCTTCTCCAGTGTTAAGCAAATTGTAACATTCAAATTTTGGGAATTCCGAGAATTCAAGAATTTTGAGAAGTTAGAAAGGCTTTGTTTACTAAATAACGTGTAAAAGAAATTTTACAAATTGCTTCTTGACGTATGATTCTTTACCTGTATTGAAAGTTTTGAAAACACGTTCCGAAGATTTCTGTCAATTACATCCGTTCAGAAATGTTCATGGAAACGAGCATCGGATTAAGCAAGGAAAATCTATTTGCACGTGGCCCATTTGCTGGAGGGTTTTCGTAATTACTTTCAACCCGATCGGCGATGCCACGGACGCCATTGCGGAGAGGTTGTGGATCCAAGGATCGGCGAAGCAAAAGCAATTCCGACGGACGACACCGTTCACGAAGGACGGGGAAACACAGTGATTATCGAGGATACGCGGTGTTTTCGAGAGAGGGATTCCCTCTCGAAGAAGAGAGACATGTCGGACGGTAAAGAAAAGCGTGGATAGAGGGATACAAAAACAAAGAAAAAAGGAGCACCAAGTGAAAGGGGAAAGGGAAACAGACGAACGTTCTGATGCTTGTCGGGAGAATCCCTGGGAGATTTGCCGGTTCCATCAGCGAGACCTTGCCATCAGGGATACCTGGCCGGGTCAGCGCAGGGCTTAATTCCAGAAATTGTACTATTGCCATGTTTATGGGAGCCACGCGGCCGTTGAAGCGATGCCGGTTAATCGGCAATCGCGAAGATTAGACAGAAAACTTAATTATAAAGATCCTGATTGGCTGGATTCTCTGGAGGCCAACTGCCACCGGGAAGACAGACCTATTCCGCTTGGCCATCTTCGCGCTAACAAGTTCTGGAATTGCATACGGACGCCGCCATGTATCTTTGCAGAAGCTTCTGGCCAACTTGCGCATCCCAATGTGCGTCGAATGACCCTTCTCGGCTCACTCGTCCACTCAACCTCGCTACCGTTTCACAAACTTTCGACAGCGAATTCAGCTAGAATTTTCAAATTCTAAAAACAGCGCCCGACTGAGTTAGAAACTTTTCTTCTCTTTCGCAGGGAACGAATGGGAAGGAGGAACCTTTCATTGCGAGTTAACCCAGTTAGGACTGAAACTAATTCGATCGGAGTTTCATTACGTTAACTATTTTTGTAGTATTGTTTCCGATCTCCTCTTTGTCGATAATTTTTTTTTAGTTAACTGCACAGGTAAGTTGATTAAAATAACAATTTTTTAATCATAATTTGAAACGATTTAAAAATTGCTCTTTTAATACACTAGCTTCCCCCGATTTCACAAAATCAGTGAAAAGGCACAACGATTTATGTATTGATGAGAAAATATAAGGCAGTGTTGCAGAATCGGTAGCATACCTACTGAAAACAAAAATAAAACAAAGGAGATAAATCCCGTCCTCCTGTCCCCTTATATTCGCAATACAATAAGAGGATTAACTGTCTTACAGTTAGCGATGTAATTGGAAAGCCCGCAAAAGGCAACTTTGGCGAGAAAGAAGAAGAGAAAGGTGGAGCGAGTAATCTGCATAAGAAGCTATTCTATTGTTCTGGGATCGACAAGAATCGCACAAAAATCATTGCGGTATTTCATAAATTTGTTAATACGAGATTGCATATTCCATCCCCGGCAGTCTGGCTTCCTCCGAATCCTCTAGCCGCCACAACACTGCTCCTCTCTCTTTCTCTTCCCTATTCCCGAGCTGTTGAGTAAACGAGAACTTTTAATTACGCACGCTGTCCCGGCTTTTGCACGCGTCCCGACGCCTTCGGAGATGATTTAAAAGAGCGGCAGTGACGCGAAGAAAAGAGGGTTGGAAGCCGTTGAGAGGGCGAGCGTGCTGGCGTGGGACAAGCAATTTCACGGTCGACGGGAATAAGAGAAAAAGGAGCGAACAGAGCCGAGGCGAAGACGAGGGGCCCCCGGAATATATTCGCGAATCCGGGAAAAGGTAGCGGGGCGGTTTTAGCAGTGATGCTCTGGGAGGAACGTGGGGATGGACCTGAAAGCCGACGCAGCTCGAGGATAGCCCGGAAACGTGCACCGATCGGCCCGCTTGACGTCGGAAGATTTATTGGGCCGAGCACGATTTATTTGACGCGTTTAAATGCCTACTTTATCGACACGGCCCGGCCCACTGTGTTTAAAGCGCACACCCCCGCGATCGGTTCCACTCTCCTTCATAGGCCGCGGAATCAATTTGCCGCACGGTGAAAACGTAATCTTTCCGACTTGTTGAAAAATTCCCACATATTAGTTAGTCGGATAGTAATTTAATTTTTCAATGTCAAATGGAAGACCACTTTTTAAGATGTAGCACAATATTTCGTCATCTGTGTGGCAACCGTAAGATCACACGCTCATAAAAATGCTGCCGTTTAGTGGCAAAAAACTGAAGCACATGAATAGTAGACTCGTTTCTCGATAATACAAAGATGGTGGTTTTCTGTAGTCAAAAGTGCTAGATAAAAGATCAATCTAAGTCGCAATCGAAACTTTTAAATCTTCTAACTCGTATTATATTATCATGAAGGAATATGACACCCTTCTTGTTCACCAATTCTATCCGTTCCCGCTTGATGGCAGCATTTAATTAATTCAGATCACGACAGGAAACGGTCGAATTATTGGTCCGGGTCCTTTTCTGTCTAGACCATGATCGTTCGCGTTTAATATTATTGTAAACGATCCATTTTTCGTTCTCATAAACAGCACATCATTTTTTCCCTCGTAATAAATGATTATGCTATTTAGAGTGAAGTTAGGTACTGGGAACCAGGGGCGCTGCCATTTCTATGTGAGAAACGAAATTACTTTCCGAACAGCCTTACAGAAATTGACCGATTTGGCGTGAAATAAAGCAGTGCTCCAAAAATCCGTGCGAAATCACTGGGCATCGTTAATAATTTTTTAGTAGCACATGTGCATCTGTTCGCAAAGTAAACGCATTCTACGTCGTTTGCTTTACATGTACCTAGGGTTGTTCTAATGCTAGCGGCATACTGTTCATTAAAATTCAAATAAAACGGCAAGAAAAAATCATAACGTCATTTTTCAGGAATCATTTTGAAGGAGAGATTTGTTAAAATTTATAAAAGAAGTATATGTACTGTCTCATTCGTTAAACGAATTAAAAATATCGCAGGAGAAAGTGGCTTGAAATAGTAGAAGATTCACGCCTTAATAGAAGCCTAGACAGAATGCTCGACCACTTTCTTGCTAGAATTGAATGATCTTTTAATGTTCTGAAGTAGTGTATAACAGTGGTAACCGGAGATAAGTAAACGAGTAAGTGTATTAGCGTCGCCCCAAAGAACAAAGGTAATTATCGTTCGAGGAGCAGCCTTTTGGTGAGATTCAGCCAAGGGTCTGATAACACGATCCCATCGCCAGAACAATTCGATAGGGCTTAAATGTTCCGTGTACCGAGTGAAAACAAACCCGCGGTAGTTCTGTCGCGGGCACAAAAGAGCACGACAGATGTCCCCGGTAATCGAATATCGCGAAGCGTAGTTTCACCTCGAACGACCTTAACTTTAATCAAAGCCTTCCTATCGAACGGATTACTTCCGTTTGATTGGTAGTTCTCTTCCACAATATAGAATTTACACAATCACTGACCTTTAACTAAATCGGCTTACGAACTTTCTAAAAGCACGATATAACAAATATTTTAATCGAAAAACCGGGCAAGTCTACGTTTCAGTGAGTTTGAAAGTCTGATCGCTCCATGTATCACGTCCAAAATATATTTGGAAAAATTACGCTGAATTACGCGTAACGCGTGGTCAACGATGCGTTCCTTGATATTTTGTGTGTTTATGTATGTGTGTGATAAATGGCATAAATACGTAATTTCTGAGAACGGATGGACACGTACACGCTTAAACAGATTCCATTCGGTTCCGATGACTTTTAAAGCCCGCTTTATTGACAATTACATTTTCGAAAATTGAATCGTCGCCGCATTTTTCGTAAAATTGAAATCGAATTGAAGATTGTGGCGTGTTCAAATCATAAAAGCTTCATTAAATGGGAGACGCCATCACGCAACAAATAAATTTATTGTTTAAGATTATTATGCTTTCATGATGAAAACTGACACAGCAAGAACAACAGAAAATTTCTGTTATCATTACACTATTAAAATATTTCAACTTATCTATTCCTACATACCTTTTGTGTCAAGTTTCACAAATTCCCTTGACATGCCAATCAATATAATATTCTAGAAAATTGTTTTCATAGTGTTTTCACCACCCTCTAAATGTAACGGGCCAGGTGGGTCACGCTGATGAGTCGGGGACGTTTTGTGTGACGAAAATTGATTGGACCCTTGTAGAAACAGGAAGATCGATAGGCTGTCTAGTCTGCCGCAGGTACGATGGCTAGTGGGTACTTTTCTAGCTGCACTCTGCTAAATTCATCCAGGCTCTTCACAGAATTTAAATTACTTTCTTTCGTCACATTTCTCACTTCATACTTGATCGCTCACAATAAGACCAAGTCAAATAAGTGATCCATCTCGAGTCGGACCTTTTTAACAACTGTTACGAAAATTCTCACCTTTTATAGACCTTTCATTAAATATTTACCCCAAAATGAATTTTCCTTTACTAAAATTGCAAAATATTATAATATAATACAGTATACATCGCAAGAATATTTTTATTGTAAACAAATTTTATGGAAATATTCTGTTCAATTTGTTGTCGTAATATGTTGCGAATTAGGTTCAGTTTAATATCTGTTCTAACGTTATTCTTAATTTCTGACTATATGTATAATTAAAAAACTTTGACGTTGAATTTTAAATTGTCAATTTCGTAGTATCTCTTCATCGATCAGACAGTGCAGTTATTAAAAGATTACGCGCGAGAACTATTAGCGCGAGGAGAAGCGAGAAACGATGTCCCGCGATTATTCTAAACTCAAAATTCAAACTGAAATCAAAGTAATCCGTTGGTCTCTTTGTTCCGAAGTTTAATTAATTAAATTGAAACGGCGTATTTTCTTGGTAGTCAAAGATGGTCGAACTTAGCGACGTTCTCGAGCAGAGAGTCTCGGAGAGCAAACTGTGACTTTACGCGTCGCCTGTCTCAAACACGGTTACCTCTACTTTCGGGAACAGACTTTCTTCTAGTTTCTTCGTTTGATAGCTGGCCCGTAATCTTCTAGGGCAAGCAGCGCGGAATTTTTAATTAGAACCATCGGGACCGGAAGGAACCGGTCGTTTATCGTTCGGAGAAGTTTCGGCGTTGCGCGGTTCACGGATTCGCCGGGACGCGGCATTGTGAGGAACTCCTCGTCAAAACGATCACTCGATTCCGCTATGATTAATAATCCCCGGATGAGAATGACTTGGAAAAGCGTGGAAACACGATTCCGAGTCCGCGAGAGTGAGTGAGAAAGAGAGAGAGAGGGAGCGCGGCCACAAAACGGGAACGGAGAGAGATGGAAGTTTGTCTGAACTTTATTATAAAACTAATATTTTCCAAGTTCTATGAGGTATTACGATAGTTTTCTGAAAGGGTCTGCCAGTAGACCGGTTAGGCGAAATGGTTGGCGGACGAAACTTCAATATTCGGCGACCATAACGACACCGGCTGATATATTATTTCCTATAACTTCTCTCCGCCTTACGGCTTTGTCTGGCCGGCGGAACGAGAATAAGAAGATCGAAAACGAAACTTGATTAAGAATTCCGGCTCCTCCACCCGCTCCACTTCCCTTATTCTTCTTCTTCTTCGCCGTCCTCCTGCTGCCATCGACGCGACGCCCATTTAAGTTCCACGGAAAATGAATCGTCGTCGTACGTGAGACGCGCGGGCTTCCTTGATTCGAACTCAATAATTAAAATCGCAATCGGGGAGCATCGATTATCCTTCCTACAACGGAACATAGGCTTCATGAAATCGAATTCAGTCGTTCCATAATCACACCTTTATGCACATGATCGAACCGCCTGCAGGGTGCAGAAGTATCATTAGAAAAGTGATCCACGGTCTCCGCGAGCGAATTTGTGATGTTGTTTTCAAAATTTTCAAATTAATACTCGGTGGCCCGAGAAACCTCGCTATTTAGCGATTTGGAAACATTGTGCCTCGCGATACACAAAGCCGGCGTGCAAGTTCAATCTATTAGATAAAAATGAAAATATGTAGATAAAAATATAATAATAGATAAAAATATTAGATAAAAATTCGCTACCGTGGTACTAAAAAAACCGCGTTCTCGTTTCGTTCGCTATACATGAATTAGCACCTACGGGCTAACTTGCAGTACCCGTCTCGAGAGTTGCACTAGAAAATACTGGTACCATTCCGGACTTGGGCAACACTTAAAAATTAAGCATGAAAATTGCATGATGTCGACAGGCAAGCGACGATCCACAAACGAGTTTCATGGAAGATTAAATTGAAGACTTTATTACATCGTTTTAAGTTAAATACGGTGCCGTTTTATAAAAGAGCTTCCCTCGAATCTGCCAGCCGATGAACATCCCGACAGTATTTTGCGCGGAGGCAGCCTCTGAAAGCTTCCTTCGACTAGACGCGCAGCGGCGCGGCAACGGCTGGCCTTGGGAAATAACGGAAAATAATCTCCGTGGGACGCGAGGAGTCAATCGAGCCTTTGCCGGTGTACTTACAGATTTTTCGCACGAGGGAGCAGGACGCGATTACCAGGATTTGTTGCGACGCATTTCGCTGATGCCACCCCTTCCATCCGTCGGTTATTAGGGTGGCCCTATTTCGAGCGGGTTGCGGGTTCAACCGCGTTTTATATTGTGCGCGCCGTGTGGCCAAATGAAGCCGGTGAATTGAAGCGAAAGAAACGGAGTCGGAGAGGAGAGAACAGACCGGGACGAAACGTGAGGCCGCCGCGAAGGGGATGACGCGCTTCTGGATGGCCGAAGGGGAAGAAAATTAGTTTGCGTCCTCGAGCAAGAAAGACAATGGTGGCTTCCGCGAGGCACGGTAAGTAGATCCTCAATTTTCATCCCCCGGTTTCTTCTTCACAGCGGCCAGGCGCCGACGTAATGCCCGCTGAGCAACGCTGCGTAAATAGTTTTAAATTATACCGGCTCGTAAATCACTCTAATAAGATTCCCGGGCTGAATCCGCCTTTCGTTTCACACCATGATATCGAGACCCTTCTCTTCTGGACCGAAACGATCGATACTGTACCGACTGATAAAGCGTTGCACGCAGAGATCGAAACACACAGTCATTAGTCATCCGTTTCTATACAATTTCTGTGCGACATTCTTCGTTTTATTCGTTTCTAATGTTACAATTAATTTTTCAAAATATTGTATGTTCCATGGTTCACGTTTCAAATGGAAACTATTCAATTTTGGATCTCTTTCGGGGGAGATGTACGTTTGGCGAAATAAATATCTCAAAATTTTAAAAGCTATACAATATAAACAACTTAGGAATATTTAAATTAAAATATATGTGAAACTAATAATTTTTTTGACATACACGGGTTAATACCTTTTTATAGAGAATAGAAAACTGCATCTATCGGTGCATACAAAATATACGGTCCCAATCAAAAAACCAAAGATGCCCTTTAAATCTTCTAATAGCCTCCACTTATATACAAGTAACGTACACCATATCTTGCCCCCTCCCCCGCACCGATATTGTTCACCGACCGTTGTCTTTATTTGGGAGTTCGTGAATAAAAATTCGCAGGATCGAGTGCAGAAGAGGGATTGATGGAACGCTCGGGAATCAGGCAAATAGAATACTTTTAATTAACCGATTTGTTTTCGAACCGAGGTTTACGATTTCAGTAACCGCTTTTATTGTTCCGTTACACAATATTGTAAATTGAGCGTGTACGGCACGCGTGGTGAGGAACTCCGAAATAGCGATCTCGATTATCCTCGCAGAAGAGAGATTTCTCGTAACCACTGTTTTTTTCGCACGGGAGATGATTCCGGTCGTATTTAAATAGACTCGCTAAGACGTTCGACATTTGAGCATTCGCGAGGGTTCTCGCGAAGAAGATTAGCACGGACTGTCTTTCAATACGACTGGGGGTCCTATTTATAGGAATCGGTGGGTACTCCCCACCCCGTACATATATGGGAGCTCTCTTCGAGGAATCTACTCGCCGCGGGACTGTCGGGACGACGAGGGGGGTGTTCGCGTTTCTGAATTTGCGGGAACGACGGTTGACGTCTAACAGATATGTACCATTTAACATCTGCAGAAATAATTTAAAAGTTACTTTTGCTATGTGGTTATCGCTAAACTGCGGATCTTTATACAAAATAAAAAATGTCTGTGTTGATTGGAAGTGACAGGAGCGAAATAAAAATCTTTTTCTTCTTTTAATTATCTTATTAAGCTGAAACATATACGCGGATGTCCATAAATGTTTTTAAGTCCATGTCCACTGCTTTAATTGGTACGTGCCCATTTTTATAGTACATACATACAATCCGCAGTCTAGTTATCACACTACAACGAACAAGGTCAATCTGAGACACTGTTGATGTTTGCAGGGAACAGTCGTTCGCCGAAAAAAACACTCCCAAACGACGGGGTCTTTGGTATCGTCGTTGTCGCCCGGCAGGGGATTTGTCGGGCGAAAGATGTGGGTCATCTCAAACTAGCCGGCTCACGACCGGACAATAGGGACTGGCTAAAGCCGGGTTCGGCAAATTGAATTAAACCGGCGTTATTTACAATGCGTCCCGAGTCGTCGCGATTTATTTGTGGTTCGATAAAAGTTATGGTAACGACCGGGGGGTCCGTTTCTCGCAGTTGGCACGACAAAAGCTATCGACAAAACCGAATGAGTTAGTGCGGACGGTAAAGGCGCGACGGCCGAACGGTGGTACGGAGAAAGGCGTGAGACTTTTCCGCGCCTTTTCCCCACCGTTTCCTTACCGTTTCTTGCCCCAGCTTCCTTTTGCACATTTTCCTGCATCTCCGCAACCTTCGCGAGTGGTCATTCGATATACGTGCCACTCGGAAATGTCGATAGCGAATTTCTTCGTGGAAAATCGGTGGAACGAGAGAACCAGGGATAAGTGCGAGCACAGGGGTTGCTTTCCATCGGGAACGAGGAGGAGGTGGAGGGATGAGATCGGTGGGTTTACGAAGGTGGAGCGGGAGGATCGAGAAAGGTAAAGAACAGAAAAAGAAACAGAACCGGGAGGAAGAACGGGAGAAGATAACAGGTCCCAGAGAAACGAGGGAGAACAAAGGGTGCTTATCGACACCGCAGTTCTTATCCCTAGTAACTCCTTTTATTTTATCCGTTTCCGTTCCCGGAGCTTCGGGGCTAAAGCCTCGACTCGTACCTTGTATCTGAAAGATAATCAGACCGAGACGTACTCGAACGCAGACGGCTATTTTCGACCTCGCCCTCCTGCACCCCCGATCGTTCCTGTTTCCGGTTTCGTTAAATTAAGAAACCGGAAATATTATCGGCGCGTATACCGGGACAAAAGAAAATTTTCAGCACGTTGACAGGCGAGGGTCATGGAAAGAAGAACTCGTGAGATCGAAAACGAATGTTTTAATCCTCTTCGATCAAGCCAGATTAATTCCCGCGGGGTTTCTCCGTCCCAAGCACCCGAGTCGAATTTTCATCACAAAGCAAGAGTCTAATTGGAAACCGGGCTTACATCAAGTGGAACGGGTAAAATCAATATTTAAAGGACTTACCGAGTTTCGATGACGTAGTGCTTGCTCGGGTTGTAATGAGAAGAATTAATGTTCTGTTCCCAGGTCAGATTCACATGTCTCGACGAAAAGCCTATTATCATAGGCTGCTGCGGTGGATCGGGCACGTCTGAAACCAAATTTACAAAATTCAATTCGACTAATAGAATATATATTAATATAGTCCCACTGAAACGAATAAGGCATTATAAAAAGTTTAGTATAGAACAAAGCAAATGGACTGAATGAAAAATCGAGGAAAAACACCTCGGCACGGAGCGTGTTAAAAGAAGTACATTTTCGGTTGACCTCTATTTCTTATAATTGACTTAAAACATCTTTATTTTTAGGAAAGGTTATTTTGTTGATTACAATTGTTCTTTGGGTTTGTCCTGTTCTTAAAAGATATATATTGTTATTTTTCAAATTTTTGCGATGAACTTTTGATAATTTAAGACACTTTTATGCCCGTTCATATATTCGTTGGAGAGATTTAATTTCGTTTCATTCAAGTTAATATCCGGATATCAACAACGCTATAAGAATGCCGCTTTATTAAAAAATACGAGCTCCCGTCTCTAGTATGCGTGACGACAACGCGAAACTTCAATATATCCAGCAGGAACATATTTCATATGAACGCCGTCCTAACTTAAAACCCACGATCATGCATTAATTTTCTCTTCATATACGGTAATCTACATTCATTCTCTTATATATCGACATTCTTCTTCCTAATGCACTTTTTTGTGTCGTGAAGTCCTCTCCTGTGAGAAATTATCCCACGTTATATTAAGAAACCACAAGTTTTCGCGGAGATTTTCTTGCTTTAGGTTAGGATTGACGTAGAGAATGAAGACTTTGAATTCCCAAACAGTGTAGTAAATTCAGGAAACAGTTTAAAGCATTAGAAGAACAGATAAAAAATTTAAAAATCCTGTCCTTTACTTTTTCATTTCCAGTTGCGACCAATAATAATTTTTAAAAAAATACTCGAGCAACAGGGTACAATTTTGAAAAAGTTATTCGTTTTCAAAAGGTATACAATAACTTTGTACACCTACTAAATATACTACTTTAGACACAGTTCTAGTCCAGTAGTTAATATCACTAGAAAATTATATTTCATCATAGTTTCAATCTACACGGTGTCACAAAAGCAAACAATATAATTGAATTTGTTCGTTCAATCTAATTGCACATTTTTGTTTCGAATTAGAATAGACAGAAATTTCGGGATTCTGCTAAAGGTTGTTGCGAAGTGTAACATGACAGGATGGTAAATGCTCTCCAATAAGTTTGAGTAGATACGATAAGCTTTTCCACGTGCTCACGCAGTTCGATAAGCTTGCGTAAACGAACTCACATCGTTTCTTTGTTTCCGATATATCATTGCATCGTGAGAGGGCATTCGATTGCTTCTCCTCCAGGAAAATTCGTTAAACGGCGACAACAGGGTTTATTGTTCCGTTTCCTTGTCTGCTCGCAGTCGTTTGCGCTTGAAGAAATGCCAGCTGTTGACCCCCTCGAACCGTGGTAACATGAATTATTAATGAGAAAATGGAAATTCGAGGCGGGTCCGATGTAAAGTTGCGTTTAACCAGCCTGTGGAATTAACGAAGCGAGCGAACCGTAACACAGTCATTCCTTTTTCTTTTTAGCTAAATTTCATTTCTTCCTTCTCTGAATTAAATTTAATTGCTCAACGAGAAACAAACAGATCGACTGAAAAATAAACTATAGCGTTTATATTTGAGACTTCGTATTGCAAAGTGATTGTCGCAAGAAAATTTCTGAATAAGCGGTATAGTTTATTAAGTCGTCTAGAAAGCCTTAGAGTGGATCAAATGGCTGGAGCGGATCGAAAAGAAAAGTCTACCTGTTGTCGGCGGGATAATTTAATAGCATTTTTATTGATTTCCCGCGAGATACCTCAGTGAAAGAGTAAAGATAAGGCGCGAACCCCTCGCTTCTTCTTTTTCTTTGTCTTCCCGATTCATGCTATGCTTATATTCCTCGAGTTCTGATACACCGCTGAGTCGGCGCGGCGCGTTCGTGTCAGAACTGTTCCCTACCGATGATTGGATGAAATGAAATAGTCTCGTGAGAAGGATATCAAATTCACTTTGTCTGTGGAAGAAGATCTGCGTCTCACGTTTCAGACGACTAGAAATTAGAGGATGAATTTCTGAGTCGATCTTAAAATGTATTTCTACAGAAATTTTTTTAACGTTTTGAGGTCTCAAATTAAAGGTAGAGGGTGGTACATTGCCACAGGGACACTATGGTTAAAAAAAGCATATATAGTGTCTCGAGTATTTATCGAGTATATATTGAGTCTATACTTCGCCTGTATTGCAGTATTGCAGTAAAAGTCTGACGGTGTGTCGAGTCTCTCTGAGCCACTACGTTCTTGTTATAAATGTTTAGAAAATAAGTTATATACATGTACAATACGAATATGTAATGTATGAATCTACAATAATTTGAAATTCCAAAAATAACGAAACATTGAGACACAAAATTTTCGGATGCCTGACTTGTCATTGAGTAGTACTACTGAATTTTCGTCCCACCGTGTACTTTATCGGTGGGTCTGTAAATAATGAGAAGTACCTTTCAATGGTTGACAGTATCATATTAATAATAATTATATGTATATTATACATATTACTATATTATTGGGTCAGGCTGTCATTGAACAGTAATTAAAATACTTGGTAATTAAAATGGTAGTTAGATTGTTGGGGGCGGAGAGAAATCTGCGTTATCAACATCAGCGCGTGCCTGTAGTGTCATCTAGCCTCTGCACCCGTTAGACGACGCACGACGCTCACTACATACCAACATGGCGGCACCCTTTACCTGTCAAAAACGGTAAAAATTGCTGAAATTTAAATACGCATAATTTTTGAACCAGTCGATTCCTAAGATTAAAACTTGGATTTTCGGCATTTTCTCGTAAAAATCTACAGGATTGTATAAAATAAGGTAAAAATTTCTGTTTTCCTCAGGTGAAGTTTAACCGAAGTACATTTTCATGTGGCTTCTGTGTCTCACGATCGACTCGGAACATCTTTACTTTGCCTAAAAATCTCCAGTCTAGTTGTGAGCAAACTCCCGGAACATTTTAACCACGGCTTGTATTCAAATAGCCAGTACCCTCAGATCTTAATTAGATGGGTGTAAACGATGCGTCGAATTAAAAGGTTGCAGAGGTTAGAGCGTGAGAGTAGGAAACGGCGGAGGTTGTCGCAACAGGCTGCGCTTACAATGGACGATTAATTGCTCAGTGGTAACTGTGACCAGCTTCTACCAGCGTCGGGAAGGATCTCTACAAAATGTTACGACGCCGTCGTAGGATGGTGTTCGTGGGTGGTGGTGTGGTTGTAGAATGGGAACAACCGGGAAAGCTGCGATATGGTGGGCTGAAGTCAGAGAAGGATGACGACTCCATCCACGGGGGTTGCCGGTCCCTGTTCTCATTTATGATCTTATGCAACGTGCGCGCAATGTTATATCTCCACGGTTGCATGGCGGCGCATATTAAACGGTCGACTCTTATCCGATGTAGCCGCGGCAACGGGCGTGACCGGTGTTTATGTCGGGAAACTTCTTTGAAGGTTGCCCTCTTTACACCTCACGGTGAAATGCTTTAATTGGCGGTTTAAAGGGGAAAGTTCAATGCACGATCTCCGCGAATTATCCTTGAACCAACACGACGACATCGACGCCGATGACACCCCGGTGATCCTTGAAATTTCATTAAACTTGTCTACGACAGTTGGAAACGTTGCTGGAATTCATCGCTTCCTGCTGGCGCTCCGAGGTCATCTGCATTATCTCGAACCACCAAGTATCACTTAAAATGTTTATCCTCTTTACCGCCAGATTTTATTTAAGTTCATCGATATTCCGTCAGAGTCAGTCAATGAGTTACATCTCCTCTTGCATTTCTGTTTTGATGTTTAATCACTGGACTGCGGATCTTTATGCATTTGTAACAAAATTGAGTAGATGAAATTGAATAGTGTTGAGAAATTGGAAAAATTGAAGACGTCAATATATGATTTCCTTTTTATTGAAATCTTTGAGAGAAGAAATAACATTCAATTTAGTTTCTACTTCTTGCAATCGATGCAGACAATTTTTATTTTACATAAATATCCGCAGTCTATTAATTAATTGCCTGTCCGACAAATGAACATGTGAAATGCTGCTTCGCCTGCCTCGAGAATGTGCCTCAACCTAACAACCACCTTCTATTCGATCCAGTGAAGTAGAATCTCATTTATATTGGTTAATCTTCAGTAAAACATGTCAAATAAACAATATAAAAAATCATTTGTATGCATGTCCATCCCTCGAAGTAAAATATAATTGAAATACAGACATATTTAAATATTCTTCTCTTGAGAGACTATAAAAATTGTTCTTTGACGTTATTGCACTTATAATTTACTATTTTAGTGTAACAAAAGCATTCAACTGCTCCAAAATATATTAGAGTGACAGTGGAGGTGGGTTAAGAAAAAAAAAGTATGAAGTGTGAAAGATGCCTGAGGAGAGAGGAGGCGAAGGAACTTAAAGGGCGCGGTTAACGGTTATACGCTAAGCTCTAATGACAAAACGGAGTGAGAGATATTTACGTGGGAGCCATATGGTTGAGCAAGGCAAAACAGTTCTTAAAATGACGCTCATAAATTTTGGTAAACGGCCTCTCCGGAATTTATATTCCGCGTCTAGTAAAGGACGGTGCAGTAGCAGCAGCAGCACTGGTGCAACGCGGTCCTTCTGTGTGTAGTTAGGTTGGTATGCCGGCGTGGCCTATATAACTTCCGGTATCAGGCATCCACGATACTCGTTACCCGAGCGGAAGACGCGTTTCGTAACCGAGTTCCGGTATCGCGGTCGACTGTAATTGAGAAAAATGATGGTAAAGTCTCGAGCGTTCACGGCCGAACAGAGCCGTGTTTTCGTTCGCGAGACGCAGTGTTGCAATTAAAACGTACCTAGATAAGAATTAATTCTGGCCGGATGATAAATCTTCTACCATAGGACCGCGGCCCTTCATTTTGTTTTGTTCGGGATTTTTAATGTTGTCTAATCCGGTTTAATATCCGGATATTAACAACACTACAGGAATGCCGCTTTACTAGAAAATATGCGAGTTATTGTCTCGAGTATGCAACAACGTCAAAGAATAATTTTTCTTATGTATATAAGACAATTATTATAGTTTAGGGTGGTAATAAACGAAAATGTGTTTCTTTGTAAACAAAGAGAATTTGTCTTTATTCGTTATTTGACAACAATTATTTACACTATTTACAACCTTACCTGTGAACAAAGAAACGACAATTAAAGTTTACTAATCTCACTTCTCTGCCTACCCTACTAATTTTATTTATTAATTTTATTTTTGTGATTTTGTACGTTTACTCTGTTGCGTAACCGTTATCTTTTCTCTCTTCAAATTCTCCTGCTAATCGTTGCTCTATCTATCGGTAATTGAGTTAAAGACGCGCGGAGCATGAGGAGCGCGGCATATTCGAATCAAAAGAAAGTATACTTTCTTTACATGTATTATTACGTTTATTCGAGACAAAGATCGGTGTATGTGCGCGTACTAAATCTATGGTAGAGAATATCCTCTTACCCCGCAAGTTTTTGAACTGACCCAGCGTTTAACGCCCTCTAGTCACCTCTAGTTTACCATCTTTTCAAAACGCATGGATCACTTTTTTCTTTAATAACTTTAATAGGTCCAAAGCAATATACCGATACTTCATAATTCTCTGAATTTTATTGTTTCAAATTACAGGTACTCATTTTTATAACGAATGCATATACCGCCTACTCATTAATAATCGTCATTACTGGCACGAAGTTTACGGGCGAAATAAGCGGCACTCGTTCGAAACACTTGAAATTCGCGCAGCAGTTTCGGACCGTTTCGTTAGAAATACAAACCACCGTGCGGAGAAAGAGCCAACATTGTTTACAGCGACTATTAAAAAAATCTCGCGCCGCAACTCTCCAATTTCAGTTCCCAATTAAGGCCAAATTCAATCAAAAACAGGTATGAATCAGAGTCGCGGGTAAACGTTTATAAGCGAACATGTCTGCCGGAGTGTCTCTTCCAATATTGGATCTCACGAACGTGAATCCGGTCGTGAGTATCTTGCAGCCGGTGTCGCATCCCTCCGGCGTTAGTTTTCCTTATTTCGAACACACGACAGTCTTCTCAAGTAAATACTTGATCGGATAAAGTAGTGAAGTGCACCGCGAGCGTTCAATCGAGCTTTATTGAAAACGTCACCGTACCATCTGAGCCTCTTCTTACATTCTGCGTTTCCGCGCGACATAATCGTTGAGAATTGTTTGCCCGTTCCCACAGTTCATCCCCCCACACACCGGAAACATTCTTCCGAACACCAAGGTTTCCCATAACGTTTCCGTTTATTTAAGCGTCGCAATAACGCCAGGCATTAGCTGGTGTAATACCGGTAAATTACAGTTGCCAGCGGCTTTGAAACCGCGAACGTTTCCAGCGCGTCCGCGCCCGGGTCCGTGTCCGCTTCGAAATCGCGGGGACTCTCCGTCTCAATTATTTCGCCCGTTTTTCTTGTTCCTAATCGCGTGACTCAAACTATTCCTCTCTCTTTCGCTCATGACTTCGTCGTTATTCAAAAACCATGCTTGAGTTGCGATGCCTCGAGACCGTAACCGCACATAGAAAACGTCACAGACGTGTGTTTAAATTCGATTCCACGCATCTGCAGGGGAAAGAAGAATTGAAGGAGAGCTATCATTCTGCATTCAAAGTCGCAGCGGGAATAAACTTTAAAGGATAAACTGTTTCCTGCGGTTCCACCCATCCGATAACGCGTTCGGAAATATCGGAGATCCAAATGGCCGTTTCGAATAAAGGGCTTACAGTCACCGAATGCGAAACAATAAGGTGTTCGCCGGCGATTACGCTCTGCAATAAATATTACACCGTTCATCGCGAACTACACTGTGTGACAAAACGACATCGTATATTAAGATTTACATGATTTTTATTTACTTTCGCATCGCAACTGAAATATGTTACTATATTACGCGGGATACGTTTAATAACATTTTTAAGTAAAATCAAATTATTATTATACGACTTGTGCGTGTAAGTGTTTATATTTATGTCACTGAATATTGTTTATTTTTCAGTTTCGATGTGCTATATGATTCATGAGCACTTATTGCAGTAAAGTCGCGATTATTGTCAAACAGCCCGTGTTTTGCACGGACAACTATCGCATACCGACATTATTTTTTGCTTCCTGCGTCCGCGTTTCTTTCGTTTCTATACGCTGTCCTTCCTTGGCCGGCAGTGGAGTAGGAAGGCACCTGACTTTACTAGTCATTTATTATTCATAGTTATTATTCATTTTATTAAGTATTATATATACAAACTGAGAAGCGCAGATTTTATAAGATTTTTTATTACGTAACTTTAAAAAATGCTCGATGTAAATACTACTTTTTCGTCGCAAAGTGTATACGACTGTCCGTGCGGATGTAATGGAATAAATATATGAATTTATTAATGACACTCGTCGAGCTCAATCCAATTATCGTGTAATGCGTGTCGCTCAACTGGTGATATTAAATTGGATCGTGAAATTAGGTCGAGAGGCGATCGTCGATGAAATTTAGTTTCAATCAATTAAATCAGTTTTCAGTAAATCTTGATGGACTGTATTGATACTGTGTTCAGACTTTTGTCTCGGTTTACTCGTTATTGCTTCGTTAGGCACAGGGTTCTTTTGTTGAAATGCTGTAGGCCAAGTGGTTCTGTATTACTTGTCGGTGTAGGTACCTCTAGTGTAGTAATTATTCCAAAAGTGGAAATTCTGCGTGGTGAATGAATAAATTGAAAAAAATCAATTCTTAATTCGATTATATTTATGATTCAATTAACGTTCGTTTGTTATCTAGTACATTATTCAGGCAATGTAGAATACACAGCAATCAGATAACACAAGATTCCCGAACGATATCTCAAATAAGCAAGAAAAATTGAACACACGAGCGATAAATGTTCATCCATGCGACAATATCGTCAATTGACAAATACAACCGTCCTCACCGTTTGTTTTATATCGTTTGTCCGTGGACGTGGACGTTCGCAACGACGATATTTTCTTTCTGTCGTGGATATAAGCTGACATTTTTCCTTTACGCGGCCCCATGGCTATCGTTACAAGGGGACGGGATTACGCGGGCGGACGTACAAAGTGAAAAATCACGAAACGTCCCAGGGAAATTGGCCCGTGGTCCATTCTTGGCCGGTGTTTCCGTCGGGACATCGATTCTATTCGCAAGGATTTGCGTGGATCCACGACCCGAAACCCAGGTGTTAAGCGGCCAATGGTAATAGAAGATAGTTTCCGGCCAGTGCGTTCAGAAACGCTTCGAAGTTGAAACGTTTCTATCGATCTATTCCCACCCCCAACATTTCGTTTATTCTACCATCATTTTCTATTTTTAGGCGCTTCACGTGTCCCTCATATCCGAAGACTTTTTTTTTAATGATTGTGTTGGGTTAGAATGTTTCGTAGAAGGGTTCGTAGTTTTTTAAATTCAAAGATAAAATTAATCCTTAACAGTCGAGGAGTGAATCAGAGTCACCACTAAAAATTGCTGGACAATTATTCACACAATATTGTTAACATTATTAACTATGTTGGTATCCAATCGATTACTACATACTTAACTATTGTACGAAGTATTATATCAATTTCATATCTATAAAATAAAGAAAGTCATATACAATGGAATTATTCTATTGTAGGTCGGAAGAAATGTTTAAATTTCAAGTTAAGCTTCAGCTCCGACTGCAAACGGTGAAGATAATTATTCATAGAGACTATGGATATTATGCATTTATAACAAAATAATAAAAATAATAAAGATATAAACATACATTTTTTCTATTTGTTTTGTTTTAAAAATGGATACCACATAATTGGAATGATCGCGAATTTAGTTACTGAATAAGATATTCTGGCAAATCACGTTATTTATTAGTTTTTAATTGTCAAAATTTATAAGAGTGATTTATGACAACTGGAAACTTTTTGTCTTTAAACGTCCTTTCTTCGACGCACAATGTGATGCTCGCTGACGACTGGTTCTCGAACGCCGTAATATATGCATACAACAGAATATCGTCACTGGTCGAAACATGGTGTCGCTTACAATTGTTAACTCACACTATATTACAATTACATCCGGTCAACGATATTCCACAAATAAAGTCCGAATCACGTACCTTTGAAACAAAAGTCTGCCGTATACCGTTGCCGTTTACTCCGGTGTGTATTATTTTCTTTCCAGTAATTTGTTTATTTTCATATACACACGTCAATGGAGCATAATATGCGGTCCGAGTATAATATTACGAATCGCATGTACGTATATTTGAGCTTTTGATAGAGAAAACAATGTTGCCTGATTGTATTAAACATGATCGGTGTATGTATACATTTTCACGCTCGGATGCTGATAATATTGTGTGCGATCGACCAAAAAATCACGTTACCCACACGCATTACCTTCGTTAAAAACAAACAGTCATCAGATCATTGCTGCGTGAATATTTGTCGTGTTTGCTTGGAAACCCTCCTACACCTACAATTACGAAAACGTCACTTGAGATTTCTACGAAACAGTTTTAAATTTTCAAGAAACATATATCTAACAATACTACAATCGCTCGTAAATGTATTCGAAACTCTTTAGTTTTTAATATTTGATAGATGCATGCAACGTTTAGACACGTATTTTAAACTGTAAGAGAAATTGTTAGAAAACTGCCAGAAAATAATTCATTAAATATTTTAATTGACTTAAAAAGTACATTAAAAAGTAGCATGTTCTTGTCAGTTTTTCCATAAACATGTTATTATATTGTCTCGAATAATATAATTTTCTCAGATAACATATGGAGATGTCATTTCTCGAGATGTTTCGTTTCGAGACATTAACTTTAAATTTCTCACTTATATCCTAGATCAGGAGTAATGGGCTTCCTCTCCTCTGGGAGTCACAGGAGCTTTGTCAGGAGTCAAGCGGTCTTCGAATTATAAAGTAGCACCTCTCCCACTACTATCCTAACCGATCATCATGTCCCCACTACTGTATAATGAAAAGGTGTCTGGCGCAGGATACCCCACCTTTCATCTTCGCATAATAAGTATAGAAAGGGAAATTCTCTACCCCTAAGCTGGAGAGGAGAGTAGGAGCACATCTACTATAAGATAACAATTATAATCATTAATCCACATCTTATTTTATTTCTTGTTTTTTGAACCACTTTCGGAACCAATCAAGTCCGGGAAACGAAAGAACTTAGTGCTATGATTACGCGAAAAATGAGATGTCTAAAAATTACTCAAAACTTCTTGACTCGATTATACAGGATGGGGCGTTATAAACAAGTCACCTGAATAACTCGCTTGCTTTTGAAGATAGAAGCAAATTCATCACACCAAACTTACTTGCTATCGGGGTGCTCATAATGTGATGTTACGAATTTTTTGTAGGTGGAGACGTCAAATAAAACAGGTCAACTCTGTTTTTTTTTTAAATGGAATGGTAAAATCCGATTGTTATAGATTTACGGGTTCTCGACCCAATTTGACCACTACTCGATGCGATTTCTATTTTGGATACCCGTGGAACCCGAATTTCCGGGTTCCCACCCCTAGAAAATATACCTGAACGATTTAGTATTCCGATTAGGGAATGATTCCTAGACGTGGGCGCGGAAGTAGGAGGATTGTTACTGGCCGACTGCACCGGTAGTGACCGCGATATTACTGAAATATTCCTCGAATTCGCGGACGGCTATATGTTACATCAGAAATCCTTCGAAGAGAAACGACGAGAAGGGTCGTTGGTCCCCTGAGTGAGACTCGGGGGTAGTTTTCTATTCGAATTTTTGCCGCAAGCGGATCGCAACGCGGAAATACGAGCTCTCTTCGCGGATTCTCTTAACTGGCTACCAACAGCCACTCCAGCCCCCGAATGCGAGTGCAACCAGATAAAACATAAAACAGAGAAGGCTGGGCTCTGCTGTCCGTAGAATGGTATTCAAGTCTGGGACGTGGAATACTTGTTGTTAAAAACAACGCAGCGCGTGACTTTATCTCGATTCTATTCTCACGCGAACGCATGCGAGATTTCTTCGTCCGTACCGCATGTTCTTTGGCGTTGCCTTTTTACCACGGATTTCGACGGGTTCTATAACAAGAAAGAGAAGCGATCCGAGGAGGAATAGAGGATGCACTCTGGGCATTTTTGCCTCAATTGAGGCAAAACCGTCCCCACCAGAGCGCCCACTGTCTCCCACCAGCATCCACCGTTACTATGGAGAAAGAACACGTAGCGTTAGTGCGCATGTCTCGCGAAGGCTTCTCATGACATGGAAAAGAGGTTGGTGGGAGAAGCAAGCGTTTGAGGGGCCCCACCCGTGCCCATGTCTACGGCGTAGACTCTACGCCTTGAATTCGTGAAACGTCGACCAGTAATGTCTTTTTATTCACATCATATGAAAGAATAAATCGCAGAGTCGATTGTGGAATCTTTCGCAAAAAATGGAATATCTGTGTAACGGCGAGCAAATATTTGCTCATCGCGCAAATAGATATGAAGGAATATATTATTGATGCAGCGATCATACAAGGTGGCACAGGACAATAGGTAAATCGGTTGATGTGGAATATGAAGGCCCGTACCTTCTGAGAATTTCCGACGCATGCATCAAAACATAGGGAAGCATAACAACTGACTAAAAGGACGTGCGAGACATTGGGAGCAATCACTTTAGATTTGATGTATGATAGAATGATAAATCCTGCAGCTACAGCAGATTAGTACACATTTGAAAATATTCTTATCAAAATCATCTGTGACAACTACAATGGTTGATCGAAACATTAGAACCACTTAAGTTTTTCATTTTTTATTCATCAAAAAATGAACCAGCCATGAAGTTAAATATATATGGTGTCATTTAAAAAAAAAAACATAGACGACCTTGAAATGACGAAGAGAAACTTTATACATACACAATACCTGTCGATATCATCACATTACCCTTTTGAACGGTTTCGTTAACTTCTGAAACCTTCGTTTATCTTTTATACCAACAGAGAAATTCTAGTGTTACGTTTTTCGTGACTCGCCTGGTATAAGTTTGTCTAGTTTCCGATAATATCAAATTCGAATATAGTGAAACCAAGGATCCTAGGTACTAGACTTAGAACGCTCGGAAAAGAGAAAAGGTGCGTCTCGTCGGGTCGGGTCGCCCGAAAGAACGCCCAGCAGTCGAAGCCTCGCTCAAAGGAAAATCTAACTAGACGGTGCTCGTAGGGAAATTGAAATACAGACTCAATAAAAATTTCCTTGTGCGTCCCCAATGTTTCAGCCGTGTTCGCAGCCGTTCGGTGACGCATTGACAAACGCGATCGCATACACGCGTAATATTTGTTCACCTGTCCGTTGAGTCTGCCGGCGTGAGCAAAGTCGCGTTCGCGCGGCATGTTTGCAGCGTTCATGATTTTGACGGTCTATTTACGATGTCGCACGTCGCTTGATCGTGCTCGCCGTCTCGTCTCCGTCGGTGTTGATGTTCTATTTACGTGGATGGGCCTGGGAACGGGATTTCGCCGGAAAAATCGCCGGAAAGGAAAGATTGTCACGACTAGGACGGCCGGCCGATGCTGGCGGAGACCTGCGAGGGTGGAACCGAGCCCGGCGAGGACTTCCGACTCGATCTGAATTCGAAATTTTTCGAGCGGAGCCTCTCCCTGCAGAAGAACGTAGATCCCGCGTGAAACTGAACGGAATTAATCGAATATAAAACACTGCATTAGAAGATTCGGAATATCCGGCCGAAACCGGCCACGGTCGATCCTGAATATTTCATTGTCTAGCTTCCCGATGAATTTTTAATCGCAATTCCGACTGGACACGATTAATTTTCGATATAACTTGTCGGCTTGCTTTAATCCAATGGAAATACGCGCCCATCCCATTCCTGTTTCCACCGATACAAATCGACCATACGAGTTACCGCAAGACATGTCGATTAACTTTGTCAGTAATTTTAGTGGTGGTGATAGTTTTTACTAGGTCATTCTATTTCATCTGTTCGTGATGTAATTACCTTCTGGTTGGGGTTTGAATCGTATTTCATCAATTCCGAATATTCTAGATGAAAAAATAAAAGTGTCTGCGAAATCATGGTACCAGCGTCCGAGTGGTGATTCTACATCTAAAAATTCAATGTCTACCATATAATACAATCAAAAAACGTGTGATTCTTTGATCAATGAGAAATAGTCGCGGTTGTTTAATGTTGCGGTACAAAATCGGACATTTCATATGCAATGATTTAATACTTCCAGCGATTACCACAGCACGCGGTTCGTGGATCTACAAACTCATTTTTCTGTGAAACATAGTGTCAAATAAAAAGACATCCTGTATAATTATATCTATGTGGGAATGTACTCTATGATAATTATTTAGAAATGAATCTAATCTTCCTGGAGTCTACTATCTAGTTTAAAAAATGTTACGAGTCATGAACAAATGTCTCGCTCACAATAATAAACATTTATTTGAAATTAGAGTAATAATTTTGTACCATAAATAAAAGAATTATGTCAGTGTCACATTAGACTACGTGTGAGGAATTATGCAGAAGAAGACTATAACTGTCTTAACGTTAAAGTGACTCCGGAGTTAAATAGTGGATACAGAATGAATGAATATTGGATCATTTTCAGTAGAACACGACGAGCCATCTAATGCTTGAAGAACAACAAACGACGGATCTCTCGAGAAGACGGAAACAAGTCCGCGGTAATCATAAATTATTCGGTAGCAGTTCCGTTTCCATAACGTCGGATTAATTCAAGCACACCGCGAAATAAAAATGGTAGAAGCATGGTCGTTCGTTTTACGAATTGCTTGTTTGCGCGACTTTCCGGACATTTTCTCCGGAAATAGTTTAAGACAGAATTACCGATAGGATTTTCACTCCCCACTATCCCGCTCACGGTGAAAATACACGTTAGCAAGTTTACCGTGGTCGAGGGTGGAATAAGACGGGTACAGTCAACGAGGGTGGCCAGCAAAAAAGAAAAATCCTGGCTAACAGGGACGCAGCAAGATGGAGCAAAAGAGAGAGAGAAAGAAAGAAAGGGAAGAGGGTAGTATGCGCACAAATATTTTACTTGCGTCTCGGATGCTTTAAGTACGTCGGCTGAAGTACAGAGACAAATGTCGGAGCGAATAAGCCATTTGTTTGTGTGCGACGTAATACTTGCGGGCAACGAACAAAAAAGCTTCGACGAAATAATGGCGGTCGGTGAACCAGGGAGAACCCCGAGAAACGGCCAGCAAACTAGCCCGCGAGAAATGTGCATGTGAATTTCGGATTGCTTGCGTAGCTGCTTGATTGTAAATAGTTCAACCGGCTCTGTTTTCCCTGGAACATCACGGAACGCGGGGCACGGACCATTCCACGTCCATGGAAAAATGATTTTCGCTACAAAGCGTACGCTTTAAAAGCAGATTAAACGTCCAACACCTTGCTTGAATCTCACAGAATTAAACGGTTACTGCTTTTTAGAAAGTTGCTTAAAAATTATTCTTCAGTAGAATCTTCTTTTACTTATTTATAGTGTACGTTAATGTGGTTGTATTAACTATAAATACATTAGCGACGGTTGAAACAAATCAATGGAATTAAGAAGAAGAGAACGTTTTCAATGTTATTGTCTTTGTTCAGGTTCGTCGACCAAGTCTTTCTTCATGGACATTGTGCATTCCATTTATCGATACAAGTTCCTGTTGGATTTCAGAGTAAGATTTCACCGAAGTTGTGAAGTACAGGCAAAGTTCTACTGTTTCAAAAGTTGAATTTTATGTCTTAAGTTCAACAAGTTTCGACCTCAGGTGAAATTTATTTTAGTAATACATAGCTATGTCTGTGATAACTCTATAATTATTTTTAAGAGATTCTTCTTACAATTACATTTATCAATATATTCTACAGAAAACTGATTACGTTCAAAGTTTCCGTAACACATTCGACTATTTTCATCATCAATATGAAATCAATGTGACACGGGGTCCTACGATTTGTTAGCAGGAACATGAATTTTTACACGCAAATTGGTGGTCGCCACTCAGATTATACACTGGAAGCTGAATAATATGTCCACTCTGTATATTCACTACAATACTCTGTCATGGAATATTGTCAAATTAAGATATAGAGAGGTGCAAACTACAAATGAACACGATAGAAATGTTGGGGATGGTATAACGAACCGTTGTCGCTGGTAAACAAGTTTAAGTTTTCAATCGAAACGCCAGTCCGTCATCGGAACAAAAACGATTGAAGATTCGTCGCTATTCAAACACCTTTGTAACGTTCATTCCATCCACGTTGATTTTAACGAGGAAAGAAAGCTCGAGCCCCGCTATTTATCTTCGGATCCGCTCGGCAAACAACGACGTCCACATCTGTTTCGGGCTTCCGCAAATGAAGCTTATGTTAAACCTCGATCCGTCGCGGTGCCGATAAAAAGTCGCAAGCGAGCAGCGAAATTTTACAGTACCGTTCTCCGACGACGAACGTTTTCCCAAGTCTGCAGTCGAGAATCTTCCACGACTTGTTCCCTCGCCCGTTCTCTAATGTGATTTCGCGCAAGTTGCCGTTTTTGCCACCGGCGGAATGCACGACGACGAGTATCGCGATACATGACATTAACTTTTTTCATGTTGCTGTTCGCGGAACACGCGACCGGACAAAATACGTCCGGATACTGTTTTTCGGGTGCAGCCTCCATCTTTCAGGAAATTAGGTCCGTGGTAGTTCGGTCTTCGAATGGAACGTCGAAATTGTGAATGAAATTACCTTGCTTGATGCATGAGACTTGTGTCGAGTCACAAAACTTTTCCAACATGACTCGAATTTCGAATATTTGGTACGAAACGTCCTCTGAACATTTTATCAGCATTACGTAAACACAGTGAACTTGTATATTTAATTCTTTTTTAGGCTGAACTTAACCTGAGAAAACCAGAAATTTTTAACTCTTTTTATATAACCCTGCAAATTTTAACGAGAAAATGCAAAAAATCTAAGTTTTAATCTTAGGAATCCATTGGTTTAAAAGTTGTGCGTGTTTAAAGGTCAGCGATTTTCGCAGCGGCTTCGCTCATGGCGGCACCCATACCTTACACATGCATAATTTTTGAACCAGTAGATTCCTAAGCTTAAAACTCGGATTTTCTGCATTTTCTTACCGAAATCTACACGAGTATATGTATAAAAGAGAGTTAAACATTTATGGTTTCCTTAGGTGAAATTCACCATAAATAATATATAACAGATTAAAAGACCACCACACAGACAAATCAGCATGCTTTTTAAATACATATGTTGAATTACCTAATGAATACCAAATTTCTATCCGTGATTATTAGTACAGAGGCTTTCTACGAAGCAAACGGCAGTACATTCACGCAAAGAGTGTGCAACTACAACACAAAGAGATGTTTCTTACTACTCGAACTCTATGTGAAGACCATAATAACGGGCATTCGAGAACGAGCACGTTTAAAATGAAATCTTTCGCATCCAGGACAATCCAAACATCCAGCAGATTGTGCGAAAAACATTCTAGGTTACTGTTTTTCGAACTGGTCGACCCGGTTGGTCTGTCGTTAGCTGAAATGTGATACTGTCAACGCGGGACGGAGAGATCACAAAGGACACGCGGAATAAAACCATCCCGGCGGAAGGGGTTAATTAGAGTTGAAACAAGAAGGAGCTGGACGTACGCTGAAACAGCGAAAGGATTTTAATGGCGACGTGGTAATTGTTGACATTACCACAAAACGTTTCCCCACTGTCGCTCCTCTTTGATTCGAAATCTCTTTCTTCGTGCTATATGCTCCTTGTCAAGCTCGTCTCTCTCGTTCACCGTCATTGTTTTTCGGGCTTGCCTCCGGTCCGTGATCCTTCGGAACGTTTGCCACACGATTTTCCGCGGTTTTAAATACTGGTTGGTAGCAAACTCGGAATCAATGTTACCGCTAAAAAGCTCGCGCGATACCGCGTCACTGTTCTGTAGTTATGCGTTGTCGCGTTGCGGAAGTTATTTACCATATATTTTTCGAAAGCCACGACCCGCAATATCGCCCGAAAAAATGTAATTATGGATCGCTCATTGCGGAGCTGATTTTGTGATAACTGCACTGTTAATCATCCATAGTGATTCGCCATTCATTTATGACGCGTAAAATTCTTCGGTAACAATACAGGATAACAATTTGTTAACATAATTCAAACTACATTCAAGAACTCCGTTTTCTTCAAACTACCCCGTCATTTTTAATGAGCAGTTATGATAAAGAGACCGGTTTACCGGTTTATATATAAAATATCTGTATTGTTATCAATTTGTCTATACGTATATGTAGAAATGAATAAACGACGATTCTTATGCGAAACCTTTACGACTCAGAGCGAAAATCATTACAACACATTAGAAAATTATAACAATCAGCGGTGGCTATTTTTGTGCGAATACTTACCAGAAACCGCTATTTCATCTGTTATTTTCCTTGCTACAATCTGTTATATGTATAAATTTGCATAAAGTCCCGCTGTCTAGCGATGACTAATCGGTTGGGAACGTTTCTGTCCGTAACGCGAGATTCGCGATCAATCCGCGAGCTTTGCGCGATATTTATCGAGGTAATTAATTATCACTCGACACGTCATCAAATTTAATAAATCCCCAGTCCTTTGTGAACTTCCGAAACGTTTTCCATAATACGCTTTTACTTTAAAATACGTTTTCACTTTAGATTTGTCACTTTAAACGAAGATAATGAGCTCGATTATTATGTACAGACACGAATACGTATTTCTGTCTTTTTTTTGGTGTAAATCGCGTTCTCTATCATGGCTTTCCGCTACGAATTCGCATCCCGTTCGAATCAGCTCCGCGATGGAAATTATTGGGAATTTGTGTGCGCTGCGATGTAATCCTCTTTCAACTGGTTAGTATTCTCAAATATTCTGTATATTTCTGGTTTGTTCATTTTATTCGGAAAACACGAACTGAAATATAGAATATAAAAATAAAGAATTGTCTATTGTATTTATACCGTTCGAACAACTAAATGTTTCACCGTGTACTGTTTGATTCCGCATTCTTAAAAGTACGATATCTTTCTTAACTGCGTAACATGAAAAAAAAATTAAAATTGGTAGGAATTACAAAGAAAATACTAAAAGTGTATTTTATAATTTTTATACGTGGACCTATATAGAAAATTTAAAAAACGCATTTTGTAGATCTAAAATGGAACAAAATTGCTCGAAAGAATCAAATAGTACCGACGAACTACATTCGACCAACTAGAATTATTGAAGAGAGATAAAAGTTGTGCAGTGCGTTCAGTTTTTTGCGAAAATGCATGAAATATTGATTTGTCATAAAGATCATCAGTCTAGCAGTAGAAAAATTTTCTGTGGTTTGCCCGCAAATGTAGAATATTTTGTAACTGGTGAGCACGATAAGCACTCATCATCAGTCATGCCAATGTCAAACTTTCAAATTTATCGATTTCTGAATGAAAGCTTGATACCAGTGGAAAGCGCGCGGCGAACAAATCAATGACAAGAGAAATCTTCTGTTAACCAAATGAGGGATAACGACGGGCGGGGACACGTAGAAATTTGCGAGGAAATACGATGTGGCATGGATTCCAGTTGGAAGTACGGGCGGATACGAATTAGCATCTACAAGCGGGGACAAGAGAGTTCCCAAAATTCGGTTGGGCGGAACTGGCTGACGTTTCATTACGACATAAATGTCCGCGTCCATATCTGAGATAGTCCTGCAGCGTGTTTCCCGCCGCGACCCCGACGACGATGACGTAGTCTTAGTCGTTGCTGTCGTCGCATCCCCGCCAGCGGAGAAACAATTACTCCGAGACAAAAGATAACGCGTAGCCAACCGTGGAAATTTGCCAAAAGTGTCAAGTCTGTTACTGCGCTGCTCTCTGGCCCATTGAGGTGTTATTCGTCCCACTCTTAGCGTCCGAAACACTTTCCAATCAAACCATAGGATCAAACCAGAGTTGGAAAAATTTTTCTTAAAATAATAAATAATAAATGAAAGTGTGATTGTAATTGCAAATAATAACTGAACTTTTTATTGAAATAGAAGTCATTTAAATAATGCCAAAAGTGATCTATTTATTATTTTTTATTTGCAAATATTATTATTATTTCTTATTTCGATTGAGGTGAAAATCAAACAAATAGTCGTCCGTTTCCTCTTATTTTTTGTATTTTTCACATACAATGAAAATATAGCGAAATTCATATCGTTATTACCTGTAATTTACATAAATGCACTGTATTTTTTAATAAGTTTAATTTCTGGTAGGTAGCTTGTAGTTCATTTTTTTTTAACTATTCATTTGCAAACGCACTGTACGAAAGTTTGTTCGATTTTGGCATATTATTCAAAACGCGGTATTCGGAACTCGCGTAAATCACCTCTATAAAACAAGCTCTAAAGCTTCTATAATAATGTACAACAGACGGTACATGAATATTAATCTCGTTGCTGAGGACAGTAGGAAAGAAAATTTGTTTAATGACTATGAATAATAAATAATAATAGACATAAATATACGTGATTAATTGTATTCTGGCATATTCTTTGAAATATATATTATATATAAAATAAATATAGAGTTCCACTGACCTATAAATAAAAGCGTGATAGTAATAACAATGCCAGTAGCAATTATCTATGAGCCAATGTTATTCAGCTTGTCCCTTGCAATTACACCGTCACTTACAATTAGCAATTTCAATATGCATTTAATTGCTTTCGAAGCAAGCGCGATAAAATTTTGGAATGTGATGGAAAAGCGAATGTAAAGCGCTTCGGAAAGAGGATCCATTTTCATCTCGTCAGAGAAAATAATTAATGGTATGCTAATGAACGATGTTTGTCGCTGGAAAATTCGCGGCGCGTCCTATTTTCCGGCGGTGCAATAACGGGCCGCATCTTCCTCAGCAGCATCGGTGTGAAAGCGAGAGCGTGTCGCGTACAGTGCAACGGCGATAACAGCGCAATCAATTTTGATTTGTGCCCCGGCGACGTAATATCATGCGCGCGCTCAGTAATCCGACACGCGATTTCCACCGAAATTTCGAAACGAATGTCTGCGGGCAGAAACTTCAATTTCACAGCGGCGGCGCGCGTCGGCTCGGACGGGTAATGAAAAAATAAGAGCTGAATGGCAAAAAAAAGGAAGAGGCCGAAAAAAGAGCGAAACAAAGAAAGGGTGAAGGAGAAAAAGAGAACGCGGGTGACCGCACAAGCGAACAATAGTCATTCGTGATAATGTAACGCATTACCATTTAACTCTCCACGAGCACGACAGTTGTACAATTTCCATTACCGCGAAAAGTTGGAGTCATTAACGATCCATAAACCTTTTACGACGCTCCAGCGAGCTAATAATCTCGGCGAGAGCCGAGATACTTTTAAAATCGCTATTTCATGGCCGCGTCTACCTAATACGTGCGCCCAATAGAAATAGTCGAGCTTAGCTGGTGAATGGAAAAACCAGACAGACAAATGATTCAACAATTTAGTTTAGAAACAGCTTTTTCATATTTTGTATTTCACTTGACAAATTACAGCAGAAATAGCTCGTTATCTGGCTGGAATGTTGCCAATGGCGTACTGATTAAGTAATTTTGAAATCTCTGAAAAATTTGACGAACTTCGTTGAAAGAGTATGTGGGTCAAATAATAGTGTTTTTCAAAAAAGTAAATGATTTATACATGTTTTAATTACAAAAAAGATATTATAAATAATACAATTTTTTTAAAGGGATCCAAACAGATTTTATGAATAAAACAACCAACCAGATTGTAAAACATTAGGAAATGATTATAGGACATATTGTTGACGTTGACTAAGTGATTAACACAAATGTTTACTGTAGTTAAATGTTAGTATGTGCTCCGTAGGAATTATTGATATAGAAAGATGTGTTCATCCGACGTCAAACATATATGTAATATATGTTCTTTTTTAAATGTTTATATACAACACTTTCAAATGTAAACGCTTTTATTTTCCAATAGGGCACGTACTGTTGCAATCATCCAATATTTGAACATTTAAAACAGTTAATCAATTTAAATAAATGTCGTTCATTCAACCAAGATCAAAATAATAATACTCGTGTCGGATTTGTATCGAAGCAGCGTTTCACTGGTTCTGAAAAGGGACGTTAAATTGAACCTAATTTACACGTTTAAAGATGTAAATAAATCTAATTGTTCATTGAACGAACTAATTTTTTAAAACATCTATTGTTGCAATTTATGATACGAAGTTCGTTTTAACTCAAAGTTACAAGCATTACATATAATCTCTATTTTTCGAAGAGCCAGTTGAAGTCGTTCCATTTGCTCTCGAACTAACAAACGAAAACACATAACTTTAAAAAAAATCATTGTCCTAGACAATGTTTCAGGCTATTTTCATCCCCTTGACATGAACATAAGTAGCAAATAAAAATCGGTGTCAAATATTATACAACAAAATACATCCAGGATAAATTTCATTAAAATCGGTCTGTTACACTTTGATATGTGCTTCGTGAGTCGCAAGTATTTGAAAAGGTCTGGTTACGATTGCCACAAAATCGTAAAATCTGTCAAAAGCAAGTTTGTAAGGGTTACTAGAACGATACAAGCAGCGCTGGCTGAGGCATGCATCTCTGGCGGGTATTACGGGCATAATATTCTCCTTTAAGCGCGATCAGTTAGGTCCGACGATTCGAGAGACAGATTTACGGTCGCGGGGGGCGAGGTTTTCGCTTTGACAGGAAATACAACGGCGCGCAACGGACCGGCTGCGTCCGCACAAAAGCACTTTGCGTTCTTCCAGACGGACGTCGACGAGGAATGCGAACGCGAGCGCCTTCGATTCACTCGGAGCGGAGCTCGTTTCAATGTAACCGAAAGGTGCCGGGGGAAGCCGTTTGTAGAAAAGAGGGGCCAGAAAAGCGGAACGGCGCGTAGAATTTATACGAAAGATAATATATATCGAGGCGTTTTGCGGCGCTGGCGTACACGCGCGGACAGAAGTGGCTTATTTCTGGTGTCGGATCTCGGACGGCTAAAGAATGTCCCGCGGTTGATTTATGCCGGCCCGCGGAAAATGTGGATACACAAACATCTCCTGGTGGTGCGCACCGGATTGTTCCAGCGCGTTCCACAACGCTGCTGTTCCGTAATGCTGTTCGAGGATGGTTCAGGGCGGCGCGGCGGACGCGCGAATCCCATCTGACGGGCCACCTTCGTTGCGATTTATGGCGGAATTTCACTCTTCCGTATATCTCATAGGCTGTCGTATCGCGCGTTCCATCCCAAAGTCCTCTTGTAAAAAGAACACATAGGACGCTTACGCCCCGTCGATCCTGAGACGTCGATTTTTAGCCAACGACGATGCCCCTTTTCCAGAACGCACAATGATTGTCCTCAAAGAGAACGACTGTCGATTTCAACATAAATTACAACTGAATATCAATCATTTATGGAGGAATTTCAATCTTCCCTATATCTCATCGGTTGTTGTATCGGGCGACCCACCCCCAAAATCTTGTATAAAAAAAATAGAGAACCCCCACGATTCCATGGCGTCGATTCGTTATTCGTGATGATGTGCCATGGCTGCGGGAGCCTCGATGATCATCCTTAAGGACGACGTCCGATTCGGACATAAATTATCAACGAAAATCAACGTGTCAACGGACGTGATACATTGCGCGGTAACGAAATCCTTGCGATCGCACAAAAGCCCGTGACGTCACTCGCGGCGAATGAGGGGAAAACTCAATATCCATGCCGGCAGAAAAATGTCGCTATGCTGTTTCACAAAAGAAACCCGATGCCGGGAAACCATTATTCTCGGACAATTCTTGCTACATCCGACCCGCTTCCTCTCGAAATTGGATGTTCCCGCGACCACAGTCCCCGCACTAACCTATTGGGCATCCGCCTTCGATCGGCCCTCGTTTTATTATCGAATTCTCGAGAACACAATCAGGTAGTTTTCGTTGTGCGCACCGCGGACCAAGGGATACGTGCAATTTGAAGCTAGCAGGGAAAGAAGGTGGACCGTTGTGTCTGTGCTTTTGTGGAACGGCTCGTGTGTTCTGCCGAGATCTCTGGAATTCTTCTTCGATGCGCTTTCGTTTCAATGATTTTAGTAATTGTTTGTTGCTCCGTCGTGGAACGTCGATAGTCGCTCTACTTGGAGATTGAAAATTTATGGTACTGTTGAGCTAATTAACTAAATGATTATAATAATTTACATACAGATTATTCACACTTTTGACAGAAAATAAATATATACAGCGTTGTGAAGAGGTCAATTTCTCTAGTGACGTACCAGGAATTAGACATTTTTATTAGTTTAAAATTTTAGTATTAATTTACAGATTTTTTATCCAGCAAAACCGTTCATTATGAGATTCGACAACTTTCTATACAATTCAGTTTTCAATAGTTATTTCTATAAAATGTAGTACAGAAATACATAGTTCAATTGCTATATGTACACAAGGAATATTTACATACTGTTCACGGTAACGATTATTTATGCAAAAAAACTCTGGAAATTTATAGACCAATTCTAAACCGTACGACTTTAGTATTTTATGTTTCAGGGAATTATTTCAAACTTCACAGGAATTTAGTAACTTACTGAAATAATGTAAGGTGAAGTAGCTCGTTAACATCTGCTTCACAGCCATTGTTTTAGACCAAATACGGTCTTTATGTTGACTACAATGGGATGAAAGTCCACGGTCCTGTTGCCATCATTCGTTTTATTTATTTGTAACTGTATCCCGTTGTAATGTCTCTAACGTATAGTAATGGGATACAAATGTGGTTTTAATTATCAATTATGGAGATTGCAATTATATTCTACTGTAAACAAATTGAAATAACTTCTGCATAGTTAATCGTCAATTAAATTAATGTTAATACCACAAGGTAGAAGAACGTAGGACCCTATTTCTATTTCCTGCAAAGTAATGACAATTTTTGCATAAACATTTCTCCTATCATACTACTGGCGAAGTATTTCCCAAAATTTTTATAGAAGTGTCTGTAAGTCAAAAGATGTGCAAAAAGTAACGGATAATCAAGGTACTAGTTCACCATGAATTAAACGAGTAAATATGATCCAACTTGTATCGTGTTAGGACTCATATTAATCATAAAAAATCATGGATATGTTGGTAAAATTTTCATACAAAAAATCTTTTATTTTATTCGAATGAATAAACTCTTTCGTCAGTACAAATGACATTTGAGTCCTGAATATTTCACATACAGGATGAGTCACGAAAAACAGAACACATGAATTTCTCTGTTTTTTTTTTACATCAGCTACAACACCATGAAGTAAAAAATATACGACGCCATTTAAAAAAACACACACAACAGAGAAATTAAGTTGTTTTGTTTTTCATTATTCACCCTGTATGTATATCGATACATGACTGTATACTACATATGTAGTTTTACAGGTCCGTAGAACACACAAGTCACAAATTATACTGTAAATGTCCTAATTATACAATTAGGAATTTCGATATATAAGGAACTGTTATGGATGGACAATAAATTCTGTTTCCATCCAACACGTTCTGTCCAGTCCGTTCAGTTCGGCCAGTCCAATAACAACTCGTTTCATGCCGTAGGTAATCAGACCATCCCAATAAACCGTTTCGTCGCGCAAACACATCTACTTTGCCAATTAACCGGCATTGCTACTTTGCCAATTACAACAGCCGGTAGGCTAGTCAATTCCCTATATGCAAAACGCCGTCACGCGTGTCCATGTTGCTGGCCCGGCAACTAATGAACGCACCAAGTCCACGCATATACCGCCAAGGAAGTAACGAACCCTGCCTCGGCCCACAATTATTCGGCAAATGGCAGAGATGAACACTTAGACCGAATCGAAATTACCGCGGCGCAGACGCGGCGGCGGAGGCTACACGTTCGTTGCGAGGTAAAATTTAACGCGCGAAATCCTCGTGAATCGCATTCGCCGAGCTTCGACACGATTTAAATTCGATCACGTGGGCTGTCGATACCTTAACAGGAGAACCACCAATTCTTAATTGCGCGAAAGCTCAACTACCTGATACTTGATCCCCTGAAATCTGCATTTACAATGCCCACGACGTTCTTTGCGTACCACAGTCGTATTTTGACTTGACAATAAATGTCGTAACTGTTGGTACTGTGATATTATGTAACAGTGTAATGCTCATTAATTAATCTACTATATGTATCGCGAATATATACGCAAATGCAGAGGTTGTGCTTCCAGTCGAAGGCGTCATAAGAATTACTCTCGCATTTTTAAAGAAATGTTTCTGAATTAAAATGTTATTTATTTATTATATTATTTTCTAAGTATTAATGTGTTTGACAGAGGAAATGTATTTTTATTTAGCGTGAACATCAGCTGTCTAGTAATAACATATACTATCATGACTATAAACGTCACAGCTTACTGGCATATGAAAGCGTACCTTTGTAGGCAAACGTAGCTTCAGGCAATAAGGGAAAGAAATGTGTGCCTTTGGGTATTCTTTAAAAAGCAGCAGAAACTGTCCTGACGACCCAATAAATTGTTTTGATCTCGTGCGACGTTTATGGACGCTATTGTGACAGTCAAGTTGTTAATTGGTATAAAGTTTCTATACCTAACATAGTGGGAGGTCTCCGGTGGCGCGAAAAAATTTCTCAGTGCAATTATCCGATGTTGCACTACGGGTAGACGTTTGAATGATTCGCTCACGGCGTAAACGAGAATTCCGCGTCTTGTTCGCGGCCCTCGTTTAGGCGCGAAATTAAAAGGCGGCGTTTGACGGGCCGGCGGTTTAGCGAGCGCAGCCGCGGCAATCAGCAACTCGTGATTAAGCGCTTAACTGCAGATATTTTTTTTGGCGACACGACGCCCGCCCGAGCCCGCCTTTTCCGTCGGAGGATTTAATTAGCCGCTTGGAATGATCCGTCGAGAGCGTAGCTGGCATCCGCTGACGTTCTCCTGACGACGAGTTTCTCTTATTTTTGCCTGGGATAAGTCCGCGCGCGAGCGACTAGCGTGAACGTTATTCTCGTCGAAATTCACGTGAAACATCCGGGAAAATGCAACGGGCGTGGCGCGCGGTGCGGTGCGGCGGCGTGCCGGTCGATCCGCAATTGAAAACCAGACAAATTCAATCTTTGTATTTTCTCTCGGTCAGAGTATTGGTGACAAGAGAGCCTGCAAATTGTACGAATTCCAGGCGAAGCGACGCGACGCTCTGTTGTTTCATAACGGGATTTATGATTAAAACGGTTGGCTTTATCTAGGGAAAATGGAAAGCATGATTTTCTGCAGTACCCAATTCGGCAGTGCATCGTGGAAAACGAACGTCAATACGCACTCTGAAACACAATATTGTCGCATCAGAACAACTCATGCATATTTTATACGCCCATATCTACTCCATGTGTGCTCCATACAACTATATTTTTGACAAATCAATTCGTTAACATATTGTCTTTACTATAATTATCCATTTTAATAAGTCATCGAAAAAACCAGACAGACTAACGATCCAACCATTCAGCGTGGTAACACCTTTTTCACAATGTGTCATTCACTTAACGAATTACAGCAGAAATAGCTCGTTGTTTGGCTGAAATTGTTGCCGGTATCTACTTCATGTGTCCTGCGTACATCGATATTTTCGAAAAATCAATTTGTTAACATGTTGTTTTTACTGTAGTTTTCCTTTTTATTCAGTCATAGAAATACACACATTATTCATTCGAAAATATGCCATTATTATTTTGACTTATAAAAATATATTTTATTTTTATTCTGTTATTTTTTCATTTTTGTTGCTTGATCAATTTACGACAAGACTGAGCAAACCTTAAAAATAAACTGTACGAGCTCCATATTTACGTTTGTACAGAAAAACTTGAAACTAAAAAAAATGTTTATCCTTTAGCGAACATTTTGAGTAAATAAAGAATAAAATGAAAGTATATTGCATTCTATACGCTGCATATTATAATTTATTCAAGAATTGTGTACACTATAACTCCATTCCGTTCCAAAGTTTAATTGCAAACCAGCATTAACAAAGAAACACGAAATTAAATGATTAACATTAACGCGGTTGCAAACATTATATAACTCTTGCTTCCAATATTAACCCTGCATTTCCAGATATAAAATAAAATGCAGAATATTTTATTTCCTATTTTAAGTTGTAAACATACTGATACCTTATTTAATAAATTTCGAACTGTAATTCTAAATTTGAGGTATGTATTGTGAATATAAAACAATGCTCTTCATTTACAAAAAATTTTTTTTAGAAATATTAAGTAAGTTCCGCAGGGTTCGCACAAAAGAAAATTAGTAATTTTTTCGATCGAAAATCATATTGAAAAAATGTTCATTTTTAAATGCTTGTTCTAATTATAATTTTTATTAAATTTGATTAATATCGACACTGTTTAGAGATGCATCAGATGCCGATATGAGTCAAGTCATTTTTTACCAAATGAACTGCTGGACACGATGACACGGCGCATTGTTTAATAGAGTTGCTGCCGTAGGAATAAAGGTAACGATGGTTGTCGATGATGCCAGTGCACGGCGAGAGTTCTCCAGTCATCGAGTAAAAATTTGTCGGGTAGAAGGTACGTGACTGTTAAGCCAGCTGGATATTGCGCCCTGGGTTGTCGGCGGTGACAAAATGGCGTCACCAGGAGCAAATGAGCTCCTTTTCGGATCGATGATAGTCTTCGGCCGGGATTACAGCCCGTAGAGAAAGGAGAACGACATCGGAGGACCTAAAGCCTTGGCAGCGGCCCGTTCTTACGCCTGGAATTTTCAGGCGTCAGACTTTCCGGGAAATTTATGGCGGGGTCACAGCTTGGATCGCCATGAACAGTGCTCACCCTCCTTTATCCAAGCTTGTTATCGTTCTGAACCTTTTGCCCTTGTACGAATTACATACATGTCCTCCGCGTATGTATACATATAGGTGAGTACCTTTGGTTCCTTCTCCCAGCCCCGCCAACGCCCTCTCTTCCAATATGTATACGCACACGTACGCCATGTGACCACCCTCGACCACGCAAAATTAAATTTTGATAATAAGCGCCTCGCGCTGCGCGAAACACCTCGAACGTTTTCCCTTGAACCTGAATTAAACCGAACGTGCTGGTCACATGAAAGAAACGTGCAATCCGGAAAATCTACGTAATTTATCTAGTGTAGGTGTTCGCATTTTTAATAAGACAGAATCCCAAAAGTCTCAAGAAACACACAAATTTACATTTATTTTAGTTTGAGAAATTATTAATATTCGAACTCTCTGATTTTGCGTGTTTACTCTGAGGATGATAGACAATATAGTAACTCCTCGATCTAAGAGATACACTCGGGTCTGTGCTGTTTCTTAGATCGCGAGGCGCCGAACGTAGAAAAGGACAACGAATGTAAACACGGACCGCACGGCCGAAGGGCAAGACGTCCGGAATCGAGAGTTGTCAACGTTTGTAACAGCGGCATACATCGCGGGTTCCGTAACTCTGATGAAACTTCTTGGCAACATTACTCATTCCTTCGGTTTAAAGCTTTGACATTGTTGCAGCGACATCATTACTGAAATTCGCTGTTCTTCTTGTTTCCAGAAGTACTTATTTTGATATGTGCAAGATTTAATAAACCCCTCGTCGTGTTTCGCCGTTCCACTTCAAAGTGTAGGTTTTTACGACGAGCTGAATACGACGCGAATATCTTTAGTAAAAATCGTGTATGAAAAGATACGAGACGTTCCTTTATGGCTTCATACAATTTTCTGAGGGTGTTCGCCATAAGAAAAAGTTATTCCACGTGCTTGTGAATACTAAGACGATTTACATTGTGGGGAAAACGGTTGTAATTATTTAACTTTGCAAATTGAATTCGTCAAGATTTGTTGACACCGTTGCGTTTTTGTACTCGTTCTTCCGTTTTAATTATTGAAACGCTGCGCTGCGGTGAAGTCGTGTAGAGTACACAGCAATTCCGTGGAAATTTTATAAAATCGCAACCTTAATGGAGTTTCACGAAACTTGGACTTTTTAATAAACCACGATTGTGGTTTAAATTTATTGCAGCGAACTGCTCCGGGAATATTAAAATGAGTACCGACACCTGGAATGCGGTTGTTATTCGCAAAAATGGTCGAAAAGCGAAGAAGACTTTTGCGGAGAAAACTGGCAAGTCAGGATCGCGAAATATTTCATTATAATACTCCTTCAAAAATAAATGCAACTTCAAACTCACTTCAGAGAAACGCAAACCGCTGGCTTTAATTTAAATAAAAAATATTTCGTATTTTGCATGTTGAGGTTGCACTATCATGTTTCCCTAGTGATAAGGATGTCACATCCTTACATACACGCTATTTGGCTCACCGCCACTATAACTTGACCGTCCATGCGCGTGGACCAAGTCCTCAGTCTCTGACAGAACAGTCTAGCTCATGATTAATGTTAGAACCTTTATGAAATGCAAAATTCACACGGAAAGAAATTCTGAAGTTACCGAAGCAAGAGAAAATCAATGAACGCGGATAATAGCACAGAACTGTTCGTACATATGGATGAAGTGCTCATTTTAAATTTGATTGAAGTCTGATTCAAATAAAGTTCTTAGTTTAGAAAATCGATCGAAAATTTGACTTCAACCTCAAATAACATAACCTTTCATAGAAATGGTGATTGAAACATTTGGTTCTTGTAAGAGGATAATATATTATTATTATTATTATACATAACATGAATCATCGAATGTTGCAATTAATAAATTCAATACCGAATGAAACTGCCTCATTGTTTCTACGGTAAAATGTAAAACGATGCTTACTTTAATCGTTTTCTTTGGAGTAACTTTTACGAGTCGGACGTTTGCAACAAACTTGTTTCCACCATATGCTGGTTGATTTGGATGAGAAACCTGCAAGGTGGTTGCCACGTGTGTGAAAAAAAGTCACAGTTGGATTTTTGCTCAAACTAGCGGTTTTGTTGCACAAATCGTGGGTTGAATTTGCGTGAAAAACACCAAGTGAATTCGTAAAAGAGTCGACACGGTTACTGATCGGTCGAATCGTGTTATTTAACCAGCGGAGAGTGATCTATACAACAGCTGACACAAGACAAGCCCGGGCCAGATTCGCAACGCTCGGAATATCGGGTATCGATTGGCATTTAGTTGGGAATTAGCATAAAAAATGACCTAAACAGTGGGTCTTCGCTAACGATCCGAGTTTTCGTTTACAAGCCGAATTGGCGTAAACCAGCGGTGATCATCTTGGCCGAAAGTATCATTCGACTATCGCGCTTGCGGCTGCGAAGGCATCGCACAAAACTAATGACTCGAGATAATTATCTTTCGGAAGAGCTGCATCCTAATTATTCGGCCGATTTTCAAGATGATACATTTTAGATATTTAATCTTTCTTATAAGATTCGTTAGATTCAAAGACGATGATTGCATTGTACAATCTTTCCATGAGGAGCGCAAGTGAAAATCGCGGATGCAATTTACGAGCTGATAGTATGAGAATAATTTGAAAGCAGGCGCGAGATATACGAGTTTCATAAAATATTGTAGATCTATCATGCACGGTGAGTGCCCTAATAGTCGCACGTGTGTGCACACGTATATGCTAGTGTCGCCTAAACGCGTCACAGCATTTCCTTGTCCCGTCGACAATCAAATGGGGGAGCTGTACGTGTTTTATCGTCGCGCGATCCTATCTCGCGCCACAATTTTTCATCATCCGTCGCCGGTATCAAAGGCTTGTCTTTTGAGGCGCGACCAAATTGAGTTTCCGCGCCGCGACGAAATCCACAAAAGACGGATACGATCTGAACCGAGTGAAGACAGCAGATTGAATAGCGGACAAGGCGAATCCGCTCACACGAGGAACCGAGCATCCACGACGATCGATGTATTTCGACTATAATTTATTCGTAGCGGGCGACCACGACCACAAAAAACGTCTCGCGTTTTGAAAAAGGTTCACGGCCAGTCCCGCGATCATCCAATTTTACGGTAGATGTCATTTCTTGCGTATCCGTCGGTCGACCGCTTTTTTACCATGTTTTTTTTTGCAATTATGACGCACACGATCGACCTTTATTCTCAGCTCGTCTTTTTCGCAGCCCGTCTTAATTTTCAATTCTTTTCAAAGGCAAACATGCTGATAGAGTACATGTATCTATTACTGCAAATGTACGTTTTACTACGGTATCTTTTTCCCCATGAGATTAAAACATGTACAATAAAAATAAATATTTTCGCTGAATAAATTAGTAAAATTCAATGAGATTGTTTTAATGTTGGTGAGGCAAACAAAATTGCCAATCCTTCTCATACTTTTATAATCTCAGGATTTGAAGAAGCATTCTTCATAAAAAGTAAATATGTTTTTCAAGGTCAACATTCTGAACAACTTCTTCATATACATACTTTGTTTCTCAAATATTTGCAAAGAAATGTTTAAATAAATCGAGATTACGTGTGCAGTGTATTCTGCAAGTTTTAATGCAGCATACTCGAATACTGAGATATTAACATCTTGAATCAATTGTTTATTAATAGTAAAAAATGATATTGAAATAAAGTACGATCGAAACATGATGCCGTAGTAATCACCGCACCCTAAGAATCATTCAAACGCATCGTCGCAAAGTGCTCCTTGTCGAAGACTTAGACATTTTGTGAAATAAATATAATTATAAACTTGATATCTTGACAAAAACTGTCACCAGACCCGTCGGTATGAATTACCTTGGCGTTGGAGAAAGCGAATCGAGTGAAAGTGCCACGAGGGTGGTGGAGTCTTATCGCTCGTCACCGTACGAACTGTATATTCGATCGTAATTTCCACGCGAACGAAATCGAATTAGTTCTCGGCGATCGAGCAGTCCGTGGTAGTTCCTGGGCTGTTCATTATCTTCTTTTCGCTATTACTGTCGTTAAGGAACGAAAAAATTCGCCGGCAAGAGGCAGGATCGTGATGATGGTATGGAACTGCTGGAGGTTTAATGACTCGCCTTTGCTATCTTCGATGGTAAATTAAGAAGAGAGCTGACAATATGAGGAAAGATTGTTAGAACGTGCGCTGAACAAAAGAAGATGATCTCTCATAATTATATCATAACCTATAATACGTATAGTATTTTAAGACTTTTACAGATGAAATATTCGAACACCGCTTTTCTGTGCAATTGCGTGACAAACACAGATTTCTATAACAATTTTCTCTAGATCTACAAATACAGCTTCATTTTTCGCCCACATATCATTTCTGTGGCAGAAACATGACATAAATTACTGTTTCGTATACCTCGGTAATGAATTTAAAAAAAAAGAGAAATATTAACGCCTTTATTCGTGATTCATGCTCATTCCACTTTCATTTCCGTCTGTCTACGTTTTCGTTCGGCATTACGGACCTCTTTTCTCCATTCTGATTTTATCCTACGAAGTTATGTGCCCATAATTATGAAAGTGGTCTAAGTTAAAATTTTAAAAAAATTTATCAGTTATTTCACATCACATTGTTTTAATATATGTATAAATGATATTATCAAAAATCAATCGTTGGATAGTGCTTGTTATTTCAACATTATATGGAATTCATTTGGTGTTAATATCCTTTTCCTTTAAATACATCTCGAAACTAGAAATATGTGACTAAGACCATTTTCATAATTATGGACATATATTTTCGTTCTCCGTGTTATTTTTATATTTGCAAGTAAAGGACTAATTTAATTCCACCTCTGCGTGGCCGATGTAGACCACTGTTTCCGAGATTTCAATGGAAAACCCAACTCTGTCTAGAGTTGTGTTCGACATCCCTTTTCTCTTTATTGCGCGCGCAGCGGTCCCCACTATGTATCGTGATAATTCCGAGCAAATATGCAACCCGTTTCGCGTGTTCATCCCCGGGAACGAATCTCGGTCGGAAAAAAACTGCGCGGAGGGGAAAAATTGAGGCATGTTTTCTGATGCGATCGCGCGAGTGCGCAAATACCGTTTGGTAATGGCGTAATTGGTTTACTCGTTAATTAATACCGATGCGCCGGATTCATTGTTCCGACGATGCACGTCAATCCATCGCATCCCTCAACCCCTTCACCCTTTCGGCGCTCAACCTCGCCCCCGTTCGAAACATCATGGAGATCGAATAATTTCCTCGATTTTTATTCGGCAGTCGAAAGGTAATTTACTAGGACACAGCGGCCGGGCATCATTTTCGCATTCCCTTTTGTTAAGCGATCAACCCCGTAACAATTTAATTTTGTTTTTCGATGATCAGTCTAGCATAACACTCGAAATGGATCGCGATACGGAACCAGATGCGTCGGGCACAGAGGGATGATGAGAATGCGGTTTCATCCGATCCAGCGCATCGTCGAATGAACAGACCGTGTTTTCATGACGAGCGGAATTTTAATATCAGTTCAGGTTCCATAACCAGTTTCCGGGTAAGAGGAACATTCATCCGAATTAATTGGTCCGGTAATATTTTACAGTTTTAGCGAACATGACGCGCCTCCTTTCGGACGATCAGTCGATCGGGTTACCGAAATTTTGCGCGCTCAGGAAATAGAACACCAAAACTGTGGATTTATCGAAGGAATGTGAATTTTAATAGTTTCACCTTTTTCCGCGTGAAATTACATACCAGTAGATTTTGCGATTTTATAATAGTAGATGTTGTATCAACCACTAGAATAGCTTAGGCTTTTGTATAAATGTGGATCTATGGTTCAGCCTCGTCCCACAAACTGAGTAAATGTCGATTTAACAACAACTTTGCTGCAAGTTTCATTTACAAATGTCCACCGATCTAGTAGAGTCACGCCTAGGACGTATGACCATTACTTGTTATACACCTTGTACATACATTTCACGATTCAATTTTTCATTGACTATTATTCACAATCGGATCAAGAAAACAATCTTTAAAACGTTCCATTAAACCCCTGATTTAAGTTCGGAACAATGAAGAATATAGAATGCGTCATCTTAAACGAACCGTATTTTATCTTTCCGAAATAAAGAACCGCACGTCCATAATCTGACCGATAGTAGTTGGAGCCACTCTAACTGGCCAGTTATTCGTGGCGGACTATAGGATGGTCCTTGGGTATCTGTCCTAGCGGGAGGATTCCATCTAGCGGATAATGGGACGATGTATAATTCCAGAGGAATATCATCGGTCCTTGCGTTTACCATCTTTTTAAATGTTCCACCGGAGGAACGGATCCCTTTGTTCCGTTGATCTTTCACGCGTACCTCGCTCGTTACATCCCGCAGCTAGGTGGCCCATTAATGCTCCAGGCAGATACCGGCTCGCTTTAATTGTCCGTTATAACTCAGCCGAACGTAACTTTTCCCGCAGGAGCGGTGGTACGTCGTTCCTGCGGAGGTTCGTAGAAAAGATGGTCGTAGGCGGATAGCAGGGTGCTGTGTGCGTGCGTAAGGGCGGGAGGGCGAGAGGGTGCCGAGAAGAGAAGCTGGACTTGGGGTAGAAAAATGGAGGGAAGAACGGAATGAGGGAAAAGGAAGGGGTGAAAAGAGCGAAAGGAAATCGACGGGGTAGCGAGCGGGAGCGAGGCGGGCAGCATGAAGAGGGTACAGAATAGCAAAAGGGAGATAAAACAAAATGGGTGACAGAGGGAAGAAGAGAAAAGTATGGGGGACGAAGACGGCGAGAGCCCGCTGGTAGAAGAGAACGAAGGATCCGAGGTGGGAGATGAAGGGGCAGCAGTTTAAGTTGGCGGTGGTGTTAGTGAAAAGGCGGGCATTAAAGCGTCAGGCCACGTCTTGTATGCATCCCCAGGGCTGCGGATGAGGTATCGTCAAAAAAGGAGGGCGGCACCTGTAAATCAGTGTAATCGGTGACCTGCTCTGGGAGTACATTAGAATAATTTATGGTCGCCCCTCGCCGACTCCTACCACCTACCCCGAGTAAAGTCGTAAAAAGACATCGTGTTATCCGCTACCGTTTCTACCTCTTTCTCGCTACTCTTTCCCGAACGATAACGGTCAGGCCAGACTCGCAAGTCGAGGTTCGCGAAAAATTAGAACGGAGCCGTGTAACTTACACGCAATCGTCGATATTCTAGTTGACGCGTTTCTATTTCGCGATCTGACAATGTAACTGCGTTGTTCCTGTATTGTTAGTTGAGATATTAACGTAAATATTTGTATCATAATTTCACCAAAGTGATAAGTCTCAACGTAAATACCGACGCGAGCGTACGTCGACCAGCTGAACGCACGCCACGTGACGATATTTCAGAAGACGCGAATGTGACTCGATTTCCCAGCAGAATTAAATACATCTTGAACGCCGTGAATCTCATAACTCGGTTAACCACGTCCCGTTGGCTTTATCTCGAGGATCCTTTCACTCTCGGTTGTTTTGCTGGTGTCGAGAATCATGGCTGCAAGAACCCCATGGAACGCAGGGGGCGGCAACCGAAAAACACACGGAGAAATTATGGGAAAAACAGAATGTTTCGAGACAATTCAAATGGTCACAATAATAACACGCTCCGCTGAGACGTTTTCGGCCCGACTCCACGTTCTACAATCATTTATATAAGTTGCCAGGAGAGGAGCGTTGTAAAGCATCGATTCAGACGTCGGGGAGCACCCCACGCTCCACCATAACCCGTCGGGGTTCGAAGTGCTCGCCCCCAACTGTGGCGGGCTTCGAGGTTAAGTTGCCAAGAAGACGCGGAGAATGCCTCTGACACTTGAGTTTCATTCGTTCCGCCGCTCTGTAACCCTCTTCACCCCCTCGTACCAGACTGGGTGCCACGGTTGCCCAGAAGTCGATCGCAACAGATCGAGACCGGGCAACTAAAACTTCGATGGAACTTGGCTTACGTCCTTCGCAGTATTCCGAATGAAAACGGAGGAGGACCCAGACCATTCTGCCTCCATCTGCTCCACGCGATGGTTTCGATTGCATCGGAGCGCGTTCAACTTTGGCCTATTCCCGGAAGGGAACCGACAATCTTTTTCTGCGCGACCGGCTGATCGTTCCGAACAGAAAGGTTCGTATCCCTTAAAGGTCTGTTTCGGCTCGATACTGGAATAGACTCTGCAAACTGTTCGCTTTCCATGCTTCGGTCTAACGTAACAATAATTACGCATTTTTATCCAAATACACACAGTCAGACATTAAGTGGACACTAGGATGACTCTCATTTACTCTTGCCAAAAGTTCCTGTCAAAATTTCTTTTACGGCACCCCTGAGGGAAAGAAATTGAAAAGTCGAAAATAAGAGTCTCACTGGACACCTTTCAGAAAGTAATAACTTTTTTTTTAAATTATACCAAACAACGATGAGATTGTTTGAGATATTAGAGTAACGTGTAAACTAATTTTTTGAAATTGTTATTGCTTCAGAGTTGAACGAAAACACTGTCCTATTAAGTGGATCTACAATTCTCGTAATTAGGACGAAAGTGAATAGCTTACTAATAAGTTGCAAAGCCAATTTTTATCAGTTATTCCACGCAAATAATTTGCAAACTTGATCAGCTTTTGTAACTCCGAGAAAACTTCGGCGTACAACGTATTCCAGAAATTAAACTTTCCTAATTAATTTGTTAGTTTTAATACCATTTAAAATGAGTATAGTTTGCCCATGTTGGCACAGCAAAGTATTAACAAATTTCTTAGTATAACGTGAAAGGTACTTATGAAATACCTAAATTTCTTACCTTGGAAAGATTTTTTATGCTAAAACACACAGCGTACCGATTCACGGAAGAACAAAGTGCTATCAATCCTGGTTGCGTTACATTTCGTCGTATTATGTTGATTCTGCGATCTCGAGAGTGCTAATAAATAATTCCGAGGTACAAGTGCACCGTATGTATCGTCGGATGTTGGATTTCGCCATCTCCATGCTCGTCGAGCATTTGAAATTCACTCGAATCGAGTGATTCGGGAACGATTCCTTCGTGTAAAGTGTTAGAAAACTCGGTTCTCATCTCTGGCAGCCGATGTTAGTAACAAGTTAGGAGAATCGCATATCGAGTGCCGTGTGAATGAAATTCATGTGAATACCTTGGAGACGAAGAATTAGGCAACAAGCTTGTCCGCAAGGAATTCTCGACGTCCGAGCCTCCCCTCGTGACGATGTCGTTCCTCGTCAGGGGAGTTACATACGTTCCCTCTTAACTCGGTTCCTATCTCAGAATTCTGAACCTTTATCTTATCTCAAGGGAGGTTTGCCTTAATAATTGTTCCTTGCTGGTAAGTTGTATGCACATGACGCTCGTAAATTTCAAATGAACCGTAACACGATCGAAACAATTCATCAAGTCATTAATCTCAAACTTCAAACTTTGTTATGCTACTTCATCCGTAGTCATTTTCTAAAAATGTTTTTTTTAGATATTTTCTGAGGCTATTCATATGTTTTTTTTTTTGACAAAACACATATTAAAGAGTTGAAGAAGACCTATCAGGAAACAGTTCCGTTATCAAGACGTTGTCACGGACACTATACCAGGCACGTGATATCGATCGTTAGACAGATAGTTGTCGCATCGTTGAACGTCGCTGTGGAAGTATCGCGGAGTTGACTAATTCAATTTGACCCAATCGATCAGCGTCGGACCACGAGTCCTGTTTTCTGGCGCCGTTGAACGTCACCGATTGAATGGAATCGGAGGCAGCTTGCGATCTCGTGACCACTCGGTCTCGAGTCTTGTCTAGTCAAGCATCGTTCAATCCGTGCCTATCTGAGCTAACCTGAATTCCTATCGAAGGATTGGCACATTGGTTGCGAGACGTCTCGTGGCGAACGCTGCAGCCGGCATGTTTGTTCGCATCACGAGCGTTCCCGGCGCGTAGCGTCGCGGCACCAATTTCGCGAGAGCGAACAGAAGCAACGCGTTCACCGACACGTGGACCGGAAACGAGCCCAGACACGCGGAAAGAACCGCAGACCAGAATCCTCTCGAGCGGGGAACCTGCCGACGAAGATAGCCCGAATCCGATTACCTGTTGGACGAAGCAACGGGCCGCGGCCAGGGCTTCCGGCGAACACTGTCCGGTGAAAAACTGTCATTTCAGACTGGCACGACAAGCGGCACCGCGCCCATATTTTTCCTCCAGCTTCTTCCGTGCACGCGATCGTGAGCACGAATTTCGGTTTCGTAGCGGTACGTCGAGCCAGTCCTTTTTTGCCGGCTTGTCGATTTAGCGGACAGTTCACTGAACTGGGAATCCCGTGGATTCGCGCGGACCATCGGACCAAGGGCTCCGCGGGGTGGATCAGGGAACAGCTTACCGTAGAAGTTAGTTTTGAAACGGTCGCCACAGTGCGTGGCTCGAATGTCACAATTAACTGGTGAAATTCATTTTCGAATTAACGTAAGCTGACTGTGTCAATGTAATCTATAGTAATTATAAATACTGGCTGGGCCACGAGTCAGCTTAGATTCTTATGTTGTTAGTGGTTCGGTTGGAATTTTTTTCAGCTAAAATAACATGGTTCAAGGACAGCTTCAAGGTAATTCTACCAAATTTTTTTTCACCCCTTTTTTTCAGAGCTATTTATTACAGGTCACCATCAATTTTTTTTAGGTACGCTCGCATTAACACGTAAGAAATGACTATATTCCATGCTGATTTATATCCATGCTGAATTGGTCTCAATATTCTTTAAAAGATGGGTGGAAAAGAATCGTAGGTTTACCTATAAAAACCTGATCGACAACCGTTGACAAACGGTACAATCATTTTAAAGTTCTCCTTGAACCATGTTACATTTTAGCAAAAAAATCTCTCGATCGAACCACTAACAGCATGGTCTGAGCTGATCATGCATCATGGTCCACCTTGTACGTAGTAAGTAGACCATGGTGTTGATGTACACCGACAATGTCACGAAACAATACACACGAACAACACTAGCATACTAAGTCTTTTAAGTCTACCTGTATTTTATTGCAGACCTTTCCCTTGCTATAAAAGAACCCGCTGGAAACCAATGGTTCGTCACTCTTAGATCAGCCTCATTTGTACATTAAGTGTATATATTTCACAAAGGATCTATACCTCACTTAAAAAAAAACAACATATGGATTTTAATATTTTTAATAAATAGAGAATAATACATCGATCCTCATGAATTCTTTCAGTCCTTCCGCTGTTTAAAATTTCACCTAGTCGTGTTTTTCATAAATGCATATAATCCAGAGTTTAGTAATGAGCAAAAAATTGAGATAGAACGGACACGTTTTCGAAGATAATGTTCGTTCGAGGAACGATTAATTAAAACGCGCGACTTCTGAGAATTGAAAGAAGAGCAGGAAAAAATGTCGCCGATAGGTAGTACGCGAATTGCGCGACTACGCGACTTTAGAGTTTCATAATGATCGTCGAATGGGACAAAGTTCCGGGTGGGAATGACCGGAAGCTATTATCGTTCGAGACTACTCGACGACTAATGATAGTAACGAGACTCTAGAGTGGTCACTCATTGGAATGGCGAAAATGTGGATACGCGAATCGGGGGACCAGATACACGGCAAAACGAGAGGGAGCTAGAGATAAATCTAACAGCTACCCAGGAGACTCCGTGGAGCAATTTAAATTGCACCAGATGGGTACCCGCAGTGCAGGATTTCATTGCTGTTGGGTCCTTTTTCTTGCGACAATTGCGAGTGGAAATTGCGTGGTAGATAAACCGGATTCGCCGGCGCCTAGCGTCTCTCTTGTTTCTTCGTCGGGCTTTTTCTCGATTTGCAAGGCACCCGACACCGACTACTAATTGTGCCTTAACAATAAAGCCATTATCGAGCAAGTCGATTGGGAAGCTGAAAAACGAGGAACCAGTCAGGGCGGTTTACACTAATTAAACTTTTACGTCCTTGCTGAATTGCTCCGCATATACCGATGATCCCGTTTAAGTACGCTTTCTTTTATTCTCATCATGATATTAGTTATTGATCTGTGATTAAGATAATTGGCGAAATGCAAGTGTCATTGCAATTTATTGATACCACATTTGTTTGTACTTATTTCTAATCTGTAGTAATAAATACGGTGTGTTTGTGATGGAGAATTGAATAATAATATTTATAATAATGTTCTTAAAATTGTCAAAAGGGGAAACTTTAAAAAATATGCAATTCAGAAAATCACGATACAGAAAACACGATGGAGAACACGGAATATCACGAATGCGTTGGACCTCGACTTCGCCAATGTTGCTCAGTATCGTCAGCTCACAAAATTCGGTAGAAGAATTTCGATATTCGAGGACGCTTAAAAATTGATAAAAACACGATGTTCTAATTATTGTAGACGTGGATAAAATCGTACCGCAAAAAGGTTAAATGTCGTTGCATTTTGTCCATTGACGGTTTCAATCTATTCGAGGAAAATCAAAGACGAAACCGGGTTAGTATTCTGTATAACCTATTTGGATGGGTGGACGATCCCATGCGATGAAGTTTCTCGGATTCGCTGTTCCGTTATGCATCGGTGCCCGAGGATGGCAGGGCACGGCACATGTCGTCAATTCCGCGGGTCTAAGTAGATTAAACCCGATCTCTGGTATTCCGAGAATCGTTGTTAAACTCGGTTACAGAGTTGTTTGTCTAGAATATAATTACCCGGTCATGGTTTAATGCAAGTTTAAAATTTTCCGTGGTCCCGGAGGTCACGGTTCATCGGAGTGCCCGACATTGGTCCAAACTTAATTTCGCAGTCGGTAAAACTTCTGCAACGTGCATTTGGTAACAAGGTATCAAGTTTACTGACCGCAGCCGGTATCGTGTTACATGCGCGTATTAAGAACAATCAGATTATCGCGATAATGCTGTCGCATCGCCCACTTTGAAACAACGCGAACGCATATCGGGGCTCTCCCGGCCGCATAGACAAAAAATTTATAACAAAAGTTGCGGACCCACGGTTAGGGGAACGAGGAGGAGAGGACACTGTGTCACACGCGAGGAGCAACATTTTCAAACTGCAACGCTTCCTGAACTAATTGTTCGTTACCGCGGAGGCTGAAACGCGCGTTTGAAGTCGCGATTACCGCACAGCATTAGGTTAATGCAGTACTGAGCGGTATTAATTAGGGTAATGGACACTTTTGGGAATTGAATGAGGAGAACTGTGCACGAATCTAATAGGAAGGTTGTGTCGGGATTCTGGGAATGTCTCAAGGCGATGGACATCTGGACATTCATTTCAGTGCTACCAAACTCCTCTGAGATCACTCTGTGACACACATAATTTATCGCGCAAGCATCTTTTAAGAAAGGTATTTATTACTCGAAAAAATGTTCGTTTTTTATGTCTCAACGAAACTATTTTCTTTTTTATAAATTTGTACGAATTCGAACGACTCTACAGAGTTTAACTAATTTTTTCTATGTCTCCCCTACTTAATATTAATAATTAATTAATTGGTTCTCGATCGCAATTTATCTTAATGATAGTATAAATATTTATACTACTTACTTAATATTCGACATAAAGAGACAAATTAAATAGAGAAAATGATAAAATTCGTCAAATACTTTTTTGTCCTTTTGTACATTCAAACGATCAGTAAAATGTTACTTACGATATCAGACACGAGAATATGCAGAAAATAAAATCATTTCGGATATTAAATTGAAAGGAACGGTCATGGAAACTGATACGGGAATTATAACCAAACCAGATAATTGGAAATTGTCTTCGTAAGAGTTATTCAGCCCTGTTCATAACCGTTTTAATCAGAGCCTTCATACAACAGCTTTAAACAGTTATTTCCGAACCTCTCTCCTGGTTCGCATTATGTAAGCATTTCAATTTTTGCCGGTTGATTGTAGCAAGCAACATGTACGTAGCGAGCATATCTGCGAACTACTTTCAAACAGTAATCGAACATCAACGAAGCCAGCAAGGTTATTCTAAACGAGTTTCCGCGGGAACGAGCTCATTTTCTGGTATCCCTTCACTTCGAACTTTTGCGTGTCTAGTTAGTTCTAAGGGTACCTATCTAGTTTCATAAAGAACACGTGTGTACAAGCCGGGCGAAAAGTGAGCGAGATTAGTATGTACTTTGGAAAAAGTCATTCAGAAAGGTACGTTCATTTTCGCGAGTAGAGAAGTTTCGGCTCCGCAACAAACCGCGGGAACTTCGAATTTCATTTGAATTAAAATTTTATCGCGAAATCTGCAGAGAGATTCGGTGACGCTGCCCGAAGGTCGGACGTCTCAGCGGCAGCAAAAGTAGCAAACATCCCGGGCACCGTGCAGCATAAATCCACCGCGATATCGAAGGCATTGTCGATTTTCGAGCTACTTGCGTCGAGTCGTAAACGCTGTATCAACACAGGACGCACAGAAAACGGGAAAGAGGTGGAAGCTTCTGAAGCCATTTGCAGAGTTCGCGATCTTGATTGATGCGTCTCCGGCCAACCCCGCGGTGAACAGAGTAAAGTGTTTTCAAGCGTGGAGGCGCCAACACCGACCAAACTACTAGTTCCAGCAGAGCCTGGGTCAACTATGGTTTCAGTATAGAATATCGAGATCCATGTGCACACCGAAACCGACGAGGAAACAGCTATAAAAATACAGGACAACTACGAATTCAATAAACACGAAACTTTCTCGCGAACAATCACCTAGACGACACAGAACAATTGGTTCGGGTGTAGTTGATTATTTTTGGTGGGAACTGTAACTGAAAAAATCATAACTCTCGATTAGCCTTCTCTCTGTGCACGCCAGTCTGACAAAAATGGAAATAAAAGGACGAATGGAAAATTCCTAGTATTGGACATTTATAGCATTGTATACTCAGCTTTTAGACAAACCTTTTCTTTCATTTTGCTCAAAAAATATACGAGGCCCAATTACTTCCCTGTAATTGAATAGCAGTACACACACAGAAGGTTGAAAGCACTTTTATTAAAAATAAATACATGTTTCATCGGTACACTATGTATCCTTTTAAAACCTACTGGAAACACTAAAAATGATTTGGTTTCTTAATATTGAAATAAAATTAATTACCAACGGTAATCAACCAAATGTACATCAGAAGACTAAAGAACTGTGCAAAACAAGTCACAGGTTATACCGTCAATGATATATTCAAGTAGAAAACTCAAAGTGAATGTGAAAAACAAGTTTGACAAATAAGAAAAAAGTTGATCCCTTTGTTTTCGTTTTCGAAAAGGGTGAGAATCAAGAGAATGGTTATCATGTTGATTATACCGCGGCGCATTTTCTTATATTGTGCTGAAGAATTATATCTTAAATTTTCTTCTACCTGTCGCCTCCATAACTCCATATTTAATATGTAAAAATATCCAGTACTTCTTCATTGCTGGATTAATTGTGAACAGTGTTACATGTACAAAATGGTATTACACGTGCAGGAATAATAATAGCATATAACGGCAATTGTGTGTTTGGAAATAACAGACTGTGACAACGGTATTTATAATTAGCGATTCATTAAAGTAAACAAGAGTTTAATAATGCAATTGTCTGTAATTTTCAGAATTGTGATTATAGTCAAAATAACGGCCAAATTAATTTTATTAAATTAAATAAATCAATATTATTCCTACAAATGTTGAGAGAGGTGTGATGTGGAGGAAATTAATGAAGCTATTAAAATGATTGTTCGTGATACGTGTGTGTGTGTGTGCTCAAAGTTTCCAAAAACATAATACGAGCTTCGAAAAACTTGGCACAAATGGTGGCTGTAAATAACTATTGAAATAAAGTGGACGTTAGACCATCCATGTATTTTTTATTCACCTTTCAATATTCTCGTTCTATGTCGTTATTCTACTTCATATTACAGTATCGTTATATGGAGATTTGTTTATCAAAATTTCATTCACGTGCAGCATATTTGTAATACTGTGTTGGAAACTTGAAATACCAAACTATATTAAAAACTACTAAAATTATTTCATTTGCAACAATGAAAATGATAGCTGCAAACTATCAAGCATTAAAAATGATTCAAATATTTCATTTTATAAAAATGGCAATGCTGTATTTATTTAGACTTCGAGCGATTTGTATGTGAATGAGCTTAGATAAAAAGTGTATTGAATTGTTTTGCAGGCAAGCTCCTTTATAATCCCAATAATTGTAAAATAAGATATGAAACTGGTAGTAGGTCTCGTGTTAAAATAGTGCGAGCCCGTCGACTGTGTTATGGAACACCGGCCGCATATTTCGCAAGTGGTTTTATACATCTTCCATATGTTATTAATTTTTCACGGCGCCTAGACGCGACTAAAACTGAATAAATCCTCGGCTTAAAGGTACAGTTTCCGTTGGGGTCGCCACGTGACGTTTTCTCGTTTTAATAGAGATAGCACTGTCGATCAGTGGATCGTTTTTCTCTGCTGCGTTTCGTTTTCTTTTTGCGGTTCGAGCAACGGGTCGATCTCCACGGACAGTCATGGACAGCTGTGACATTTGTTACGGTTTTTAGAAGCCGCATCACGTGAGACACGATTGCAATTACGAAGGAAACAACTGCATGGAGCCGGTATTTTCAACGCTACGGATTGTCCTCGACGCTGAACGAATTCGATGGAATTGCGCATCGTACAGTCAAATTTTTTCAAGAGATAGTACTGACCTGCAAAATTTGTACGTGTCTCTCAAAACGTTCTATCAATCACGGGTCCGACAAGTGTGCGAACCGGCTATATTTTACGGCGGAATAGCTGCGGATTTTAAGGATGATCACGAATACTACCACAAAAAAAGTGAAATGTACAGTAATTCTTCGTTACGAAGTCTCATGTTCAATCTGATTACATAAACTACAAATGTCAGAGATGTAATAAAAACCAAACGAAGTCCAATTAAATGCAATATGTTTTCCATTCCATTTATATATTAACCCTTTGTACTCTGAATTCTTTTCAACTTCGTTCCTAACATTTTTCCTTCGTTTTAAGTATTTCATTTCGAATGTACTTGAAATACAGTTTCTTGATTGGTACTAATTTGATAGAATCTTTTTTACTAGATATATAACTCTTTCATTTAATGCCAATCAACTAGGTATAAGTTCAACTAGTAAAAAAGATTGTATCAAATTAATACCAATCAAGAAACTGTCATAGAAGTTAAATATAAAATTTCGAAAAAATTTCTTTTCGACAGGAAATAAAGATCATTTGATTTTTGAAATGTTAAAATGCATTTTTTATTTCATAATACTATACTTCAACGACCTACTATATTTTATGACCTTGATCCCATATATAACCTTAAAGTAGTTCTGTTCCGACTTTTCAAACTAAATGCCCCACTATGCGATTGTACGATTACTTTGGAGAAGTGTGCCGATTTTTAGTTTAGGGGTTCGTTCATGCAATCAGTGAGTCGGATAGAGCAAAACGTTTTTACCTTCGACAAATCTTGCGGAGGAAGGTCGCGTACGCCGAATGAGAAAAGCCTCTACCGTCGGAGGGAAATACGTAGAAAATATTGAATATTATCTGCCGAACGGGAGTACGATGAATGTGCTACGTTTCTTTTGCTCCTAGCATTGTCACGAAGATGGAATTCCACGTATAATATGTCATACGGGTTCTTCCAGAGCATTCCGAACCGTGAAATTGCTATTTATTCGGTAGACGTGGAGGGAATCGAAGGCATGTAAGCGGGAGGGGACAGAAAGGAGCTCGTCGACATAACCATTTGGCCACCTTGAAATCCATTACTGGCGAAACTATGAAGTTATCGTTCCACGGGTTGCCAACGCGACTCGCGGCAATATGAAAATGTTCACCGTTTACGACTCGGGAAGGATTTCGCGTGCGCCAACCTTCAGACTATATTTAAACTAATGATAGTGGGTGTTGAGTAGCCTGTACTACACGGAAAGTTCCCAAGGTAACAAATACTAGTGAGTTAGTCGTTTATCCTGGATTGTACGATTTTATTCCGTCACTGGTTCAGATCACGGCAACAAAAGAAGTCATATATTTCTTGAAAGTACACCGTAGGATAAGTATAGCTCATTGTATATCAGTACATCTTGTTCTGTGAGCAAACAAACATTCTTTTACATATCTTCAATCTTACCTACGTTCTACAGCATACTCAATTCCATAATATATTCAGTGATCGAATTCAGCTTAATCGGTCCATAAATTTTCTTAAATTCGTCGAACCTGTACTTATTTACTTCCAGTACCATCTAAACTCTAATTTATTTTTATTGTGTTTATTATTATACGATTATTATGACATATTATTATTTATTTATTATTACTCTGTATACAATAGATCAATAGAAACGTAATTGTATTTCCGAGATAGAAGCGGCCGAAAATATACGTTTTGTTATTTCTGGAAAATAAAGTTCTAGAGTGCGAAGCAATTTTTTAAATATTGAATAGTTGTCAGTCAGATTCCAGTGCAGTAGATTAAGCTCGGCCGAAATCGGGGGGCGTTTCTCGGCCAAGAAAAAATTCAGGTGGCTGAAAATCTCGGCGTATCGAGGGGATTTAAGTTGAACCGGATCCAAGTTTGCAACGAAGTTACTCGATCCTTTCGCACTCTTTCAAACGGTCGTCAGCGGCGGTGGCGGCGGTAGCGGCGGCCGCAATCGGCTAAATCAGTGGTCCGTCAAACGAAACACGTTCCGGGCTTCAATTCTGGTCCAACGAACCGTGCAGACGTTTCCTTCTCCCTGAATTCTTCGCCAGTAGAAAGAAAAAGGGGTTCCGCTTGAGAGCTCGATGATTGTTACGTAAATCGTGGAACGTTTGGGGCAATAAATCCTTTCGTTTCTTCAGAATTGTAGTGCACAGCGAGTACCTGCGCGCAGGCTCTTCGAAGCGAGTAGCATCCTCGCGCGGATGATGCGGAACGGCACAAAGTTTTGCGAAAGAAATCCCCATACACATACACGTGGAGAGAGAAGATTGTTCCAGCGGAACACTCCCGGTTCGAAGAACTTCAAACTACGCGCACCCGCGTTACGATCAGTCGCCAGCCTCGTCGACGAAGTCTCCTTTCGTCAGATACGCCCGCTGTACACAAGGCTCCCGGTTCCAAAACGCGAGCACGATCGTGAAACCCGCGGGATTACCGATCCCTTCGTCTACCCTTCCAACTACTATTGCCACTGAGACCGCGTAAAGAAGCAGCAGGCCAAGCAGAATCGTTTGACGCCGAACAGTCTTCTGGAAATTCGGGAAAACTGCATCTGCTCGCACAACCTTTGTCTTTGGAATGATGTTTTAGAAGAATAATTTAGGTAGATGACAGCAAGTCCCCTTTATTAACCTTATCATTAAATTATGCTAGACTGCAGACCTCTACACAAATGTTTATCTTTCAAAGAGGTTATCTAATGCATTATAATCACGCAGAATTGTTCGACGCCAAAGATTTTTTGTAAAAATTGTGATTTGCATGTTATTAATCTCGAATTTATATAGAAGTTACAAATCTATAAAAATTTCTAAATGTATTCGTGATGCAAAGTTCATAAAAAATTTATAAGTGATTAATATTTCGAGAACAAACGCTAAGATTGCGAGGATAATCGATACATATTAAAAAGAATATACGATCGAAAACCAAATTTACGTTCATATTAAAAAGGTTTGATGCATCCAATTACCGAACGATGAATTACAAAAGCAGAAGGGCGAAAGACATCTAATTAAGAACCTAATTTAAGTTTCGGCGCCTATGGTTTAGATCAGATCAGACCGTAGTTCGATTAAAGTACTACATATTTAATGTCTATTAAAACTATTGTCTTGTGAAACCTTTCGACATATATTAATATTCTAAACTAAATGGATTCTCTTTTCGCTCCAGTAAAATTAGCAGCTGATTCAGCCTTATTCGAATCCACTTTCTGAACGAGAAACATGTATTATTAAACTTGGAGAAAAAGCGCAACCCAATGCACCATCAGCTAATCAAAATATCTATTTTATACTGTAGTTTTCTTATTGTTACCATCCTGTGAAAGTTAGCGCGCGGCGATGCGATTCTTTGGGTCACGAACGTCCCCGAAGAAGGTTATTGTTTCGTAGAAGATTTTATTGAAAGCCCGACGCATTCAACATGCTCTGGCGAGCGCAAAAATGCGATAAAACAATGCGGGTCGAGTTACTGAATCTCATAATCGTTCCTCGGAGGCTAGTATCGCCGACCGTGCTTTTGTGGTAGGTATCTGGTTTGTCTCAGTCTCCATTTAAACTCGGTTATTCTTACCTCGCTTCCTCGTATCCTTTATAAATTTTTTTGGTTATTTTCCTCCTTGGTTGCTTATGACGCTTCTCTGAAGCGTATCAGTTAAGGGGGTGCACCAATATTGGATAGCTAAAATCAATGGTATCTTCTAACTTGCCTCACTTTGATACAGTTTCATGAATCTATTCATACTTTCCACGGTAAATACTGGGTACACTTAGGAGTAATTTAAAAAAAAGTATAATCGTGAAAATATTGAACATTCTTATGTTCAATATTTGGGAGCGCCTCGCGGTTTTGCTGCTCATTCACATGGTATGATGGAACTATAAATTCTGGAATAAAATTATGAAAAGAAAAATAGAAAGGAATAGGAGTAATGAAATAAAAATAATCAGGATGAATGTAATTTTTTTTTGATTATTAATTCAAATTACATCCAAATTGATTCACTCTAATTCAAAGCTTCATCAAAAACAATGTTCTTTATTTTCTTATCCGCTCTCAGACGCGATGACTTAGCTTCCCCCATCCAACCGGCCAGCGCGAGGCCTGTCCGGACTTGCTCCAGCCGATTCTATACGTCATCAACCTTCGGAGTACCAAGCGTCCGAGTCTGGTTAAATTGACGGTGTACAGTATACACAGACACACAGACAGAAACCACAAAACTATTTTATATAATAGAAAGGTAAGGAACGATAAATACAGCACAACACTAAAACATAATTCGTAGAACTTAAATAAAAGACAATTCTTTTGCATATTTTATAGAAACATTCAAACATTAAAGATTGAAACTAGTCCTATTCCTTTCGTAATTATGCAAATATTTATATGAAACTTGTTCAAGAATATTTACTGACCATTTTAATTATTGCAGAATAAATCTCAGCAAACTCTGTTTCGCAAACTTCTCCGTTAATTCAATGAATCGTAAGAGAACCAATGCAATATCCATCGAAAATACACTGCTGAGCAGCGTCTTCCGCTTCGACAGCCGGTAACATTTATAATTGAAGTCGAAAACACCGATAAAGACGGAGCGGTTTGTGGTGGCAGTAAAATTGATGAGTCGTTAGCTACTGGGAACGTCCGTCTCCTCGTAAATAATAAAACGAACGGTGACGAAACGCGTTCGACGTAAACATGAAAAGCGAGCGTCCCGAGTGATTATGATTTTGGCGAAATCATTTAATTGCTGCAACGCTGGAGCAATTGTTCCGGATTGAGAGTTCCGTGTCGTCAGGAATAATTTAAAGACGGGGGAAGAAATGCAGGCGAAACGTAATCGAATTGTCTGTATCTACGAGCCAGCCACGTACAAAGGAAATAATTCGAAGCCGTGCCTCGGGTCAGAGGTACATCTACGTGGAATTTCGGTGCGCGGGTTACTTGGAAAACGGATGCGTCTGCAAGGTGTACGTGGCATCGCGACAATTGCTATCGATTAACCCAACTATATGTCAAACTCGCTGTATATGACTCCCCAGGGTCGTTTCCAATATCCCAGTAATACGCTGTGCAAACATTTACAGGCGTATTCAATTAACTGCCACCTTTCCGCGACTTGATTTTTATTCCCTCGATTATCTAATATATCCGCGTACGTAATGCTATTAGGTTGGTACATATGAAATGTCCAATTTTGGATATTATTTCAATGCCAGCTAATGTGATCGTTGTGTCTTCTTTTCATGTCAACGTGTGATGGTAAAAGAAATTTAATGAACTACCTAACAATTCCATTTTGACAGAATGTGTAAATTATAATGGTACTACCTTCGACCAATGTTTCATTTAAAAAAGAATATTCGAAGCATGAATGATACATTGAATTCGAATACTGACGTCAATCCAAATTAAAAATTTGCAACTGAATTTTAATTATTACAGTGTAGATGAACTTCGATTTTCCGAGCGTTTATAGGAGGAACAAATTGTGTATGACGTGAATGACGTTCCCGTCGCGGCCGTTCGAGCTTGACGTCGAATTTCCAAATTACCTGGGGCTTGTTACGGTCAATCGTAAAGCTTAGGAACTAGGAATAATGCCAGCAGCTGAAAACAGTAATAGCATATTATAGAGGGCACCACAATAGCCGGCTGGGATTGAAATGGAACGCGACGGCGGCGTCGTAAAAGAAGAACAATATTCGAGGAACGTGCAAGAAAATCGATATACCGGATACGCAGCATTCACCGATCGACTTTCATCCCGTTAATCAGACCGGAGAGAAGTAATTGAGAATTAACTCTTATCGAAGCTAAAATATTGATGAAATCAAGTTACAAGTCTGGATCAATTCCTTAGAATGTTGAGGAAGCGCATAGAGTAAACTCTGAATTGTTCCCTTTTGTAGAGGGTCAGCTTCCACTAATTCCGTTCCACTGGGGGAGCTAAATTTCTCTGTTCCCTGGAGCCACCTTCACTGGGTTGCGAACGCCCTGGTGCAACATGAAACGACCAATTCAGATTGTTAAGCGATTCCTTCGAATTCGGAAGACAGACACGACTAATTCCCTAGTACGATGTATTCTTGGAACTAGATGTCCCAGGACGTTTGCGTTTACTCCGGTACGATACTCTTTATGGATTTATGACAAAAATGTGGACACGTGCAATTTAAAGCGGTCGATATGTTAAAAATATTTAGAGATATTAAGGTGTTAGTTTCAGCTTAATAGGATAATTAAAAAAAGAACACAATTTTATTTGACTCCTGTGTTCTGCAACAAATACGAAGATTTTTTTATTTTGCAGAAAGATCCGCAGCCATCGAGTTAAAAACTTAGAGGTGAGAAATACAATTGGTTGAAGTAGAGTCCTAGGGACTAGAGAAACTATTGTGGCGTATTTGTGACGAATATCGGATAATCCGAGCATGGTCAGCGTTGGCAGAAAAATGGGGTTGAAACAAAACGCTCTATCCGAATGAAGTCTGAATCTGTACACGGAATTAGCGTGATCCTGAGTTCTCCGCTTAACGGGTTTGTTGGATCACCGACTTATCTACGGTGGATCCGTGCACGCGATTTAAGCAGCCCGTGGCTACCTTGAGAGGGACGTAGGTTACCTACGCCATTTGGGAGCCGTTGTTGTTGCACTCCTACCGAAGCAACTGCGAAGTCGGTTTAGAAACTTGGATCCCACAAGTGTTTCGCGATCCACCCCGGGCGAACCCATAAATCGCGGCCGGCCGGCGCATTACTGCGTTCTCATTTGTCTGTGCTGGAACTTCTTACCGGACGCCCGGGCTTTTCTGGCGACCGCGCTAATTTATTCCCGGCCCGATACTGGTCGGTGTTATTTCAAATTTACACCCGTTGCATGAGCTCTCGGACATGAATTTCGAGCCCGTATCGTATCATCGCTGGCCGTGCTGCCGCAATTTAATCCTTTCGCTACGGCGAATTTTGATACATACCGCGAACGGCAGATGGTTAAAATTCGACCACCACCTACAGTGTGAATAGCAAAATTTTTCCGAAGGTACAATGCCTCGCAAAAGTTTTCGAACACTCTTTAAATGACCTGGATTATTTCTGATCGAAAATTTTATATTATTTTATATTATAAAATTCTGCATTATTTTCATAATACTTGATTGGCCGTATACAAATTGAGAAATTTGCTTTTGCACTAAAAAAGTAAATAGTTTGCTATAGTGTAGGTGCGTTGAATATCTCGGTATATCGGTGTGATGCGAAGAAGTCATCCGAACTGATCCAGTAATGCAAACGCATTTATCCGCGATATCGCGATATCACTTTCCATATCAATACTCATTGCAAGCTTCCATTAGGTTAGGCATTTCGCTTGGTCGTATAAACGCTTAATCAGAAATGACACTATGGTGAGTGACACGCGAATTTACACACGGACACGAGATGTAAATTGTCAGGTGTTAATTAAAAAAAAAGTTTCGCACATTCGTTTTCGTCGTATTTTTTTTCATCGAGCACGAACAAAACTACACAGCCATGATCCGGAGAAACGTGACATTTGGCGAGCCCATGTGTCACTTTACGCAACAAACTCATTTCATTCTTCGTGTTTTGCATACACTGTGCAAATTTGCGTTGCTCTTCAACAACAATGCAACACTGTTTGTCAGAGTATTGGCACACCAGTCGATCCCGCTTCGAAATGTTACTTCCTCATTTGATTTCCCGATTATTCCATGCTTTCCATGTGTCCATGTTGTCGCTGCACACCGCTTGTCCGCGCGATGCCGTATTTCACAGTATCTCGGTGCCACATAATTTCCGACTAATTTCGAATCAGCTCTAATAGATTCGTCGATTCCTCGATTCTGCTTCCCGAACCGCCCACTTACCCCTAACCAACGATGATAGCGAGTTTCAGGATTGATTACAGAGGCACTACGATCCTCCTTACGAGGGGACAGAAGAGTTTTCGGAAAACATCTCCGTTACGCGAATACTTTCGCAATTCAAACGTTATAACGTTAATATATTAACGGCAAACATGTTTCGAAGATTATTTTTAACAATTGAGTTATTTCTTCGACCATCAAACTAATAGAAAATTAATGAATACCCACCATGAGAAATGTATGAACATTAATAGTGCTTTTAAAATCAATTGTTTAATAAGTATACCAGGTGAATCACGAATCATGATCAGTAAGTAGAGATTACTCTGTTATTAACTGTCCGATCGAAAATGTTTTTATCACATACACATGGTTTCAAAAGAACTTTCACGTACATAGCAAATCTTTTAGAAAAAAAGTTAAAATACGTTTCCGAATTCACATTGAAATTTTCTAACAGATAGGTGTAAACAATTACATGGTTATTTGCAAAAAATTCTAGGTGACCTTGATAAATTATAAAAAAAGAGTTGACGAAAATATTATTATAATCAAGTTAAAGCTCGCTTGAAACCATGCAAAAGCTGATGAAAACATTTCTGATCAGACTGCTAATAACAGAGTAATCTCTACTCATCACGATTCACCCTGTATATTGTATTTTTGGACGGAAATAGTAATTTACATCGTAAACCATCAAATCACCATAACGTAATATATAATTTGTATTTAATATTTAAAATGTAATTATTAATGGAACAATTATTTTCGTTTGTTAATTTAAACTAGTTAATTATTTGATAATGTTCATCTCTGAACCCATACTTTTGATTATCGACCCCGGTGCAAATACCGTAGATCCAATTTCGCCAATTTCTGGGATCAAATAACGATGCTTCCTTTGGGACAATTTTCATTAAATCTTTTGTTCAGGAACTTTCAAATTAATATTGTTAGGGAGTCGTAGTATGTTTTCTGTGGCCAATACATCGTGCAGTTGTGTTCCGTGTCATTTGCGATTACATTGCTGCTAACATTAATTGAAACGTGTATAGAAACAATTAATCAATGGTATCTTACTATATCTTACTATATTTTACTATATCTTACTATCTTACTATAATGGTACCTTACTTTATTGTATGAAACTTTTGCAACAGCAGAATGAAATTTTCCTTGGCTCCGCTCCTTCAGCAATTAATTTATGGAAATGGGAATTTGCATAAAATCTAGTGTGTTCACGGTTCCGTTAATGCGCGATAATTTCCTATTCACGGATTCCTCCTGATAATCCTTTCGCCGCATTGCTGCAAGTGTTTCCACCGGTTTTCTCAAATGGGAATCAGTTTTTCTCGAGGGAGCGGCAATCGCGAGCGACAATAAATTCGCGCAAACGTGATTCGTGTCTGTCTGACCGTCATTACGGCGACAGAATCGAGTCAGCAAATTATTCACGCACGCCGCGCCGTCTTGTGACAGCTCTAACAATCTGTTTCCCTTCGCGGCTACGTCTGCCATCCTCGCCGCCTTCGCTATCTTTCGATCTTGAAATTCAATGGCGATCCTGGCTAGGACAGAGGTTCACGTCTCCGTTTAGTTCGCCGAAGAATATCCTATCGGGCTTTGCAAAAATATCGTACGCCATAGGAGGGAATTCTTAATAGACCGGATCGAAAAAACTCTTTTTTTCAATTTTTGAACTCTTGGTTCAACGCCCTAAAGACATCATGAAAATCTCAAAGTTGCGCGATGATGTCTTTAGGTTGCGGATTAGCATTCTTAAAATTGTTGATATTGTCCCTAAATTTTCAAATTTGGGATTTTGATCCTGTCATTAGGGCATCGAATTAATATGTATTTTTGATCTAGTCTAATTCCTAATCCGTCAGCAGTGAAATTCTATGTAAAATGTACAAAAAGGACCTTTTAAATTTTCTATACAGGGTGTTCAGGCTATTAGTAGCCAGCGTATTTTTGTAAATAATAAATATTTAAAAAAAATGATGGACGAAAAAGTAGTACTGTTTTATAGGCAACAAATTGACATATGCATTTTTGTTGTATTTACATTATTTTGATAGAAACCAAGCTCACCTTGATTTTTTAAAATGGCAAGACCTACTCTCTGTGTCATGAATCGGTAGACTATCGAATTCTGAGTAAAAATGTATTGACAAAAAACAGTACTACTTTTTCCTCTATCATTTGTTTCTAATATTTACTATTTACAAAAAAACGCTGGCTAGTAATAGCCTGAACATCCTACATAGACTTAGACCCACAAGAAATGTTACAAAGACAACTTTTAATATTTTCTCTGCAATTGAGACCAATAGTAATTTAAAAAATTCTTCTCTTTATGTAGTAAACAAATCGATATAACTTCTCCAAAAAATCGTATGTTCGTATGGTTCAATAAGTGTTCGAATATCACTGTAAATCACTGCATATGTAGCGGTTCCCCACAAGAACAAAGGACAAGAAGAAATAGTTGTTCTTCAGCGGCGGCCGTTATCTCGTGTAATAGTTACCGGAGAGGGGCAAGGGATTAACAATTAACTGGTCGCGTAATGAACCGGCCAGAAGGCGATCGATGCGCCGTCCGCTCCCTATCGGCAACGTTATTCTCTGAACGGCTTGGAATCGAGTTCTGGGCCGGTTCGCATGCAGTCGTATCTAATCCGATCAATTTCTTTCCTGGTGTCTCCATCAATCTCTGGTGGGATCTGAGAGCGGAGAGTAGCGTCTGCAACATTAACGACAAATTACCGGAGGTTTCGTGCAGTGGCCCAACCGGCCGCTTCGACAAATGAGAAAGTTCCGAGAGATCGAAACGAAGCTGGCGAGCTCGCGCGGTCCGTTACACGGTTACCTTTCCTAATGCGTGTCCAAAGTTGTGCTCTCGCCCAGCGCAGCGACCGGACAAAGTTTCTCGCGTGTCCCCTTCCACAGTGTAAGTTAAGATCGGTCGAATTCCGTCGGACAAAGTCTCCCGCCAGATCCTGAATTTCTTATTAACGTTTCAGCAGTTCCGGCGCGAACTATCCTAGCGCGGGCGCGTCCTTTACGTTAACGAATACGTACGATGCGCTCGCTTGCGCTCACTCGCGCCTGGCCGCGCATCCGTTGAGCTTCTCTTCTCGGTTCAAGTCGTTAATCTTCCTTCTATAGAGTATCGGGTATCGAGTTTAACCGAATTTTCCCAACTTCCCGCCGCTTAATACACCGAGCTAGTCTGCCGAGCGTCTAATCCATTTTCCCCTGTGGGCCGAGTAAAGCGGGGCCGAGGGTGGCGGCAAACGAAAAAGAGGACTCGCGCGGCGGGACGTCGACCGGGGAAATTAATGCGATCCTGTTTCGATTTTTCAAACTGGCTACCTCTACACCCGTTCCCTCCCCTCCTCCTCCCACTTGCCCATACCCCCACTCACTCTTTGCTCGACTGCTTTATCGCGTTTAATCAGATTTATCGATTAATCCAATTTACCAATGGCCCTTCTTCCACCGGTTCTGTATGTACTCGTGGCGAGTCTCGATCTGGTCGGGCGATCGACTTTCAACTGTTCCTCGCTTTTGCGACATTTGAGAGCACCAGGAAAGGCTGTGTGAAATCTGGAGTAGTAGTCCAAGTTTCGAAGGAATTTCTGATCACTGAAGTCGGGGATCGAGTTCGAAGAAAATGTGCTGGTACGGACTTCGTGTTCGTACATTTTACGAAAGTCCAAAATGTTCAAAAAATAACTAAAGATTTTTTTTTATTTAAGCTCGCCGAAGTTAGGTTTATACAGCTGGACGTGATTTACATTGTGTTACAGGATACGGTTTACATGACATTGTTGTTTAGCATATGTGATTAGACGGGCAGGTTGTATTCTTTCAAAAAAGTAAAAATACGCCCGAATGGTGGATCTGGCAAAAAGCATATCGGCCCTGAGGACCTAACCCATGTCTTGTGGCAATGTTATAACCAGACTGCGGATTTTATGCATTTATGGCAAAATGAGTGAGTGCCATATAAAACAGTGCAAAAGTTAAAATGATCTAATAATGCCAATCTAGAGTTTTCAGCTTGTTAGGATTAATAAAATAAGACTTAACGTCTATCTGACTCCAGTCTCTTGCAATAAATGATGCAGAAATGTTTTATTATTGCATAAAAATACCCAGTCTAGTTATAACTATAATTTGTAATAGAACTATTTACATATTAAAAATTTTATTATCCAACCGTCTATTTCCGCTCGATTAATACGGATAATTGAGAATCTACGATATTAGAATCTGCATACTACTAATACTGTTAATTTCCACAAGTGCTGCGAAGTCGAATATACAGAAAATAAACTGAGCAAGACGATTTGCCAACGAAAACCATTATACCCAACGATCAGATCTCTTTCTATGCAAACCAGACCAAAGCGAGGGCAAGAAAGTAGAAAGATTGATATTGAAGAAAGCGACTCGCAAAAAATAAGATACTCGAGTATCTTGACAAATCAGGTAGCCGTTGGGCCGAATACTTTCTTCTCAGCGGAAGATGTCTCTTGCTTCAATGTCCTTGTCCGTTCGCAAGTCAGATATGTAGTAGGGTGAACTGCCAAAAGTGAGAGACTAAGTAAACGTTTGGCTGTCTAAGTAGGAGAACCAACATGGCGTTGACTTTGAAAATATCCCCGGGCTTCTACTATAATTACGTCCCTAATATGAAAGACGGGGCTCGCTTTAAGTACCCGTCTCGATCCTTCAACTCGAGGACTCCCGGCTCCATCTCGTTTCTTCGCGGCATTACGACATTTTACAAAGCCGCCTCCGACCGAAACTGTTCTCAGTCGCTCGTTTTCTTCATAATTAATGATTTCTTTGCTCTCGACGCAGCACAGTGACACTGGGGAATCGATCGACTGACGAGTCGACTTCCGTGTGATCGACCTTTTCGTTAGAGCCGCTTCCGTAGTCGAGAGGTGCGTGCAACGCTGCGAAATGTCAGTGGTATTGATCTTCAGCCGTTCCACTCGATCTTTTTGACAGCGGCTATACGGTTTGCTCCCATAGTAGCATACTTCGCCGGAAAATGTGAACAAATGGGAAAACTTTTGCCCAGCTGGTTCCTATCTGGCCGACTGTTCGGGTGCTTTGATTTTACTTGCAAGGCGGGAGTTGTTGTCACCTCACTTGTAAAGTTGCATGGTTATGTCTGATTATGAAACTTAATTGTTTAAAAAGTTCAGTTCTCGAGGAAAAGCGTGGTTCTTTTTATATGTTACAATATAAGCTTTTCATGTTATTTACCGATGTGCAAAATCGGCTGAGACCTCTTCCTTGCAATTCTTTTGTTGTACGATGCCATGAATAGTAAGTTCAACTCTGGCCAGGCAACTGACAAGGGAAAAATTAATTGTATTTTTTATTATGAAGATATTGTGAGAAAATGAAGATTGTAGAAAATATTGTAAGAGAGAAATTCCTCAGGAGGACAATGATTTATTTTTGGTTATGGATTGTGGTTTGATTCTGATACAGTACTCTCTCAGTGACTGTCGTATCTTCGCATCTCTGCCTCTCTTTTTTTCCATTTGCCCTCCTCTTTCACGGCTGAAACTTTAATCGAAACATAGTCTCATGCGTGAGTTTCAACGCGGCCAACTCTTGCGAATTAAACTCCCGATGGATTATAATTGCGGTTGTTATCGAGATGCAAAGCACTGGAGAATTAACTTGTGTCTACTAGAACACTTCATCCCCAAGAGACGTTTAGCGAGTAATTCCCTCACTTCGACACGTTGCATTAGCCCTGCCATGTTCATCTTATAGACACTACTGTCTTACTCACCGATAAGAAGTTATTTGGGCAACATAGTTACATAAGATAAAAATTGGTGAACGTTTCTAGTGATAAACGATTTACAGAAAAATGACTGTTCTATTCTAATGTATAGATTGCTAATAATATTAGGATCGATATCTCGTTCTGATTTTGGAGGCCTCTTTAGTATCACAAATTTGGCTCACAAGATGAGGTCACAGTCGTCGATTCTAATTAAAATTTTCCGAGTGAATCTAGAGCAATAATAAGCACACCCATGTCCGAGAGTTTTTGAAAATACTCATTATTTATCAATATAATTAACATTTAATTTTATGATATCTAGAACATGCATTGATTGATTGATTACTTCATTTCTTAATCATACTGCAACAGCTATGACAGCGAGGGTGGTTACGTGTTCAAATTCCTCTTCTGATTAATAATTTTTTTATTAGTATCGATTTTTTTTATTAAATAAGATTCTATCTTGTTTTAGTTTTCATTTTACGTTTTAAGTCTTTTTTTCTTTATTTCTCTTTTCATAAAAAATGTGTTTTCTTTTCTTTATCTTTCTAATCTTGCTATTTATTTATTGGTGAATTTAACTTTTGTAGTTTCGAAGGTGTTGCTGAATAAAGCAGTTTCGTACATCCAATTACTCCGATATTGGAAGGAGATCATCGGTTGACCCTAACCGCGATCCAATTTTCGCGCCGGTCATGTATCCTCTTTCGACACCGACAATTTCGGTTTTCCGACAGAGCCATAGTCTACCGGCGAAGGTGAAACGACTAACTTCCCATTCCTGAATGGTAATCGCGGATTTACCGTGAATGCTATTCTCTCTCTCCTTCTCACTCGTCTAATACCATAAGAAAGGAACCAAGCATTCGCCCTCCAGACTTCGTACCTAACGACGCATCGTCCCTCTTGCTTAACCTTTGACTATCTAAGCTTCCGGAAACTTAATTAAATGAGTCTCCGTGTGTCCATTCGACGGGAATCCCCGGTACGTCTTCGAGCATGATTGTTTGCCCGATTCATCGTAACGTAATTCTTTCATCGAACGTTTTCATTGTACGCGGCTTATTCATATGCATGAGGGTCGCGGTGATAAAAGCGGTCGGGAAATAAAGTGAAAAACATTATATCGGAACGGTTAAAGGGAGTACAGCGGAGGAAATAAATTAACGCGAGCTCCGCCAGTTTTCTTTCGCTTAAATATGTTACGGAACGTCCCACTATTTCCAGTAAAATATACTCTTTAAAATCGTAGCTCTGTAAGCTCCGTGGAAACTGGATCTTTATTAGATCGAACTAATGTAATATTTTCGAAGGGAAATACTCGACAGTCTTCAGAACATATGATTCGAGCGTCGGTGGGTTAGGTAAGTGTAACCTTCGTTCGCGTGTGAAAAGATGGAATTTGAAGTTTATCGAGGGAAGAAACGCACAAATATGCAGAGAATTGCGCGGGAAATGTCTCAAAGCAACGTGTAGCAATTCTTTCGCATTTCACTCTTTTTGCTGTATCATACTTTACGCATGTTCAAAACTTAACCATCTATAGCATGAATTTTTATGACGAGTTGAAAAATATATATATGGCTATTTAAAAATGAGTGTAGTCATGAAATATATAACAAAGTTTTATTAGAAAATATTATTTGTTGCATTTTATAACAGTTTCTGTGTAGGAACTTTATACCCACTTGGAACGAACATGCTTAGAGTCTTCAGTATTGCCTACTTAATTTACTATAGAACATTTGAAATTTAAGTCCCCAATTGGGAACAAAATGCAACAGAGGGTTAACTTTGAATTATTGTTGGAATGCTCGAGACTGACAATAAGACATCTTGAAATTTTATATTAATTGTTCAACGCATTAAAAGTCTAAAGAAATGTAAGAAAATATTAAATCTGGTGAAGGAAAAAATTGTGAATTCAGACGATTTGTCTCGAGGGAGTGTTCGAATTCAGACAGAGGGTGTACGATCTTAGTTCATGTACCCCCAATCCACTCCATTAGGGGGCGTACGTCGTGAGAGGCCCAGAAGCAGTGATGTTATTAGATCCAACTTTCCAAACCAGTAACGCATCTATGATGATGTTACGAGCCAAGGTTTTTGGCGGTTAACAGAAACCAAGGGGAGCTTGTGTTTTACGAGAGATTTGGGTACAGGTAGGAAGGGTACACGAAGGACTAGCCGTTAATCTCAGCCAACGGGACGCCTCGTGTGGAACAAGGAAGTGGACTAGTTGGTATATCTTTCACCACCGGGGTGCCACTGTTTAGGGTACACAAGGACTAGCCGGTGTGTCTTTCACCACCGGGGCGCCTTGCGTATGGTGTTTGGAAAAGTGGACTTGCCGCTGTTTCTTTCGCCAACGGGTCGCCACTGTTGGAATGGATAAGGGCGTGTTTCCGCTGACTCGTAACTTGTTTAAATTAAATCTGATACAGCTTGAGCGACAAAGGTGTATCGTCGTAAGATACTAACGACTGGAGATCGAATAGGGAATAGCGTGGTTGAAATGAACTACAAATGAATTCACACACGATAACGGAATGGATTTTTGTTATTTCCAGAATTTCTTGCGAATAACGATAGAAGTTGCAGTGTTGTATATAACACAATGAAATTCAGGACATGTATTTATAATTATATTTGTAACATGCCTGTTTAATAATTTTCTATATTATGAATGTTTAGGATATGCTTTATCTGCCCTGTAAACAGATTTGCAAATGTTACCCATACGCGTTCGTGTGCGCCCAAACGTTCATCGAAACGTTCGTGGAAACGTTCGTCGAAATGTTCGTCAAAACGCGCGGCGAACGTTTTGACGAATGTTTGGGTGCGCACGAACGCGAATGGATAGCATTTGCAAATCTGTTTACAGGGCAGATAAAGCATATCCTAAACATTCATAATATAGAAAATTATTAAACAGGCATGTTACAAATATAATTATAAATATATGTTATGGATTTCATTGTGTTATATACAACATTGCATCTTCTATAGTTATTCGCAAGAAATTCTGGAAATAACAAAAATCCATTCCGTTCGCCGTTCGGCGTGGCGAAATGTTCGTTGAAATGCGCGGTTCGGCGCGCTGTTTAGTTCTGTACGAAGGCTTAGTAGATCGACGAATGCACCGTAACGAAAGTTAACAGAATCACGGCAACAAATAACAAATGTCGGGGGGTAAAGAGGCCCCTGAAGATTCGAATAGGTTTCACATCGTTTATAATGTATTCCATTGGATCGACCATCACAGTGGTTATAATTATCGCGTACAAATGAAATTATTGCCGCATCCGAACGTTAATTACCGTAAATTGATGGAATTCCGCTCTGGCAACGCGTTTAACGGGCGGTGGCCGTGGTTAAAACGAGCCGTGCACATTTTGACCACGAAAGTTCGTAATTGCATCCGACAAGTTAATTACCACGGTAATGAGCGGGTGAAGCGATATCTCGCAACTACGATGAAATAAATACCGGTCGATTCATGCCTTGGACAGCGGGCACGTTCGAGAGTGATTCCTCTTTCACGACCGGTTACACGGTTGTCCCTGGCCGTTTCCTCACCCATCGAGGACGGGAAATTGTGAAAATAAGAATTCCGAATGCCGCGCGCCGTGGCGAACGAGCAGGAATGCTCATATTCAGACGTGCATTCGAGAATAGCATCTGTCCGATACTCGAATTCGACGGTGCAACGCGGCTCGCTCGGAATTTAGTGCACTTTCTACCTGAAGATCGATGTTCGACTAAAGAAATCGCCCTCCCCCTCCCATGCGAAGTGCAGAGTAAATATATTGATATATTAACCTTTCGACGACAGTCGGTTCAATTTTATCCACAGCGTAGCAATTTTTAAACGGGATTCTCGCTGTCGATAGGGTGGGTTGCAAGCGGTAGAGACATTTTATTAATTGGAACTCACTTTTTGTATGTATACGATAAACATAATCGCATGTACCAAAAATAAATATTTCAGAGAATTTATTTCACCATTATTAAAACATTACTTATTGGCATGCATTGGAACATTTGCTGTGCAAATGAATAATCCACGTTTACCAGCGATAGTTCAAGTGTGTTTTCAAACCAACAGTTTCCATCTATATGTATGAATTATTTATAATTAAAAATTTTCGTTTATATAATTAAATTTCTCTTTTCAATTTAATCATTATTCATTTGCATCTGATGTACCAAAGCAGTTAGTACCTATTTTATTTAATCTCTTGCTTAAACATTTATAATAGCTTACGTGTCTTGATGAAACAGATGAAATTATGTCGAAATATATTAATATCCGCATAAAACATAGTACTGTTTACTTTTACAAACAAGAATTGATGGTATCTGTTGTATTATATGAATAGTGACATAATTAAAATCATTAAAAAAGACATGGGATTCGTTCCTGGAAGTAATAACTTTTTGCACGTTGTAATTTTTTGTATACATTGACAATATTTTATTATAATGCCTTGCCTTCAGTTAGTAACAAAAGGAAACCCTTCGTATGGTGCAGAGTGTATATCCATGGTACATTGTAAATATACGTGAATATACTACACGAAAAAATAAATTATAGAATAAAATTCGTCAGAAAATCGAGCTTGAAAATTCGTTGAACACGCATGCATCGGTATATAGATGTTGCAAAAATGGTGCACAGACACGTCAGCTGTCACCTATTCAACAGCACGTGTGCTTCATAAACTTTCAAATTGGGTTCCCTCGAAAACGGAGATTCATGTGAAAAATTCTATATTCTACATATAGTTTTAACTTACTACGACAAAAGATGGAAAAGTAAAAGATTGGCTGTTCTGTAATAATATGTGACTATCCGAAACTGATACGCTTGGATCCGACTACGGATCATCGAGGATCAATTTATCTTGCATCGGAATAACACCGCACTTAATAACCTCGAGTGGTTTTCTGTGAAAAAAAAATCTCGCCACTAAAGCGATTCCGCGTTAATCTCTATCGATCGACCATTGCCTTAATTCCGTAACGTATCTGAAGAGGATCGGAAATTTTGTGTCACAGTTTTCATTGTATAAAGCACCCGTGAGTCCGAGCCGGATAAAACGCGCTGCGATCGTCCCGATAAAGCTCCACTCGCCTCGGAACGGAACAATATTTTCGGCGGGTAAATTTCTCTCCGGGCGCGCGTCCCTCTTTCCGATTATTTCAGGTGAAAAAATGGTGGCGTGTCGTTAGTTAATTTTCTCATTGCGGTGCCGCGAGCCATTAATTTGACGATTTAAATAAAATACGTGGATCCTTCGGCGTGACAAGTTCGTCCCGGGGAAAAAAAACATCGGAATTTCCGCGCACGCGGGCCCGGAGTTAAAAAAAAACACTTGACAATATTCACACAACGAAAACGAACGTAATTTCAGGGAAACGAGATAAATTATGCCAGCGATGCGACTGTCCATTTATCGTGCGCGCTCTACTATACAATAAAACGAAAATTGTATTTAAAGGGAATTAAAAGGGAAAATCCACGTTGCTTAATTAAATTTGACAAAAACGAGCACGAATAAATAAATAAGTAGAACATTCATTTCTCTTTCTCATTCGTCCAATATCACGCGCAATTCAAAAACCATTAACATGGCAATTCGAGATACTACTGTTCTTATAAACTTTTTCGGTTCTTCATGAATATGTTTTTGTATACAGCACAATTAACAATTACCAAACAGTATATCTTCATGTTTAAACGTGACAGACTATTAAAAATTGTTCCCAGTAATGATGATGAGTAGACAGCCGTTCTTTGTATAAAATAAAAATTTTCTACCTAAATTGTAACAAACTAGAGTGAAATAGAAATAGATTGTCTTTCTTAATGTGTTTAATAAGTCGCGAATAGCATAACAATGATTTTAAATTTTGCTAATCTGTTTACTCCTTTAAATTACACCGACTCACATTTTGTCATGAAATGCATAAAATCCGCTGTCTAATGATGAGAAATGCCTCGTTCAAACAGCATATGTACGTGTATATTTATTAACGTCTGTTTCTCTATGTAAGTAATGTTTTCATTCCGAAGAATCGAGAAGGGATCAGAAAAGAAACTTGTCTGATAGTTCTCGTGAGATACGCTCGAGATACTCTCGTTAAACTTGCAACGTTTCAAATAACTTTTACTTACAGAAATTACCTGGTCAGTTTTGTTCAAGGACTCCGTTATTATACGTACTAACTACACCTGTAAAAATCAAATATAATTCTAACCGCTACGCAAATAAATTTCCCGCGGAAGTTCAGCACTACAAACTGCTAGCTAAAGCGAAAGGTATCGTTCAAACACCGCCGACCATGAAGCTACCAACGTGCAACAGTGTGTATAAAACAGCCGTATTGGTAAACTTCTCTGAGCAAGCGGATTATGCGGAATCCCATCAAAAATTTGCGGTTTAACTGTGGAAACGGGAACGAGAAAACGGGGCACGAGACCAAAACGCTGCCGCGCAGCAGTTCGATGTCGACAGCTATACAATAACGGTTTATAGTTCCATGTGCGACGATTCTTTACAGCGAACGTACAATGCTCGAGCGTCCACCGCTGACCCATATATTCTACACAAAGGAGCCGCCGTAATCGACGCTCAATCCCCTCAGAAATGGCGTCGTGATTACAACGGGGTTTCGTTTGCGAAATTCTTCCAATTCCATGGACCTTGCTACCCTTGTTCTCTTAACTGTCCAATCTATTGTTGTTTTCAAAGTTCGCACAGTCGTGGCCGAACCAAAGACAGTTTACCTTCGGAATATTTGAGAGTTCGGTCTGTCCACCTTAAAAAACCTATTCTTTTTTACTTTAATCAATGTATATTAATATCTTTCTATTATTATGTATGCAGGACGTGACGGCAATGACGCGTAGCGCTTTTTTATCGTACAAGAAAATTATATTCTCTTTTAGAATCACGCGTCTGTGTAGGATTGAGTTTATTAAATAACAATCTAGCCATTTAGTTTATGCGTTTACCATCGAACAGCTGAGAGCCAGATGCTTGGTCGTACCTTAATAATTACACACGAAAGAGCAATAAAATGTTTCCCATCTACCTGTATCCCACTCCGTGCGCGGCGCAAGGAGAGATGTAAAAATAAGGTCCCTTGAAAAAATGGACTGGGACTTTGTTGGATGTGACCATGTGCGGCAGAACGTTCTGGGCTACGCTGTAGTAAAGAGCGTTTCAGTTTTGGAAAGCTATAGCAGTAGGTAGAGAAGGTAAAGGACAGACTGAGTTTTCGTACGAATGAGAAAATAAGATGATTCTTTATGAGAAAATAAGAAATGAATGTAGAGTAACATTTTTTTTTGGAGAAAATCGAGTTTGAAAACGCATTAGCTACTTTCATATACAACTGGACACTCTTCGAATATTAACTCTTATCACATTTTACGATTCTTTTAGAAGAGACTTCCGTCGGACGTTGGCATCAAGAAAATTATCCCTTGCAATCAATGGAATATTTTTACGGTGTTTTCATGTAAACGTTCACAAAAGACGAGACTTCGTCTTAGTTTTAACGAATGTGCACGCACTAACAACCGCTTGGAAATGGAATTCCGTTTCCCGAACTTTCTGATGCTGTTTAAAGTCTACATGCGTACTGGATAGATTCGCGGAAAGACGAAAACACGATTCAATTTTCAACGTCCGTTCGCTTTGAATTGCATCCAGGACAGCAGTTGGGACACGTTAATTATCTTGTCTTTGGGCGTACACGCACAACGACGGAGACGGACGTGTACGTTACGGGCGCAGATACAATCTCACGTTCATTATCCTCGTTGTCGCGCATTCTGACAGACAATAAGCATTATGAAACAACAATGGGCAGGAGAAACGTCACGCCGGGTCCTCCAGCGTTCGACGATCCGAGCGGATCGAGCTGGGACAAACGTTCCGCCGTGGAATTGTTTCGTTTATCTTTTCCATGGGCCAGTCTCCTCGTTTCAGGGTGTCCCAAACACGACACAACTCCGATTTATTTCTCAAAGTGTTTTATTTGCAAACGTTATAGTTTCTACAAAAGATTGTACATGTAATTGAAGGTTACATATGAAGGTATCGCGTCGTTACTTCATCCCTCTTGCCCGGTTTTAATTCCAATTCTGTATTCAAAGAAGGTTTTATGGAAAGCGGCTGTACAGAAGTTTTTGTTGGAGATTGAGCACTGCAATCCGGTTAAATATCGATTATGATTAGACTGTGAATGTTTATGCAAATTCCAACTTGTATAGCTTGTTTTCCAAAAACCAGAATGAGTAACAAGTTTAACTTATCGACTAGAAAATTGCTTATAACAAGAATACAGAAAACATGTCATTAATGTTCCTTACTATACATGTTGTCTTGCATTTAAAAAAATGTATAAATACTATAAATGCATGAAGATCTGCAGTCTAATTATGATTGAAGGAGATAAGTATATCTCTGGAAAATTAATTTTGGAAATTTCATACGCGGGCGATGCTTAGAAAGAGTTTCGATATCAAACTTTAAGAAATTGAAATAAATTTAGTCGTGTAATTTTCATAATATGTGCAACGTATAGCATTCACATTTTGTGCTCGGTACAGTTAGTATTGAAGACTGTGTTTTCTACGTATCAACAGCAGATCAATTTCAAGATCTCTTCACTCGTGAAACATCCACTTCAGTACTAATTCAATTAATTCACGTCGCTCGCTCTAATTCGTTCACTCTGCTTTGATTCAACGAACCCATGGCATACTTCAAACGCTATTCATCGCCGACCACGGTATGAATAGAATAGAAGTAGACACTGAATCGTATCTTGAATCACCATTCCTCGGCGTTAAATTCCGACGCAGGTGCAGATGCGAACCTAGAAGAACAGGCGCGCTCTATTCAAAAACAATCCGTGATACCCATGAGCGTAAACCACGCCGGAAATGTCTTCACTGCTGCTAGAGGAACTGTTCCGAAGCGGGCCCAGTTGTTTCGGGAGCATAATTCATCGGTGCGAGTATTCGGATAAGCGAGTGAGAGAGCACCACGCGCCATTAAATCATCGTAAGACGTTCATGCGCGTCGAAACGAGATCATACTATTCGCGTGCACGTCTACACCCACGCGGCACCGTCCTCCACGGGAAACGATCACCTGTCTCGTCGCGACGAAATTTATTCCCCGTCAGACGAAAATTCAGTTTGCGCCAGGCCGGACCGTCCCAACTCACTCTCCTAAAGAAATACATTTAAGGGAATTTTTAACCCTCAGTACTCGAGTGATGACCCAAACTCACCACTCAGAAATGTTGTACCATTATTCAAAATATTGTTTACATTATTAAATATGTTGGTATTTAATCATTTACTAAACATGTATGAATAATATAATTCTAGATCGGCAGAAATGTTTAATTTTCGACTTAAAATAGCTTTGAGTGCAAAGCGTTAAAATGACATTGCTTGTGACACACAAAATTAAAGGAGTGTTGAGCTATTGCAGTTAGGAGATTTATTTAAACTCTGTGAAATGTGTTAGAGCCCTATCATAATATTTATATTTACGTATACTATCTAATTTATCAACTATTTCATTCCATATGTTGTCTAACATAAATCTGTTATAACGATGTTAATCTCTTTGATCTGCTGTATCGGGTTTAACAAATACCTTATCATTTAATTCCTCCATGTCCATTACGAAGGATTATGCCAATGTAACACAATAGCACGTTTTGATGATTGAATCGACTGCTCTACTCTAGCTATAGTTCTAGTTCAACAAATCTATATTAATTTATATCAATCTATATTAATAATCTGCTAAAGACGCCTAAAAAGTGCTAATTGTTGTGTATTACAGTTTAGCATAGACTTATTATTACACTTTAGTTACGTGGATATACATTGAGTTATGTGGAAAAGTCCACAAAATACTACTCTCTATGTAAGTTATAATTGTGTAACTATTGCTGTTACTAACTAGCATTTTCATTCAGCTAGCAGAGGTTTACCAATAGAACAATTACATGTACCCAGTTATCATAAATGTATTATAAAAAAATCCTGTCAGTAAATATTTTAAATTATGCAGATTCATTCGTCCCAATATGATCTAAAACAAGATAAATGGGTATAATGGGTCATTTCGATCTTGGTTAATTACATTAGTCAGAAACTCTGTGGAGGGCGAATGGATCACCGAATAGCCATTGATCCCTTCACCACCATATGGGCCCTTTGTTCTAACATCAAACGTCTCTATCCATATACTCAAAGCTTGGCATGCTTCTACCCTAAATGATAGTATCTTCGTAAGTATATTTGCCAAGGCGATTACTATGGAACCTATGCAACAAATGATGTTCTCAAATGAAAAAATATAATCCGCTATTGTAGTCGAATGTCTATTACCAGAAAAAATGCAACAACATATCTCGGAGTTTGTGTAAATTCGAACTAATCCATACATTACCATAATGATTATTCCATGTAAAAAATCTGGATAACTTTTTAGACACGGTCTAATTAATAATAATTATTTAACAACGACACAGTTTTTTAACGTCAGATTATACATCAAGTATTAAGATTTAGGTAAATCCTTTCTGTTGTGTTTAAACTTTTCGAAATTAAACAGTTTAATAGTAGGTTTTTTAAACAATCTAATACGCAGTATTTCCCACCTCGTTGCAATTAGTTCTGATTTGTAATACATACATTATATCTGCTCTGCTTGTACATTACACGACGAGTGCACTGTTTGAAAATTTTAATTGCCGTGCTTATCCTGCACGATTCTAATTATCTTGTTTTTAATTGCGCGAGCAAACACGCTCGAAACGATACTCCGCCGTTAAAAGGTTGATTCCGATCAACTGACAAATTAGTCACAACAGCGATATCAGGAATCCGATCGATTCCGTACCGCGTCTGAGAGTGGGAACATCGCGGAATCGATAGCAATCTGGTCGAGCATGATCGAAGATTCGTGTTCCAATTTCGATTCTAATGTATCCCTGTACGTACTAATGATTAAGGCCAGAGAGAGAGAGAGAGAGAGAGAGAGAGAGGTGTGAGAAACATATCGGACAGGTTAATGGAACCGGGTTTCTTTATCGCGTGCGAGGAAACATGATTTCAACGAAGTGGACTGTTGGAGAAAAACCGAAAGAGTCGTCGATAAATTATTAAACCGGAACATTGTTTGTGCCAACTGGAACAAGCGCTCAGCAGGTTGGGGTATGGAGGATGAGAGCAGCCAATAAATGATATACACTGGCCTCTGAAAGAAGATACAGCGTGGCCGCATCAAAGGTACCTGCTATTACATGGTCAAGCTACAAAGGCCGGGTTTACGCACATTGTTGTGCAGCGCAGAATGCAATCCGCCCTCCGTTTAAAAGCCTCAGAAGAGTGGGACTCTCGAAGGGAAGATGCAGCGATGCCAACAACAGGCAGATCACGGCCGTTTGTATTTACGATGCAACGACTTTGCCCGCGCAACCATGCGTTGCACCGTAAATACAGAGACTATGGTTCACGATCCGCTTGTAGCTGTTGTTCCTGCTTCTTCTTTGGAGGTCGCGGCCTCTTTTACCGTATACAAAGTTGGAATCTCCGACCACGGGTTATACGATACGTTCGCAACTTTCCTCTGTTTCAACACCACCTATCAATGCACTGCGAACTTTACGCATTTATGGACAGTTCGTGACAAACAATAAATGTACAAAATAGTGGGTGGATATGTGTGGTGAAAGAAACATATTGAGTGAGAGGCAAAATGTATGAAGTGAATTTGCTTGAACGAAATGAAGTGAATTTGACTGAACGAAATAAAGAAATGAGTGTGCACAAGGAGGCGTTTGTGATACACGTAATATGTTTTGTTAAATATATTGCCCGTTTAAAAACATCGATAATTCCAACCACTGCTTGAACAAATAGTTTGTAACTTTTTATATTTTATATACTCTACTCTCCATTCTATGCGTTCGCTCCACACAAAGTATAAATTGTTAATAAAAATTGTCCGCGTCAATTGTGTGAAACAGGAGCCAAACAGAAATTTTTTAAACGAATTTATCGATATCTTAGATTTTTTCATGTGAAAACTATTTTAGGCGGATCGCGTACACAATTGCTCGGCAGTGAATAAGTCTGATCCGTCACGCTCCGAAGTGACATTGTTATTCGGGTAAATTTGGGTGGAGCCGAGTTTAGTTTTCACTTTAGTTGTGCGGCTTTATGCGCGCAGTATGTATTAGTCTATTTTTAACACCGTTCTCAACTTCACTTACTTTGTTATAAATTATAAGTGCACAAAATTGTCTTGCTCAATCCATGGCACGGTGAATGAAAAAGACGGATTTAAATTACAATTGGTTAACTGTGAGAATCACGAATTAATATGTACACCTGACAGATTTGCTTTTACATGATTCTTTTTGTTAACAGTCTCTCACAAAAAAAAACAGAGATATCTAGTCAGAATTTTCGGGAAAGAAAAGACCTGTTTATCACGAAGCGTGGTTTCGATTGTCATCGTCGAATGAAATGAAAAGTGGTGAACCATTACCGAATGCACGTCGTCAACGATGGAACAAACGGTTCCAACAGCGGACAGAGTGCATTCGGAATTCGAGTCGAATACGTCGCGTCGACTGACATTTGCTCGCGCTCTTCCACCCCGTCGAATTCAATGCGGCCACGTGGCTGCGGCGTGCATGCATATATTCATAGACGCGGCCGATACGTACACGCTCATATACATAAGCGTCCGCGTGCACGCGTGCAGATACAGCGGGCGAGATGCGACCCGAATTTATGGTCGCGTGTCAAAATACACGATCTTAGGGCGGCGTGGCCATGTAAGCGCGGTTCGCGCGCGTTCTGCACAACGCGAATTCTGCATGTACAAGACCGGGCCCGTGTCGGTGAGGGTGTGTATCTCCGCGTTCGATCGATCAACTACCTTCACCCTTCCTCTGTCTTATGCCGCGTATACGTATCCGGAGCAGTACCTTCACCGCGAGCTCTCTCTGTTCGAGCATCTAACCACACCCTGGAACACGTAGGAATAAAGAGAGATCCTTTTTCAATACGCTCCACGTCGTATCCTGGATTTTCTGCGACTACGCCATACTGCCAGCGAGATACCGCGTCAATGGTTGTAGAACACGGTATCTTTATGGGCGCACGCTGATGAATGTATTCTCTCTGGAACGAGACCCGTGACTGGTGATTTGTGGAACATGTGAACTTTTAACCGCTGGAAGACGGCCGTTTTTTAAAATATTAACCCTCAGCGCTCGAGAGCTGACTCAGAGACACCACTAAAAATTACTGTACGGGAGATCAGGGCTATAAGTTTCGATTTTGAAGAAACATATAAAATAATGTAAAAATAATATAGATATTCTCATCCTTAAAGAGTAATTTACTATTAAATTTATTAAATTATGAAATTCTAACCCTAAAATTAAAGTATAGTAATAGCTTTTTCATATTTTTTCGTTTATTTGTCGTTGAGAGAAGTGGAATCATATTATAATGAGTTTCGTATCTATAAATTATCTCTGGAGTTAAAATAGCTCCGAGTGCATAGGCTTAATGCTAAGCCTGCCACTTTAACTGACCGGTCTTAGATTATTCATGTTACGAGGATGCGTTTGGAGATTAATTCCATAGATTGATTAATTCAAGTGCATACAGTATTTAACGTAAGTCTGACCTATCGAATATATTTTTTAATGAGTGCCGCGTGCAATAAAGACCTTTATATAATAAATCTTGTATTGTATTTATTAACAAACGTGCAGGTAATGCAGGAACAATTCTCGTTATGTGTCTTACAGACCAAATCGAATCGCTTGGATTCGACCCGTCTGTTTGCCGAAGTTCTGTTCACCCGTATACCGGAGAGTTAACACAATTGACGCAAGTCACTGTTGGCTTAGATACATAAATTGTGAATATATTAGCCCGGAACTTCATATGCATTTGTGCACGGGAGCGTCTGTGTCTACAATAATATTTGTGAGAGAGAAAAACATAATACCTGAGAAAACAGACTGTATGTGTACCGATATACAGATATACAGATAATCTGGGAATTGTTACGGTCGTGATTCGTATACTACAATTTATAAAAAAATTCGTAGGTGCAATTTAAAACAATGAGAATTGCAAAGAAACTTCAAAAGCATTGTTATACATTACGCGTTGCAAAATGTAATCATCAATTAGGAATAAGTAAATTGTCGATTAAACCTAAGATATTTTTATTTTTAATCACCATCTATAAATTTGTATAACGTTGAAACGACGATCAGTGGGTAGCAAATAACACACCCGAGGGAGGTACATTCGGTGGATCTACTCGACTTTTATCTCTGTTCATAAAACATATTTTCGATATAATAAAAAGTTTCTACAATAAATAAAAATATAATAAATAAAGTTTCATCTCCGTGGATCGAGATCCTCGGGTTATCTCATAAATCAACAGTTGCAGCGACCGTGCACTTCCTTTTTTGATTAATATAATCGTTGTTCCTGCTGAAAGTACGCGCGCATGAAACTAAACGAAAATTGTATAAGATACATATGTATATGAAGATGACGATTTAATTAAATCGTTTTCAATCATTGATACGTACGGCATAAATGCTAAAATCGCGGATTGACGCGCGGCAGCTTGAATGTATCAGTAGTCTGCGCGAACGATGAGTTATTAATAAAATAATATTGAACAGGCTGTAGAGTATAGAGGTAGAGAAGAAAAAAGCTCGCCGATGGCCGATCAAAGCTTCCCGGAAACTCATTAGGGCGACGGGCGAAGCGTGTTTCGGCTGCATTGACAGTTATTTATTCATTTAGCCGGTTCATACGGCCGGAATTAAATGTAAATTTCACCGGCGCATAGGAATTTGGCTGCGCTTCGAAATTCAATAATGCAGGGAGGTCGCAGGAGAAATGTAGGTTATAGCTGCAGGCGAACGGGAGAGGCGTGGATGGGAGCTCCGATGCATTCCGCTGGCGTCAAGGTTTTCCGCGCGTCAAACGGACCAGAAGTAAAAACGCCGTCAACAGAATTGTATTCTGTTCCCGGACAATGGTCGAGGACACAAAGAGAGCTTTCAGTTTCTCTGCTTTCTCTTTCTCTCTCTCTCTCTTTCACTCTAATCTCGTAGAAATAGTCATGATAATCTGATAGAGACGCAATAAGAGTCTCGTTTTACCACCTTCCCCCCATCCCTACTCATCATCCGCGCGTAAATATGCACTACCGCGGAGCAGTGTCTTAAACGACGCCGATAAAAATAATGGCCTTCCGCTGATGAATCGTCACCGCGAGGGAATCTAAAGCATTCAGCTCATTGGTTCTCTCCCCTCCAGGAGGAAAAAAAGAAGGGGATACATTTTCTCCTGGAGCGGGCAGGAATGGCATGGCCGACCACTTTCAGCCCTGGTCCTGACGCTCAAACGCCTCATCTCTGTTTCAATTTTCCTCATAAACGGTCCGCGAGTGAAATTGCTTGCAGACGAAGAAAAAGAGGGAGAGAGAGGAATAGAGAGGGAAAACCAGCCTCACGAATTTGAGTCTCTCCCTGCTGAATTGATCGTATTAAAGCGACTGCAGGCAGCGAACAATGTCACTTCACTTCCGAAAAACTTTCTTCCGCGAGAGCTTGAATAATTTCTGGGGGTCCACATAGACCCGCCCGACCCAATCCGGCTAGGCCCGATGCTTTCGAAAAGAGAAACTACTGTCGGTATTTACATTGTACATGATCAGTTGACAGATACTAGTAACTCTGCAGCGTGGCACGGTGAAAATATTCAATTTCAGTTTTGAATTACGTACGAACAACTCCCGGTACAACTTCATGAAAGTTTCAGTGATGGAGCTGCGCACACAGTCCACTGTTAATTACACATTAAATTTTTAAAATTACTGATTCGAGTTCAGATGGGCTGGCGACCACCGTGACGCGAGTTGTCGAGAATGCATATTTGATGGTCTCCGTTAAGCTAACATAAGTGTCGGTTCAAGCCGTGTGACGTAAAAGGTAATATTTTTTGTATTTCTACAGTAAAATAATATTATTAAAATACTAATTCACGTCAATATAGTAGTAATATATAAATTAATTAAATAATTACAATTTTAGAATGTGTTATTTTTACAACAACTTTATCTAGTTTTTCATTGAAAATTTACTAATGAAGCTTGATCGAAAATCCTGTGATAACACCTCGACCACTGATTCAGGGATTTCTCGTCAAAAGTACTCGGTATTGAAAAATGAAATGGACTATGAAAGGACAGCGTTTTAAAAATATTGAAGATATAAAACGAAAATTGCTGAGCTAGCTATACATCATACATGAAAGTGCATTCCAGAAATGAAATCTTAGGAAGGAACTTCGGCAAAAGTATATTATATCCACAGAGGATTGCATTGAACAGGATAGCTCAAATTTAGAAGAATAAATATTATGAAAAAAATGAGTAGATGTAATTTAAAACAGTAGAAAGCTCAAAAGAATGTAGCAGAGAGTCAATACATTATTTTCAACTTATTAAAATTATTCAAGGAAGAATTAGATTTTTATTTGGTTCTCGATTCTTATGTAATCAATGCAGAAACGTTTCGTTTTGTGAAACTTTTCAGATTACCTGAATAAACAACTTCTCCGAATACTTCTCTACTTTTCCGAATAAACAACAATTTCGGTAACATTTGATATGAAAACGAAGCTAACTTAAGCCAACTTAAGACGATAAATGAGTTGCAAAGATTCTTCCAGGTATTCGCGTATCCGTCGTGTCCAATGTATCGAGGTGTTTGCAAGTTGAAGATAAATGATAACGCCTGCAGCGAGCTAGTCGAACGCAACGCATAAACGCCAAAACGCAACATCGATCATTCGGATTAACCCGTGAGGGAAGGAGCTCCACCAACCGGCGGACTTTCATAATCTGTTTCATATCGAATAATCTACTTACGCGATGCGGATTCACCGGCCACGTCGCTACAAACCACGATTTATGGTATCAAAGCGTTGCCTCCGTTTACGGCCACGTTGGTTCAACCGATTAATCGTCACCGACCGAGGCATCAAAGAGCAACCATGTTGGTTTTAACGAAATTACCACTGATTTCTGATGCGATCACACTACGCTCCCAGTTTTCCTACATCGAGGATTCCGTCCTGCTCCCGAAATAACTTGAACAACAATATCATTTCTTAGTGCAGGCCAATTGGACTCGACTAAGATATTATTTAAACTGCTCGTGACGGTTCTAGGGTTTTAATGCATCGCGCTATTAATCCTTTTCGAACAGGAATTTGCATACGTTACGGTGAACGTTTAGAAAGTGGTAAACCCGATACGCGGATGACGCAAAGACATATATGATAGCTCATAAACTATGCTCACCTTTCTAATTATTGGAATATGATATCGTCAGGTACGAAAGATCGAATAAATAATGTCTCACGCTTATTGATTGCGATACAAGAATTTGAACCTGGGAATGACACACGGTAATTATTAAGACAAGTGATATTGCTTTCTATCAGCAGTATTATTTTTTTTATTCTTCTTTCACCAAAGGAAAATTGAGAAATATAATCCAAAAAGGATAAGACTGTGTTAAAACTAATTAAAAGAATATGAAAGTGATGAATAAGTCGCTAAACGTAAAAGTGAAAGATTTGTTTTATTGACTGACATAAAGTACGTTTATATCTTCTTTTAAATAATGATTGAAGATTTCAGAATGGTAAAAGATCGATATGATAGGGACAGAAATAATTAACATTGTCAAACTTAACCAACTTTATCAGAATATTCTGTTGATCAATTAGACGAAGATTAGAAACAATCTGGCCTCGTGTAATCAATTTCGAAAGACTCGTTGAGTCATTAATAATTAGACTGCGGATTTTTATGCAAAATAAAAATTATCTGGATCAATTGTAAGGGACTGGATCCGGATAAACAGTTTATTCTTACTTTAATAATTTTAACAAACTCCGAATAATAGATTGGTATTCTTCATTCACTGTAACCATTCTACTGTTGTAAATTGAACCTATGTATTTCTTTTTGCACTAAATCCATAAAATAATTCTCCAGCTTCCAATGGATGTCTCAATATTAATAGCTAAACCAAATAACAAAGCTTGCCATTACATGTTATCATTTTTTAAGAGCTGTGGTCTTAAAGTATAAGTTTTGTCTATATTGTTCCAACTAATCATATGTCTGTATTAAAATACTTGCGTATCTCTAATAACCACATTCTATTTTGTAACTTTTATATTCTGTTTTGTATGTGGTATATTTCGTATTTTTTTTGTAATTATGTTGCAATAAATCTCATAGGAGATTTTCTATTAAAAAAAAAGTCTCGTAATAATTCACCGAGGTTGACCGTTAATCGACATTTAATAGTTAACGAGTTGCTGAAACGATAGATGAAGAAACTAGAAGAGTAGTGTTCGTAATGGACACAGGATTCACGTTGCAGTTTGGATTTAACGGAGTTTTGGCAGAGTAGACGCGCTGGCCGGACAATAGTCCGGTTACAGAGTCTGCAGTGATCGAGTTCGCCGATTTCCATAAGCAACAGAGTCAGGTGCCGGTAACTTGACACGTCGTCGTTTAACGCGCCAGTTATCGACCACATAGCCCGTGAACATCTCGATACAAGTTGGCCGCGTGTAACTCCAGTCGCAACACGGTCTGTTTCACGGGCGCGGGCGTCTCCGGAACGATAGCAGTTCGAAACGCCGAAACAAAGCTAGAATTCGGTTTCATCGTCGGCCGTAGCACATATTGTTTCGCGTTGTCCTGGACCATTTGTGAGCAAGCAACCTAGGAGCACACTACGGCCGACCCGCAACGCACTGTTTCGATTTTCTGCGTCCACCGCGAAATTAATATTTCCGGCGGTATCCTTTTCGCGGAACAGGGAAACGAAATACGACACTGATTTCACGGGAAAATAATTTCGGCGTTTCTCAATTTTCTGGAAGCTCGTTTCGTATTTCCATGACAATTCGCGGCCGGGGAAACAACCATTCCGAATGGTGAGTCGATATTCCTCGTAATTGAACGCGGCATGACAACGTAAAAATTAGTCGTCACCGCGCACCTGTCATTTTTATTTTAACGCGCGCGACCGAAACGAGCGGTGCTTTGAATGGCGCACGCGACCTGGCAATTCGTTACCGTTCTAGCTCGATCTCCGCACAAATATTTGACAACGGCGACCGTTACGATGCTCCGGTGGCTCCGTGAAAAAACGTTACCGACGATGCTGCCCGCGAGCAGATAACTTTTCCGCGGAAAACGAACGCGTTTCACGGGGTCACGATCGAGCAACAATTCCGTTACTGCGACAATGTGAACGTACATCCCGGACAGTTGTTCCCGAAATTTAGAAACTGAATCAGAATTCTATTTTATGGGAACGTGCGTTAAAATCAGTTCGAAACTTCGTTATGGCAGAAGATTAAATAAACAGAAATAACATGGAAAGACCTACAAGCGAGACCGAAGTATATATACTGAATGGACCACCAAGCACATAACCCCCTCCCCTCTAATTATTTTGGTTATTAGTTGACCGAATAGTTTATTTTTGTCATAAATAATATGATTTTCAAGGACCCTTCAGATGGTGATATTAGTTTTTTTCTTAATAGTAAGATGACGTTAAATAGCTGGTTAAGGTGTTTTGCGGCTGAATAAGTGAATTTCAACGAAATTAATTTCTGCTTCTTTTCTTGTACACTGCTTCACCGCAAGGCGGCGCGACACCAACGTTATGCTGATTGGTATGTTTTTCATTAATAACTCCTTAATGAAACCCAGACAGATATTTTTGCAAATGAAAATGTCGCTTCAAATGAATTTGAAGCGATTTTTAGACATCCTGATTTTAACAACGAATTTACATTACTTTTATCTTTCTGAAATCGTGTATAGTGAAAATAGAATTTTATTTTACTTCAGTCTCGTAATTCCTGGTTATAAATATTCGCATTTGCGTCAACGCTGCTGAACCATCGAGTCTGCTGAAAAATACATCCAAATCAATCCTCTGTTGACAGATTAATTCGGAAACCGTATCGGAAATTACAAATACGGTAAAGTACCGCCTTTTTTTAGATGGTTATCCTAATATGTTAAAAGAAACCGAATGCTACGAATACCAGTACACAGTTATCAAAGCGACGAGAGAAAACCATTCGTTGAACATTCGCTCTAATACCGGTATTACATATGTATTACGGTATTTATACCAGTATTGGCTAGAAATTGCTATACCATTATTCAACATATTGTTTTATTATTAAATATATTGGTATCTATTCAATTTCTAAATATTTAATTATTGTAGGTCGGAAAAAATGTTTAATTTTCGAGTTAAACTGGCTCCGACTACAAAGGGTCAAAATACTGATATTAAAAAGGTTCACCAAATAGCAGTCATGTACAGATAATGGTGAAACAAGTATCAGTATAATATCGAAACCTTAAAATATATTGTTGTTCAAGATTTTTCGGGATAAAATAATCGTGTGGTGGCACACATCGAAATTTGTTTTGCACAACGATTCAGCTTGTGTTACATTTCTATGGTTACCATTCTACACATAGTGTTAATGTTCAATTTCAAACAAACTGGCAGTTTTAGTGCACGCAGGAACATTAATAATTTGCTACGCTCCGTTTCAAAACGAGTACAAAGAACAGGGAATAACGATATTACCAATAAAATTATTCCCGCGAGCATATCCCAGTTTCTCATTACCATTCGCAAGCAGAGTCGTTCTGAAAATCGTTCATTTGATTGCAATCAGTTTCATATGTATAATCCGCTGCTGCGGGGATATTAAACAAATTGCACATGACGAGTTACTTTCGTGGACCCGCCGCGAGATATTAAAAAAACATATCCTCGGGGGAAAAGAGAAAGTATCGCGAAAACGTGAGTTCAGAATTGCAGAAACGAACCGGATAATGTGCGACGTCTCCGTTAGCTGTTGCAAGAGAGGAACGTAATTAATGCACATTAATATTCTCGCACCTTTCCGTGCCGGCTAAATGGCCGTCTTCCTGCACGGGTCATAAATTCTGAACGAAGGACCAGATGCTCATAAATTCGGCAATACTTTTCTCTACGTAAATATTTCGGTATTTTTCTAAAATATATACATACCATGTATTGCAAATATATATTGCAAAAATATAGTGTAAAATAGATAATAAATAGTCCATTTTTAATTGTGCATATAATTTTTCAAGTCTATAAAATAATATGTGAAGATTTATTCTATTTATAGAAAGAATATTAAGAAGGTTGAGGATGATTTCTTTTGATGTATTTAGTCTTTATCGCAATAATAATAATTATATTATATTAAAGTATTTATGTTTAGAAATAGTTCAGTTATAGCAGCGACCCATTTTGTCACAAGCAAATAAATATCTCTTGAATAAAAATAAATTAAATTCCATGAATATTTAGAACAGTTTCAGAAATTTCATCGAAAATAAAAAAAAGTTAATGTTTAACGTTCTTTACGAATATTTAAATATAATTGATGAAATTGGGCGACTACCGCTCATTAAGATTTATCTTCGTGGAGCAGAATGGATAGTTTCTTCGGTATCTAGTCGATGCAATTAGTCTCATTCGTTAGTCCGCTCACGGTAGAGCAAGCGATGTTGATTAAACTATAACAATATGTTCGAAACGTACACGGCTGTATTACACATGCAAGACTGACTGCTGCTTTAGATCTATATTTTAATTAATGACTCTTGCGCTTTAATACATCCTATCGAATTTTGGAGGATCTGGTTATCGTAGAAAGTATTTTGCTCTGGCAGAATACAAAGTAGAAATACATTCCGAATCGGTAAAAATACTTTGCCTATATCTTGGAGCCGAAGGTAAGAATAGATTAACGAAACGCTGATCGAAGTTTCCAGTAAAATATAGAAACGTCTGATCCGAGGAAACCGCGACCGACGCAATCCGAATTTCCAAGGGAAAAGCGATATCGATAAGGTCACCGAGATTGAATTCCAGGAATGCGTAAGCTTATAGTTGGAAACAGGGATGAGTTTTCTAGCGTCAGCCAGCCAAGAGAACGTCGAAAAGTTCCACGTCCTGTGCAGCGAATCGGCCGGGATTTCCAACTTTTATCGAGCACCGATTGCTGTCCCGCAGACAATTTTTCTGTCAGTCGGCCCTACCTCGATGTGTCTATTCTTCCACGGGACTTTAAGAGGCCATCCGGCGCAGCGTCGTGAACGGATGAAAATCGCGCGACGAGCCAGATGAAACGAATTACGGATCTCCTAGCTAACCCCGTGATCCTTTATACGCCAGATAATTTCAAGAAAATCCTTCTAGCTACGCTCGATCGCACTCACTAATGTGTTTTGCAGACAGAAAACGAATCCGACTGCTCTTTCACCTGCAATTGTGTGAACGTGGAGATTCGCATTTGATTAATCAGAAAATGGAATCGCACTGGCTGATTGCTACATTGTTCCTATCAAATACATACAGTCGATCCAAAAAGTATTGGAACACTAAATTTCCGGTCCTCTCGAACCTTCGATATTTGAACCATCATAATTTCGCTAAAATATAGAGTGAATCATGAAAAACAAACAAAATTATTGTTCTTAACGAATCTATCACAGATTTGAAGATTGAATCTCTCCCTTTACAATGACTATTAAAAACTTATTTTTTAAAAAAGTCCAAGTTGTGTATGTGTGTATGGACCGTTATTAAAAAGGGTACTACCTTTTAAAATTTTCCAAATACTAGTGCGATTCACTGCATGTCCATTAAAAATCGTTGTTCCATGAAAATAGTTTCGAACACCTTTCTGTAATGAGACAAGGGAATGGACGGCGAGTGTGCGTACACCTCTCTTCCGAAAACAAGGCTACGGCTCGACCGAGGATCGCCGACAAAGCGCATTGTGCAAGGCCTCGGTGGACCTGATACCAAAAAGCGAAAACAAAAAACACCGAGCATAATTGCATTCCGGCCGAAAACAGTGTTACGTGGTTGTCTATAGAGCGTGCTCAATTTTACCATGGCAATAAATTCCGGCAGCGAGCTGCATGCAAGCACGGACGAAATCGTTGGTGGCCGGTTGCCTTGACTGGATTCGCTGGCCGGCGCACAGCGCGGCGATCCATCGTTTTACGTTGGGCGAAAAAAGAACCGAAATTAATCTGGAAAGTTTGCCTATCGCATCCGTTCGAACGAAACGTGAAACTCTCGCGCGAGAACTCAATCGGAACGAGAAAGACGCGATTCCCGCAAGTTATTTCGCATTCGAGCGTGGCCCCCTCATTAGAGAAAGTTTTAGCGCGACCGTCGCGCCGCGAAATTATGATCAGTATTTGGTACGCAATCCACCGGAAGCCGACCAAAATATTCGGCGAGCGCGTGTGCAATGCACGTGTCACCGTCACCTTTATGCACCGGTGTCCATTAATCTCTGTCTCAACGAAGAAGAACCGACTAATCGTGTCCGCGTACCGGGTCAATACGATAACAGGATCCCCGTCTACAGAGCCTCTGTCGAGCGAAATTTACGGAGCGTCTCTGTTTTCCGTTCTGTCCCTCGAAAACAACGCAAAAGCTGAATTTTTAACTTTCCTCTCCGATCGTCCACTGCCCTGTCGGCCTGACCCCGTTGTCTAATTGATCAGCTGATTGATCGAGCGTTAAAACTTTCTCGGTTCTCTCTCATAGAGCCATCACACGCCACAGAAGGTTTGCCGTTATACGCCCACAGGAGGAAATAACTTAGGGAAGCGAAGGGAATGCATCAGCCAAACAAACTTCATTTTCTGGCCGAGTTATTGATCCTTGAACTCAGACACGGAAGACTTTTCTGTTCCTTTCCGCTCGAATCTAATATGAAGAGGCCGCGGTGAATCCAACCACTTTCAACTTTTTATTGCTAAATTAATTTTTCGGGCGAGTACCAAAAATAATGAAAGCAATTTTTCAGCTGCGACGGGAGCAAATTGAAAAAATAATAAAGTCCAATCGCGACCTTCGAAATCTTAATTTATCGTACCGATGTCCTTATTTCGAACGAAACTATTCTTTAATTATTAAGAATATAATGTTCCATATGAAATGATTAATTTTAGGTTGAAAATATTATGAACACGGACAGCAGAAGAATTCAATTTCCATCGTAACACAATCTAGAAATCTGTAAAAAAAACTTTCGGGAGGAAACTATAGACCGAAACCTTTCGCTGTCAAAATATATGGATAGTTTGATCAATAAGTTTTATTTAAACGAACAACAAACCTAATGCCTACGTTGAGTTTTTGCTGACTTCATTGTGAATATGTTAGTGACATGAGTCTGGCCGGTCTGATTAATCACGTTTTCCCTTATTTATACGTTCCTTCACAGAAACTCAATGCCTTTTTGCGAAGATAGAGTTTTCTCGTGATCGTCTACTGTTTATCACAGGAAACTGGATTTTCCACAACTTGATTAAAGGCTGTTTGTATGTGTGCACACGTCCAATTAGTACTCTAATGGTTCACGGTGTACAGCGTTTTATTTCAGGGAAAAATGGTGTGTTCTATCCTAATGTTTTCATTTCTAGCTCGTAAAAACCGAAATAAGTTTCCTACTAAACCGCATTTATCTGTAAACAGCAGTTTTACCATAAAATGTTCTGAATGTTATTGATAAATAGACTGTGAATTTCAATACAGAATAATTACAAATCTAATATGACATATTGACATCCTGAAACTCTTCCAACGCCGTCACGTAAGTGCATAAACTCCGCAGTCAACTGATAAATATTAATAGAAACTGGCGCTTAAATAAAAGATCGTTTAAGACACATTTAATACAAGAAACGATCATAAATCGAATAATTACGATTCAAGTGGTTTGCAAAACTTGGGCAGATTAGTCGCGACTGGCTGGTCTCGTGAAACAAATCTGACCTAGATCGAAGCTTCGCATAAATCTGAACCGCGGTTTCGTAATAACGATGTTTGCGGAGCCGATCGAGCGTTCCAACGATTTTTCCGGACCGCTTAAGTAACGATTCGCGTTCGATCGCGTTGCGACGCCCGTGGAAGGAAAAGAGTAGTCGACGATACGTTTCGCAGACTAAAGTGTGTATTCTGTGGCTTATTTTATACACTGACGCCTTTTTCCATTCGTGTTCAAGGAACAATAAAAAAAATTATTCAAATAAATGTTGGTTAGTTCAATGGTTCATACATGGAACAATTGTTCAATAATTTTTCCTAAAAGATGAGCTGCCTTGGCCCATTTAGTTTAAAAAGACGACAATGCATATTTTATGCATTTATGACCAAAATCAGTAGGTAAAATAGTATAAGGTCTTTCGAAGAATCTAATAATATCGCTCTAGAACTTATCGAAAACATGTCGAGAAGAAGCACATCGTGGTTCTGTTCCTTGTAATCAAGTTCGACAATTTTTATTTCGCATAAAGAGCCACAAGCTAAATACCCCATTCGGCAGACCACGTGCATTCATCCCTAAAGGTATAAAAAGAATCGTTCCGGCGAGTGTTTGTGTTTGCGCGGTGAAGTACAAGCGGAATGTTATAAGGCAAGAGGTTAATATTACTGAAGGCAGAATCGAGCACAGAGGACGCAAGGGCAGACTTAGCGAATGGAAACCACGTCGATGGAGACGGCACGTCTGTCAGCAACGGATCTTGGAAGGCGTGGTGTTCGTTCACCTGTCTAGCGGCTGGATACGAAATGAATCAAAGAGCTTTGACGCCCTTCGGAACCATGAATAATGCAACGCCGCGATCCAATTTATAACTCGCCGCGGCGTAATATGTGTTACGCCGTGTTACGTGCGACGCGGCGAACGGCTGTGTGATATGTGGTACGGCAAAGAAACCCGGAATATTTCATCGGGCACCGGAACTCCTGAGCACACGGTCTGCGTCTGCCTAATTGAATGAATATCGCGCAAGCCAAGTTGCAACCTATCCCTGAGATTTCCGTACCCACACCCCGACGCTACACCTACTGTTCGTCCTCTTTGCTTCGCGCCATCCCTTTGTCTCGCACCCTTCGTTAACAGATTCGACAGCTCCGACGATGATTCTGATTATCAAGTAGCTTTGTACTAGTTTCGACGCGTTTCTTGGACTTACTGTAACCCTCCTTGATCCCACTATCACTCAAAAACCTTCTGCGCTAGTTTACAAGAATCTTCATACCTGAAACAGAAAAATGAGACACTAATTAGGATTGCGTTATTAGTGGAAATAAAGGTAATCATACAGAAACGGGTATACCTCACCTTGACCTACATTGATGACCTTGAAATATGTTGTCAATGTCATCATTCCAAACAACTTTTCCCAACGCATGTCACCATTTTAAGATATACGCAAAAAAGGACAAACACACAACTACAGGGAAGTTCATCCAATTTTAGGGTGAAGTCCCATCCCTTACACCTCTACGCTAACAAACATAATACAAACCTTACCATAATTCGTTTGAAATGACGGAGTTAGCTGCAGTGGATCTAACAATTTTTTACAATTATCTCCGTCGATTATCATAAGGGCAAGTACTGTTTTCCTCTTGTACCAGTTCCTTCTCATGCAAACCAGATATACAGGGTGTCTCAAAATTCCTCCAATATCCAGAAATGGGAGGTTCTTGAGATCGATTGAAACGACATTTTCCTTTGCAAAAATGGCGTCCGCGGCTTTGTTTAAGGGTTACTAACGAAAAACACGGACCAATCAGAGCTCGGCTACAGCGGCTTGATTTTAGTTCGGCCAACGGCGACGCCATTCTGATTGGTCCGTATTTTTCGTTAATAACTCGTTAACAAAGTCACGGACGCCATTTTTGCAAAGGAAAATATTGCTCCAAGTGATCTCAGGAACCTCCCATTTGAGGATGTTGAAGGAATTTTGAGACACCCTGTATATCAGCAATGAATACATCAAATAGAACGGAACGTGTGAAATTGACTGTCTCAAGAGACACGATTATGGCAGCGCAACAACACGCTCTATGCGTTCTTTGAAGTTCCCTCTGCAGCGCAGGCCGCAACGATCAATTGTATTGTCGACTTCATTTTGATAGAGGAAGGGGGAGCTAGCGATGAACTCAACGATCACCGTTGATCGTCTGTTTTGACCGCTAACCAGCCGAATTGCCGTGAACAGCCTGTCGCTCTAATTAACGTCACAATATTCGTTATCGAGAGAAGCACGACGCAGAGAACGCGCGATGCGTTCGAATCCGCGATTATTGTCCGGCTTTAATCGGCGTCCATTAGTTTCATAGACGTGACGTGCCAGTTATCCGCGTGTGAAACGGGTCGAGGGGGCAAGCCTCGCTCGAAATCTGCTCGTCAACGTGATCATTCAATTTGTTAATTATCTACTTCGGATCCAGTAAACTCTTCCGAGTGTCTAGCCGGCTGGTACGGCCAGTTTCTCTAGCGGCCTAGCGCGATGAATCATGATTTAATCGGGTGTTGCAACGTCAATGACTGTCCCGAGGCTGATCTCGGCCGATACCTGCGAATTAATAATATCGCGCCGTACCTGGCCTCTGGCTGCATTATGTACACCATGCAAATGCCACGCGTGCACCGCGGGGAGAATACGACGTGGTGGCTGGCTGACAACGAGCTTCGCCTCGATTCGCGTTGTCTGCCGGACCATGGGTTTTCATGTTTAGATTAGGAAGCTGCCAGATGCACATCGGCTAATTGTAGACACACGAGACAGACCCGTGATCGCCGTACCCGCTTCTCAGCGCTTTGCTCTGCTCTGCCACCGACAACCGTTGAATCTCGTCGAACGTCGGACATCCGTCACGTCGGAGACTTAACTTCGTGCAATTACTGTTATTCGGGGCTAATGCGATCGTTAGCGACGTTGATTAAAGGTTTCCACCGGCCAATTACGCCCGGGAATTTGCGGATTATCTAAGTCTCGGACGTGGCCAGACACTTAAGCAGAAATCAGAGATTCATTTGAAATGGACAGTTCAGATTTGCCACCACGGCCACCGAACGATGGGCTTTGCCAGCTTTCGCGTTTTCAACGTGATTTTTCTGTGTAATTGTAGAATTGTCATGGCTATTATTATACTTCTTGCTCATTGGAATACCTTCGCTACGAGCAGTTGTTTCGTCGTTTCCTTGCTAAAATGTTTTATTAAATGCAGCGCACTGCGTTACTCATGAAACACTAAAATAATTTAGCAGGAAGTCATGGATTCTCCGAATATTACGCTGTGTGCTATGACTTTCTACAACAATGTATATAGTATGAAAGTTCACAGTAGTTGTAAGTCCAGAAATGTCTCGCTGTAGCTTCGAAGTAAAAAATGTGGGTCATGGATGGAATGCCAACTTGAATTATTTTTCAACATTTGTTTACTGCAATATTAATATACGATACTGCATGTATCAATAGAAAAGTATATTGAAACATTTCGCCCGGTCTATTAATTAATGGCAACAATAGTTATCGCTACTTCGATCTTTAATCTAGACTTGGAGATTCTCAAAGAATGTGATCGACAAACTGAACGAAACGTTTTCAGGTATGAAAGCAGGGCAGACAATGGTTCACGGAAGCGTGACAAATTATGATTTTGATGGGAACGCGAACACGGCAGAGATAAAGGGTATCAAAGGCTATCCCTGCAATCAAAGAAGACAAGATTGAAGGGACGCGGAGCGGATGAAGAGGAGCGTGTAGCAGAGTCCCGCGGTTGAACACATACGAACTTATCAGCTGCGAGCAGCTGCTATTGCGGTGCAACATTAATGAGATGCATTCTATCTGTTCTATTGCGTGCGCCGCACCAGTGCATCTCGGCAATCGTTTACCTCCCTATCTGGCCGGACTCGGATCGTTCCGTCTCCCTTTACCTAGGTAACTTACTCGCTTTTGCCCGTCCATTGATGTACCGATTGACCCGCCTTTTAATTACGAAGCTTATCAACTGGTCAATAATGGAATGAAATCCATTAGCGTATTGTGACCACGACCATGCTTCGTGTCCTGGCCATAGGACACTCGAAAATTCAGATCCAGAGAAATCGGCCGTGTTAAGGATCTCTAACTTTCCTCGCCACACAAGTAGTCATGTTGCTTGCCGACCCTGACCAATTATCGCTCAATAACTAAATAATTGTTCTGATGAAACGGTAATATTTCATTTAAATTTTAGAATATATGATCGTCATAAATAATGTGTATAATAGTAATAGTAAAAATTAAAGAGCATCCAGCATCCTTTGTTTTCGGACGAGAAAATTGAACGTCTTTGAAATAACATAAATTCGAGGACGAAGCTTTACAATTAACTAGAATGATTCCGATTTAATCAGGTTTGTCAGGAATGTATATACATTCATTTATAGAATTAAACGTATACATCTATTAATCAAATTGCAAATCAATTACGGTTTGCAGAAGTCTGCTTGTCTCCAAACTCTAGACGTATTATAGAGTCCACTACATAATAGATAAATGTCCAAAATGGTCCCAAGTGGATTTGCCCGATACCGATAACTCGGCGCAATCGTGAAATTCTAATAGCTGTTACTTTGCGCGTTTAAACCAGCAAACTATAACGTATCGATAGCCGCGGCCGGTGGTAGAGCCATCGGGAATCGTCTCGGTAACTGTTTGAGTGTAAAGTTTCTATCCATCAGACGATTAAATTCAGAGTTTCGGGAATCCGTGCGTGCTAACTCACGTCCGTGGAACGCATAACGGGGTCTAATATCAGCGTTTCGAATTTATTGGCGTACCGGTCCGACGGGATTCGTCGAGGGAACAACTTTACTCCTGTCGTTTGTGAGTTTGCCTTTCCGTATCCATTACGCCAGTGGCCACAACGAAAATGACCGCGTCGGAGGAACAACTTCCGGGCGCAACGAACAACCCACTGGGACACGAGAGCATGAGCGTGAGCGGGATTCAGACGAGGAAGGCCGGCAAGCCTCGATTAACATTTACTGTACCCGCGGACCATGAAACTTCTGACGAATTCACGACGTCACACGACGGACGGTGCGTCGACGTCGCGCCGCATTACCGTGACGACACCTGCACCGACACGCGTGAGACAGCACCGCGACAGCGCGAACCGTCAAGGGACGTTTTCGACATCGCTGATTGCTTGAACAGAGCCAATCCTAACTTAAACGACGGTTTACCACACGCAATCGCTTCGGCAGTTTGATAAATGCCCTGGGCCAACGCAATGTCAAATCGATGGCGATCTGGCTAATTGAAAATCGGAGGATGCAAGGACTTTTACTTGTTTTTAACTTTTTCGAGTCTGAAGGGCCTTGCACACTACTGTTCATAATTTAACCCACGTAAATCTTTGCCAAGCAGTTGTGATATTTAATCCCTTGCCTTAAAATACACCAATTTTGATTATATATATTTAACTTTTCAGCATAAAATTACATATGTAGTAAGAAAGATTATGTGCATACTATGTTTACATAAGTTTGAGACATGTACGACTTGTTCTTTACAGTATATAAGCAGATGAATATAACAATTTAATGAGTTGACCTTAAGTTGATCTTGAGTTGACTTTCAACGTCGAAACTATGAGAGCAGATTAACTGTACGGTTTACTTACTTGTTTGGATCCAAAGTTGTAACCATTTACAGTTTGGCATTGTTATGTATTAACAAGAATAAACAATTTTCAAGTGTGAATCAAGGAAATCAAATTGCACTCATCCGTGTACTCCTGTTGTACAGTATATATTTCGTATTAAATATTTTTAGGTGGAATGAACACGTAACGAATAAGTAATACATAATTACTTTGTTGTTGAATCTTATTCCCTCGAAATCATTCCGATCTCTCTTGCACTCAATTTTTCAAGAACTTCCGGACAGTAAGAGGGAAGTTTCGAAAACATTTGAAACCCCGATCTGTCTCGCAATAATAAGATAGTTTCAATAAATTGCCGACGGACGTGTTGTCCGACTTTATTTCGTTTTCTTCAAACATCTTGAAATTTTTCATGTCCATTTAAACTTGTCTGCGTTCCAGAGGACGAACGTGCCGGGAACACCGGTAGTAGCCCCTCTCATCCGTCTTGAGACGTGTACGAAATACTTGAATCGTTTTAATCAAACGCTGGAAATACCGTATTGAAAACGTATTACACGTATAACAACTGGATTGCCGAGTTTGTTATATATTTTTCACAAAATTAAGCTAATCGAACAGAAATGTTACTGTAACAAAACACCAGAAACAATACAAGTATTTACGAATACTTGTACATTACCGTTAACTTATTCAAAAAGAGGAACAAATAAATTTTATTTAACTCTTATCACTTGCAAATAATGTAGAAAGAATGTGATCATGAATTAAGAGAATTATTTCGTTATTATTTATTATATGCAAAAGGGAAGATAAACATATTGTTGATAAAATGGTTAGCAAAAAGTTAAGTGGTCCAGTATCGGAAATTTTACGTTGATAACAACTGTTGGTATGATAATTGAAAGACTCGCGTTTCCTCGAGTTGGTTTTAGTAGGTATAAGAAAAAAAATAGGAAAAAGAGAGGAAAATATGCAATGCGACGACTGGGCGAATGCGCTTTCGGTATTACAACCGTTTTGGTGTTGCGGATGTTCATCGGTAAATCCTAGGAATATGTGAACAGTTGTTACATTGGTACAAACGCACGTTTACGCTTCGGCGAACACCGGAGTCGGATTTTCCTTGGCTGCATTAGGAGGAACACGTGGTGCACATGCAGCTGATCTTCGCGGCACGAGAATCTATGCTAATTTCATAGCATTTCGCGGATGGTAACCTACAGGGTTATTGGCTCGTTATTGGCCCATCGTTCCTATCGGTTATACGACTCGATTGTAACGGTGCTCTCGTGATATTGGATTTCGAATTGCGATCCGGATGCGTAGACGCTCCAAGTGCATATGCATATCCCGGTGTATTGTAATCAACGCACCGTACAATTCGATCTGTGTATACAAAGAACATCAACTACTCCCGTTATTCTCCTGGATTATTGTTAGTCACCCTGTTACCTGCATAATTAAGGACAGATTTGTAAGTAGAGGTGCGTGGATCTCCTATTGGTCACGCTAATTGTGTCGCTTTTGTTACATCGACGTGCTTTGACGAATGGTTAGCATATGTTGTTCCCATTTCCCATATGGAATTATGTAAAGTGAGTTTATCAGGTTGTAACATAAACACGTTTTCTCATATATTAATAGAATATAGAAATACATGTGCGTCACAGCTAAATCGTTAAAATTAGAACTCGTTTATACTTGCACCCGAACGTATTCATGTCACAATGTAATATTCCAATGTGTACTATGTATACGATGAAAATATGCAGTTCATATTGATTTATTTATTTTCTTAACAAAAAGTGATCAGAGAATTATCCATTCCGATTAACTCGAGAAACTGGTAACAAAGATTTGCAAAATTAGATTTAGGTGAATTAATTATATTTATTTGAGAGATTGTATAGAGTGTATAAAAGTTGCAAGAATTCATTAACTTCCGTTATTCTTCATCAACTAATGTAATTTAGGGAAATAGCATGGCTATTATGCACGTTCTATGAAACTTTCAGTAGTATGACTCAATGATAAGCTAACCGTCACTAGAATACAAAGATCGATCTACATAGTTGAGAGTTTTCGAATTTCGCGTTTCACGAAACAATGGGTTCGTATCCGAATTGGTTTAAACGATACACGCAGTCTTATTTTGAACGTGTTACGAGTTTCGATGGGTGACGTTGATATGGAAAATTGTGGGAGGGGCATCGTGAATGTAAACGGGCGTCTGAGGAAGAGTCCGAAACGGCGCGGCTGTCGATAGCGTGAATTCAAATTCCCTTCAGGAGCCGACGTGTGCGTCAAAATTCGGAGATCGTACCCGATGTATGGTTCAATAGGAGTCCCCCTGAATTCTGGCGAGATACTGCGTCGCCCGTCTTTCAAATATCGCCGAGAGATGTTTTCTGCACCGTCACGTATATCCCGCAGTATGCACCGGATAACACGAAGTGCGCTCGCGAGCGCTAGCACACGACGGCCAACCGAAGAAAATATATTGCACGTTTCCCACTTAAAAAGCAAATTCGATATTCCGGCCGGTTCTATTTGGGAATATGAATAACTAGCGACGGCGAGTATGATTTTCTGAAAATAGCAACACCGGCTCGCGGACTCTTTCCGCGAAACGTTGTTTCATTACGAAAATTGTAGAAAGACTGTTTTGAAGATGAAGCATTGCGATTAATCTTCAAGAACGGTCCCGTTCAAGCTCACATTTACTGCTGGACGCATAACCCGAAAAGAGAGCCGAGGAAAAAAGACAATTAAATATTATTGTATGTAGCGAGAAAAGCGGGATCTGTGGAACAAACGATTTCTTTGTAATCTGAAATTCGTGTAAATGTTAAGAGGTTGCAGATTTTATGATTTATAGCTTCTTTATCTCCTTCTTTATCTCTTTATTATCGATTTTATTCAATTAATCGTTTGCAGTCGGAACTATTTCAACTTGAGAATTAAAAATTTCTTTCGACTTAGAAAGAAACATTATTATTAGTAATTCTGAGTGCTAAGCATCTTTCTCTCCAGCATTTTCATTTATCCACCACCAACGTTTACCCTAATCGCATAAAATCCCCAATCCAGTAATTTCTTCCGAGGACTTTTCTACGGAAGGACTGTAACACGGAACTCGCATTCAATCGATTCCGGTTCCATCTAGAACGGTTTCTAACCGGCGCGGTGCGGCGCGGCGGCGAGTTTCTGTCGTACAAGCTGGAAGGATTGTTTCCGAAGGTGTAACGATCCTCGAAGAGTAATTGCCGAGTTGTTCTAGTCGATTCAGCAGATACGACAGACAAGGAGAGAAAAAGCGGTGCTCGTCGGCAAGGGAGAAAGGAAATGGGTGGTGGCACGGGGGAGGATTTCACGCGGCCATCTGCGCAGTGACGGCGGGTCCGTGATCGTAAATTTTCAAATATTTTCCCAGGACCAAAGTAAATCAAGAGCTCGCGGAGTGCGGCGTATGCAGAAACCAGGCTTTCAATTTCCCTCGGTCCCCTCGCTACCGTCCCGTTATTTTTGTTAGCCGGTTCCCACGGCGTTCCCGGCCTGGAATTGATAGTTTGCATTTGCTAATTCCATCTTCCAGTCGGACCGGAGAAACCCTTCATTATTAAACGCCAAAATGGAAGAGCAACAACCGTGGCAAAACTTCTTAACTCGATTTCACTTGGCAACTTAGCCGCGATAACCGATCGAGAAACGAATAACCGGTATTCCAAGTCCCACCGGCTAATTTCCGATATTCATAGCGGCATGATGAAGGGTATTTCAGAAGGTGTAAGTTGATGCGTGAAAGAGTGTCAATGGTCAGGGCGACCGATATAGCAGTTCATTAGATTTTAACACTATTTGAACTTTTAAGGGTATAACAATATAGGTCTGGATTCGTTTTGATATCAGCTACAATATTATGTAGTCAAAAATATTCGGTAATAGTAGTAGCAATTTAAAAAAACGCTGAACTATTTCGAACTCAAAAGATGTTCCATGTCAAAGAGAAATAACTTCGACAACTTTCATTAGCCTATTAAGAATTTATTAACAACTGACGAACTGTAGTTCTAAATTTTTGGTAAGCATTTTGAAGGTAAGAGAATCCTCTTCATTTAATAAAATTCTTTTAGAAATATGAAGTAGGTTCGGCAGGGTTCCCCAAAGAAAATGATTAAATTTTTAAAAATATTCATTTTTAAATATTTGTTCTAGTTATGATTTTAATTAAATTTCATTAGTATCGACATGTTCGGGATTGCTGAGCATATTAAATGTAATGTAGATGCAAATGAATTGATACATCGACTACCCGATCTGGTTCGTGATGGTCTCGTTCGTCACCGAATGGAGCTACAGGTATCTAATCCAACAAAATTTTATTCGTCACGTCGCAACGCGTCGACGGGATCCGTAGGTGGACATGGCAGTCTCTGGTATGATGTTCTCGACCGATCCACAGGACCAAGGAAACCGAATCCTCAGCCACGACAACGCCGCGGCGCCCAATCGACCCGGTCGTAATTGGCAGCACGTGAATTATTCATAATGCGGGCGGACATAATAAAATAATATTGAATTCCATCGGGCAGTGACCGCGACACGGTACCAGGATCAATCGGACCGTTTCGCTTATTTTCTATGTCCAGCGAGCAATCACGGTTCGCCAGAGCCAACCGGAGGCATTACGGGCCGCAAAACGCGAGAGCTGAGCCACGGCTGACCGCACACGCCGTGCCATTGTTCCGCGCATTATACCATCCGCGTGCGAGCCGATGCGCGATTACTTGCACGGTTCGTCCTGTCGGCGCGTTTCCGTGTCAACAAAATCATAAATAACGACATGCCCGTGTCATTCATCCCGTTTTTCAGAGGCTTCCGCGTGTCCATCTTCTAAAGCCGTGTAAAGTTAACCTACGTTCATGTTCCAGTTGCGATAGAGGTTACAGTCAGGGTCACCATATTCTAGTTTAGAGACATTTCGATAATGTCTCGTTTACTGTTAGGTTTAGGACATACGAAGGTCAACAGGTCTACTCTATTGAATCATGATACAAAAGGTGCATATGTCTTTCTATTTAAGAAAATCAAGATGATCTTGAGAACTCCAAAACGTCTTCGCGCCATTAAAAGTGTTTACATCGCAATATTTCACCCTATATATCATGAAATTTTTGTATATTTTATTGTACAATGTAAATTATATAATTTATATTACATACTAAAAATATGTGTGTGTATGTATGTATTTATTTATGTATGTATTTATAAAATATATATATATATATATATATATATATATATATATAATTATTTATTGGGTATGTAAACGTTTTCCAACAGTAGATCGATCGACATTTAATACAATTTTAAGTTCTTGACGTGGATTTTCATCAAGTAATGCTTGCAAATCTGCATCTTCGAATTTTTTGAAATGCTGCTTACTTGGAACAAAAGTCCACCCTATATAAGATGTATAAAAGTTAAGTACTTTCGTATATATTTTCAGAAATAGACAAACACATTGAGTGGACTGCAATTTTGTCCCGTCAGTCTACGAGCCGTAATTCAAACGGGGATGAAAGCCGTTCAGAAATATTTTTCTGTGGTATGCTTGAAGTGGAACTGAACGAAACGTTCACGATTCATTTAAAACCTACTTAAATAGCAAACCGCTTGCAAATATGCCGTTTAATCGCCAATTCAAACAAATGTGTTATGGTAATTTGTATGTCTCCGATCTAATAAAACAAATCAAATAATCACTCCGCTTATTCGCTCGCTCATACTTCTCGCGAACAGAGTCGTCCATACGCAACGACAACGAAAATAACGAAGGAAAACAGTTTCTCGTAGGTCGCACCGTTGGTCACCTAGTATCCGTATCCCAGCTCGTTGCTCCAAAGTAAACACTCTCATTATAAAACAACAGCATGTGTATCATCTTCTCCTTCATCGTCGCCCAGAGGTTACGTTCTAATAGAATGCTGCACAGCAACAAAGTCGTTGTTATGATTCCAAAGTTGCCGCACCGCATGCAATTCCGTCGCTGCCATACACGATATGATTTGTCTGTTTCGTATTCTGTTAGTCGATCGGCAGGACAAACAACGATTTTATCTCTGTGCAACATTCAATTAGAACGTAGCTATTTAGTTTATCGTGGATCCAACATAAACGTATACCGATGCGGCATACTCGCTTGACACTATAAATCTATTGGAAAAAAGATCGAGAAACAAAATACTATCCGCATGGGTAGACAGTGGCACTGTCACCGTGGCCTTCTCGATATTCCGTTCGCGTATCTGCTGCGGAATTCACGTTCGCCCCGTTTCCGTGCCCTGCCTCAGCTGGATAGAATACAGGGACGTCGTCCTTGATATGATTTTCAATTTAAATGGTACTCCCATCCACCCAACTGCGACGGTATTTATCGGCGTTAGTATACAGGGCGAGGTAAATGAACGTGCCCCGTATCGGAGCTTACTACTCGATTGTTGTTGCTTTGTTTCATTCCGATAACGCTAGAGCTGTCGATTATGAAGAATCGATGTTGAAAAGGAATTGTCTGACGCGACTGTTTCTACACGAAGCGTCAACCGTCATCAAAATCGGTGCAGCCTTTTCTGTATAATCACCGTTACTTGTTTTTCACTAAGGTTTATGAACTTTAGGAATCGTGTTCATTGAGAACAGAAGGGTAATTGCAGATAATGCATCACGAAATGATGAAGAATCGCTAAACACGAACTAACGTATTCCTACCAGGTAACTACAGATTTGTACTCAAGCTTGTATAGTTCACAGTAGTACAGACAATAGTTCGTGACAAGGCAGACAATCCCCAAGCAACCCGTACGGGCTCTCTCGTAGAAATACATACATACGAAGTATGTCTCGATCAAGCTTTGTTAGTTTGTAACTTATCAACTTTAATAAAATCTTATCTACTTTATATGATTTTTTGATGATGAATTATACACGAAAATACATCTACTTTGACATGTAGTTGAACACAAAAAATGTACACATATATCATAACCATTATAACAATTCATTTAACATTTTTATAACACATTAAATTATTTCATAACAGACGAAACTCTATACTATCTGTAGTTCTGCAGTATTCTCAAAAGGCACCGAATCTTCATTACTCGCCAGAGTAAATCTTAGCTTAGCGGATAATAAGTGAGGACTTAAATAAGCTAACGCGCCCACTACAGACAATTCCCAAGTTTGATTTAACTATAAGTGAAGTTTAATACATCGCACAAGGCTCTTTCGAGTTACCAGTAGAGTCTCGTCGAATCACGAACGGTACATAAACAGAATAGACGAAATGAAGAGACGATTTTAGTACTGTAAAATTACTTCGTTAGCATACGAAGTGAGAATATAATGTAAATATTTGGTTGGATTAAAATATATTGCTTGGATTCGGTCAATTTAAAATCCAGTTATAAGGTAAAAAAAGATCATTAGTCCAGTGGACTTTGTATGAAATGTTAATTCTATTAAAATTATTCAAGCATTATTCAAAACATTTCAGTTCTGCATTATTTATAATTAGGAACATTTTAATCGGAAGAATAATTCTCATTCTGAATGATATGAAATAAATGAGTATGCCAAGGGCTAAGACGGTCGCCCGTGTTAGAAGTTACTGAAGAACCTCGGGAATGAAACAGGACTCGGGATGCGAGAGAAGGCTCGCACTCGATACGATATCGATGGCGTGGCTTAACTAATAGCGATCGGCGTAACTTTGTCGCTGGAAACTTTAAACCGCCGCGACAGACACTTAGTTTGGCTTTAACTGCTAATTGATCAGAAAATCCAATTGCTGATCCTGATACATTATATTCTGCTCTCGTCGCGTAGATCAAAGCACTCGGCGCCGCGTCCCGAACCCGAAGTTTCTCTATTAAGCTACCCAGCGCGTTCAACTTGCTTGACTCCAGGAAATTTGTCCACGTCCGCCACCAGTGGCCAGCTCTACCGTGCCCCAAAAACTTTTCGATGCATCCCACACGACACTCCTGGCCCTGGACCCGAACGAAGCTTCGACGCTAATTTGATATTCATTAGGCGAGCAGATCACCGGCAAGCTCGCATTAGCCTATTGAATCACGGGATTTGTCGATAATTCCTCTGACGAGAAAAATCATATTCGAGAACTTCGTAATGAGAGATTCGAAAATGCGGCGCTATTTACAGTCAAACCTTCACTCCTATTGATGTCCAACCCAGTAAACATTCTCATTTGGTACTTTGAGAGAGAGTTGTTAGCACGTCGCACAGTCGGCTGCAAATCTGTTTCTCTCGTGGCCAAAATGGAAGTTTCAAATTTGAGAAAAATCTTTGCATACATCAATTGATAACTTACAGTTAATATCATCATGATTCTAAAGATTCTCTATGTAGTTTTAAATTCATTTTTCCCGATTACTAATGCATAAAGAAACTTTGTTTGAAACAGTACTATTAAGTACTTTCAATAATTAATAGGATATTCTGCATTATATAACACGCGCGCATCAGACATGCTAACATAAATATTAAATGGCGAACTAGTCATTTATGTGTTTCAATATTCTAAATGAAAGCACCATTTACTTTATACAGTATAATACATATAATGACAAAGGATACTAGCGAATTAGTCACGAACTTTCTCAATTTTATTCATGTCTCAGTTATTGTGACCAACATAGACCAACATAATTATCTCTATGAATCATGAACGTCAATATCAACCAGCTATTAGAGTGATATTCCAATTTTCAGCAACTTTTTCCAAAAGAACAAAGTAAACATTCTGAAACAACTTCGTAAGTAAAAACAATCAAAATTGCATGAGCCATATATTTTTTTATAAAGTATGTTTTAAGAAGAAAGTGTGCAAGCATCTTAACTTGTTCCTATCTTAGTTCCAGTGTTAAAAGGAAATCGATTTTTCGAAGTTCCGAAACAGCCCTCCTAAATATTTCCATATCGTATGTTTCATGCGAGGAAATTTGATATCAGTGATTTTACGTTGAATAACGTATAGAGGCTCGACCGGAGCAAGTCTTGTGTTTAAGTGAAACATCACCGGTCCCCGGGAAGCACGCACGCGCTTCATTCCGCCCCTTATTGTCACCATCTTGTTTTCCGGGGACAGGTTTTTGACAGTGGCACGCGTCAGCTGCGTCGTATAATTCCGTATTCATAACGCCATCTCCGTCCAATTTTCCAGGGATATCGCTTACTTTTCGTCCCGTTCTCCGGCCCGTCTTGTCAGCCGCGCGCCCTCGCGCGCTCGCTTCGGAAGAATCGGGTAGGCAGATGAAACACGTCTGCAGTGAAACCTAATCCCATCCACGACTTCCGTTTCCGAGCGGTTCTCGGCGACAATTTTCAAGATATTCGTAGGGCGCGGGAGAATTAATATGATAGACGGAGCCACGCCACGACACGGGCTGCCGCCGGTAACAATTCATTATGATCCCTAACGAAACTATTCACTTGGCATGGTCGACACCGAGCCCGTCGCTACCCTAGACACCGTTCGCAATTATTCATAATTTATACTCCGGCACATTCACGCACGCGATATTCCTGGCCACCCGTGTATCTTTCTTACGGCTGATATACCAAGGCGTCGCACCAGTCATCGGCGAAAGTAGGATAAATCGTTGATAAATTGCTCGGCAAAAGTAGCCGGCCACGGTCCAGAGTGCCACGTCGACGCTTATCGACGATCGAACCGACTAATTACCAGCAATTAATCATTGGCAGCTGCCCGCTGATGACCGAGAAATACGCAGGCCGATCGGATACGCCTTTTTTCGGAAACACCCTCGATCCGCCCGGTTCCATTACCAATTCATTTTTGTTCGTCCGATCATTATGCCACCTGCGATTGCAGATCGCTTGATATCACAGTTTAATCACGATTTCAATTGATTGCCCACCATTACTGCGAACAGCCAATGCAATTTTTCTTACCAACGAATTACTCGTACAACTCTCTTGTAAAAATGATGTATTCTTGTTTGATCCACGAACAACGGACAATTTTTATAGCTATATAATTAGCAGTACCTAAGACCGTAATTTTTATCAAAATTCATTATGAAAACAAAGAAATAGAATGTATGTAGATATAAAATCAAAATTATTGGAAAATTGTATTCATGTTTTATAAATAATTTTACTCTGCATTTAACGTGCTGCCGTTCCTTTGTAATTCGTTGCTCGACAATTAATTTTGAATAACTACATAAAAAATGAAATACACTCCCGCGTATTTATTTTTCGCGTTTTATTGTGATTTTATTGGTGGATAATCTGGTAGAGGTTAAAGGATTACAATGTTATTGATATTTGTGACAAATATTTTAGAGAAGCATAATTTCTCAAAAATAAATTATTGAGTCATCTATTTTGAGCGAACAGTAATTTATTTCCAGCGAATAATTTATGTTTTCCATTACCTTCAAACATCCAAAATTCGGAGGAGGTGTTAGACCAAGCAAGATCAGGTGAATATCAATTAATTTCAATAAATGCAGACGCACAGACACGATTATTCTCTAGAACAACGCACAGTGAAAACACGTGGTCAATTTTGTAACGAATTCGTAGAATCTATAGAATTGAAAAAGAACAATTAAGCTTTTTATGACGAATAAGATTTGACCTTAAAAACATTGATTTTTCCCCGTCGCAAAGAGCTGAGAGCGACGTAAAATAAATTAACACAAAAAGTTGACTTTTCCTAAAAAAAAGTTTAATTGAAGTCAGTATCTCCGAATCGGATTATTTTTTTCGCAAGCGTAGTGATGTAAAGCAGCAGTTTTATGATTATTCCAGGAAAAATCACAGAATAAAAGACAGTCTGGTAAAACGGTGTTTTCTTAACAGAAAGAGAAAGTAAAAGAATTATATTAAGCTTGTTGGCTTTTACAATATCGTACACATAGCAAGAAAGATTGAAGAAATCCTTTAATCCTGTTTTCGATCAGCTATAATTCTTCATAATGAAAATAAACCCTAAATTCGTCTGTCACCAAAAATACTTAAATATGAAGAGTAGTAATGGGTTTTGTTTTATGAATAATCCGCGGTAGTTATCGTATTATATTCCAAGTTTGTTTACATGGAATAAGTCTGTTTAAGTGACTGCGAAGAAGATTTTTATTAAATTATTATAAATTATTGGTTTCACTTATTGGTTTATATTATGTTTATGTATTATGTTTATTATGTATTATGTTTATGTCCCTTCTATTTTTCTCTTGCATGATGTCGTAAAATAGTTTTTATTGTAAACCTACTAATTCAACAAATGATAATAGTGTAGCCCGCTCGGTGTAGGTGTATAATTCATAATAATAAATGACATTTACGATGTCCTCGTCATGCTGGAATTTATACAGGGTGTCCCAAAATTCGTGTAACTCCTGGAAATGGGAGGTTCCTTGGGTCATTTGACGCGACATTTTCCTTTACAAAAATGGCGTTCTCGGCTTTGTTTAGGAGTTATTAACGAAAAACACGGACCAATCAGAGCGCGGTTACAGCGGATTGATTCTGGCTCGGCCAACGGCTATGCCACGCTTAGCGGAACCTGTCGCCGAGTCGGATTCAGTTCGCTATAGCCGCGTTCTGATTGGTTCGTGTTTTTTGTTAATAACTCCTAAACAAAGCCGCGGACGCCATTTTTGTAAACGAAAATGTCGCTTCAAATTACCCAAGGAACCTCACATTTCCCGGAGTTACACGAATTTTGGGACACCCTGTATGGTAATTCCATTGTACGTTTACACATGTCTAGTTGAAGATATTTTTTTGTTACCCATTCGACACTACATTAATTTTTTAACAATGGTAACAAAGTAAAGAGACAGTGGAATTACCATATACATTTTAACATGACGAGGACATCGTAAATGTCTATTTTTAATACGAATTATGTTCGTAAAACGAACGTCCTGAATCTTGTAAATCGGTGTGCGTGCGCGCGCGATCATCAAATGTTATTCTGTCCACAGGCAAATGAATACAAGCGACCGGTCCGGATCCAGTTGTGCCGGGATATTCAGTAGCGCGGGTTATCTTGGAACTTGGAAGTCAAATAGGGTGTGGACGGTGAAGAGTATAGGTCAAGAAGGCCGTCAAAGTGAAATATTGATATGCCTGGAGTAGCTTTCGGTGACAGTGCGGCTGCGAAGGGACAAGTAGTAAAAGAGAATGCGAAAGTGTGAGAGAGGGAGAGAGAGAATCGTAGATGGTCGCCGTTGTGCGGAGCATAAAAATAATTACGATGATAGAACGATGGCAGGCTGCCAGCCGCAGTATTGCGAGCCTTGCCAAAATCAGATACCGCGATGTTGCATCCGGATGCATTATTCGACGAAATGGATGCGAGTAACAAGGAGACACTCGATTTACCAAAGATGAATGCGCCGCCCGAGACTCGGAGATATGACGAATCATCGTTTTTGCACGACTTGTAATCCGTGTCTGCCAGTTTTATCCGTTGTTGGGATCACACCACGAACTCGCGTCGTCTCTTCGCTTAGGGTATAATGAAACGAAGAGACGAGAGACGTTTCTGTTCCTCGTGCTCGCGCGTTATCCTCCGACATCGTGAAATATTGCTCGAGCTTTGTCACTGGAGTATCGTCCGACCAGAAATTTATTATATAAGCGGCAAGAATCTCCGGCTTTCGAGCCAAAGACAACGATACAAATTTCTTTTCATCTCCCGCTGCAACGCTTGAGACTGCCGCTGGTTGCGTGGAGGGTTGATGAAGATCAGGATTAATTTACCGACGAGGCTGTTCGGGTACTCGTCGTCACGGTGTTACGAACTCTCATAGAGCGTTAGTGTAATGAGTAATGTTAAGTGGGGCACTCGAACAGCTCGCTGGAACAATGAATGGATACAAAGGTTTGACATAGTTTTTGTTAACTTAGTTGGAATTGAGCTAGTTTGTCAAATAGAACTCTAATTGTCTGGAATTAATGGGGTGAGTAGTAGATTGATAGTTTGGTACCTGTAAGCGATGAATTCTGAAGAGTAAATATGCCATAAAGATAAAAGTAAAGTGTAAACACAGAATGATCAAACGAGATTTAAGTAATATCAGTTTTAAATGGTCAGACAGTCAACAATGTTACTGCTTAGTGATCTATACTCGCTATTGTACATTTTTACTTGACGAGTGATTTTAATGGTAATTAGCAGACTGCGGACCTTTATGCAAAATAAAAATTGTTTATACCAGCTGCAAAGAATAGAAGCCAAATAGTAGATTAATTTTTCAGTTTACAATTTTAATAAGCGAGCCTTACACGCCGATTTCCCCAAGCTCTTTTAATTTGAAAATCCCAATTATCTCCTGTTTCTCCCTAGAAAGTTTTCATTTTGCACGAAAATTTTGTCCAATAACGAACTTATCATATTAGGTCGTTGCACGTGAAATGCCCGATTTCAGAATTCAAATGTTATGATGTGTTTAATTAAGAAATAGGGGGTTGGAACGAAAGTTCCAGCAGCGCTTACTAATTAAAATTCAAAGATTAAATTAAGATATTTATTTATTTTGGTGGTTACTACAACCCTTGCGTAGCAAACCGGGTACCCATTTACTGCCTTCCTTTCAACAATTTGTTAATGTTCCTCCAAAAATGTTACAAACTTTCTCTGAATACTTAAGGGTTAATCAAAACGTTTTATTTAGGAAAAAGTTATGTTTGTTTAAAGTTTTTTGTCATGAGTCGAACACTTTATATGCGACAACCTAACGCAACGAACCGGATCTTACGCAGCATCAGATTCGCCAGTGCTGAAACCAGTACGGTAGATACCGTTTGTGTGGAAAATATCTAAAGCAGACCGCCGGGAGCTGAAGGAAAATGAAGTCCTCGTGCGAGCGCGTACAGTGGAACAGATCAGCGCTTAGTCGGACAAGAGATTGAATTCTTGCGATTCAAGTGAAATCGAATGAACCAGTGGTGGAGCGGATACACAAGGTCTATTCCTGACCAGGATGGAGGAGGTGATTGATTGCCGTTGAACGGGCAACTTTATACCGGATTAACGCACACGTAACCGGCCTCTGTATTTCAAACCCCTTCTTTTCACATGAGCGTCGACGCGATCGAGTTTCAATGAGCCGGCTCGTCGATCCGATGCGGACATCCTGCATCGGAGAGCACTGGACTGCGTGATAATCCATTGACAGCATGCTTATCGCGCGACGCAAGTAGCCGGCCGTGGATCTCGGTTCGCGGACAATCTTTCAGGGACAATATGGCCGTTTCGATTAGCGGGTTCGATGCACGGAGTATCCTAAGACAATGATGTATCTGTGGCCGAATCAGTTTCCAGTTGGCGATTTCATCTGTCGGGATGCGGTACCGCAATTCGCAACCGTGGGATCCGTCGTGTCCAATTCGCGGGTACGGGTACGTGCGACAGCTTAGAGCTGCATAATTACTCGGATGGCCGAGTTATCAGGGGCAGAGCTGCCTCCCTCTCTCTCTCTCTCTCGTGATACGATCTTCCGTTCACCGGATCAAACAAAACCACCGTACAATGTTTCCGCGATCAAATCCGCCGGTTTATTAAAGAGACGACTGTTTAGAAAGCTACGATAGTCGCGACATGTATCCGTACCAGCGTGTATTCTGAAGGACATTTCGGCATCCGGGATGCGTCCAAACGGAGGAGAAGCCATCCGATTCCAACGGATTTGATCCCCTCGGCTTAGCTCCGCTTCTCGAGTTGCCGTCGCACGCGTGTATGTGTGCACACGCATGCGAGAAATCTGCCTGTCCAATCATGATAGGCAATACGTACGATAGCTTTGCATTCCGAGGACAGACGCTGTTCCCTGGTACATTGGATTATCACTGGTTGGCACCATCCACGCGCGCCTTACCTGTGATTTCCGATTCGATCAACTAATTTTCTTACCAATACAAATCATTCGTGGAACATAGACTACCAGCTCAGAAAATACCCTTTTTTAAAAACACAGTTTTTTAGATTGAGTTGTCAAGTAATTGTACACAAAGAAACAAGTCCAGTATTTTGTTGGCAGACGCGGCACCGCGTGTTCTAACAAGAGATGTTACTTAAGTGTAACACACTGATTTTACCGAAATTTATGCTTGATTTAGTTTGTTGAAGAACATTTGATACGAATTTTTAGCTTGATCGAGAACACATAAGTTAATATAATCTTGTATAAATTTCATTAAGATCGGGGTGTTACACTTGGGCAATGACCTTTGTAAGACTAGTATCTTCCAAATTCGAATATTTCGAATATAACGGACACTCCTAATTGGTATTAATCGTTCCGGCATCAGGATGGTTAGACAATTCTCTCGAGCGATCTAGGTCATCGAGTATACCTGTTACATTCTAATGCTGAAGTTCGGGAGCATTAGGAACGCGGTTCGATCAGATGCATCTCCAAGATTGGTCAGTCCGGCATCCGGATTCCAGATTCACTGATTACGCTGGATTCGCTTGGGATACGTAGATTCCTTCTTCGCGTGTTTATTCACGATGAATCAGACAACGAGCGGCCTTGTGTCTCAACGAATTCAATATGTTTCAATCGAATAGCGTTTTCAGTGTTCGCTAGGTGCATTCGTCTATTGTCCCGAGCAGAGATCGGTTCAATCAGGTCATGCAATAAGAACGAAATATATCGAGCGGGTACCCGTCTTTTAGACAATATAATCAACAAGGAAATTCGTTGCTCGCTGAAACCAAGGCACTGGAAATTTCAATCGTTTGGCACGTACCAGAAAGAGGAAAACGTCTCGGAAGATTCAAAGGCATTTGTCATTTCGCGAAACGAGGACGCCCTTGGATGCCGTCACTTATCTACATCCAATCATTCGAGGAGATTCTGGCAATGCGACGTAAATCATCCAGTATATCGGCCGTCAATCGATCGTCGCCGGGGAAAATAGGAAAATCGGTCATCATGAATGAATTTTTGTCACGGTCGCTCAATTCTTCCAGGATATTCAAATATTCTGCTTTGATTTCTTCATTCTTTCGACGAAACAGATTATTAATAGTCAATGGCTTGAAAGACATTGAACATTTCTGGGTATGAACGAATATTGATGAAACTAAACTGCGATTATTTTTCTAAATGCATTAGTCTAGTGATAATTGTCTTGCAGTTAAAGAATTATGGAAAAACTGCGTTAAATTCTGCAGATCCATCTATTTTTATCTTTTATGAACATATAAAAGCCCGCATTAAATTAGCAATTAGCGAACAGACGCGTATGAAGTTGTTTCCGATGCCCGATGCATATTTATAAATATTAATTGATTCTAACCCAGACCGATTTAACAAACTGATTGTAATGGAAAGTTGCATAAAATTAATGCTCGTTAACCTCGTTTGCCTGCTGCATCGTTCGCTGGCGTTCGTGCGCGCGAACAATCGCGATTAATTGTCTATAGCTCTCGCAGAAACGACCCACTACTTGGAAAGGGATTAATGTCGGCGTATTGATCCCGGGCATTTTTCCTTCTAGTTAACAATTATTCCCCGTGATCGATTCGAATTGGCGAGAGGCACAGAAGCATAGTATAGCATAGAGTATAGCATAGAGAGGCATAGAAGCGGATGGCACAGACTGTGTCAATTTTCCTCGACAGTCTCAAATTGCACGGTCGATTTAAGCAGTACGCTCCTAGTTTCGAGCATGCGAATTGGACAAATTTGATTTTACATTACCAGGAAAATTCCATGATCGACAGCCACAAATGACCTACGAGGATAACCATGATTCAGCGCCTCCCACGACAATTTTTATTGATGTCGTGTGCAAAACAATGTTTTTAGATTGAAATTTAATTCCCCTAAATTTTAAGTTGCTCCAAACTCTATCTTTTTTTCTCGGTTGTTAATAAATATATTGCAACCAAAAAACACAAAAATACTCTCTTGCATTTTACATATTTTTTCACAATTGTGAACAAATTATGAAGAGGACAGAAATAAAACGTGGTTTTTGTGTACGTGTAAAATTGTCATGGGGACCGCTGGACCATGCTTATAATTCTTGGCATCCACTGTGTTAAGAAAGGGTTACGTAAATGTATAACAACGACTAATGCCTGACAGGAAACACCGGTTCTCGTACGATCACTTGGATGGGTGACCTTGTACACTAAGGGGTGACTGCTTCTTGGGTACGGGCCGCGTGTTGTTGACAAAATGTGGTTCGGAACCCACCATAATAAACAGTAGGTCCCGCTGAAAATTAGGCTTGGAAAGAAAGGGGAGTAAATGGATTTGAAATCTTGAAGGGACCAGATAATCATATACAACAATTGAAGGTTATGAGTGTCCCAATTCGGAATGGAGGCGAGAGGAAATCCAGGGAACGAAAGAGAACGCGAGAGGAAGCAACGAAGGTGAGAACGAAACGGACTGAAAGAGAGAAAACACACAGTGTGGAAAGTCGGCGAAAAGAACAACGGAATAGCGGGAAACGTATACTCCGATTGTTTGTACTTCTGACATACCAAAGGCCGTTCCGGTCGGTGCTCGAGAATTATGCAATTGGATCGGCTGGCAAGCGGGAACTAAGTAAATTTCCCGCCATTTCCAGGACTCACGGCCATTTATGCTGAGTAAATTTGCCATTTGTTTCTTTTCCATTCCCGACCATCGTCTACCCGGAAGCACGGGGGATCATAATGGAATCCCTGGCTGGGTAGGGAAAGGGGTGGCGGTTCCTATCCCCGCGTGGTTATCGACTTCGCGAGGAGATTTAACTCGTGGAAACCAAGTCGCCGTTTCTGAGTTATTAAGACTGTTCGTCCTGGTTAATTAATGATAAGCGAGAAAGTCCGAAAATAGTTCGCCCCGGCTATAATTCAGACAAAGATTATTTCAAACGCTATCCCAGTTAACGAAAACATAGTCGAACAAGTTGGAGCACACTCGAAAAATTCGTATATAGGGTAAACGGTCAGAATGCGGAACACCTAATTTCCATAGTAAACAGATCTGTTTTTTAATTACATTAAATATATGCAGAAATTTTTATCTTTTTTCAATCCTTCATGCATAATGACTTGCAATTATAATGGTTATAATCTTTTTACTATCTGTGCAATTGTAGCATAATGTACTTCGTAAAAACACTCAATTTTTTCTTCTTTTAGAGCTTTGTTAGGAAAATATTATCGCTGCAAATTTTTATTTTGACTGTTTGGGCACGTTGTGTACACACACGCTTCAATAAGAAATTACAAAATTTACTAGCACAAAGTACCTGGTAAATTATCTTTTAACAGACCAGAACCAACAGCTCTAATGGCAAAGTATATTTCTTAAGTTACTATTGGTACAACGCAACGTTTAGTTATTCGATTTACATTTACTGGAACTTTTACGCCAACCACTTTTAAGGTTATTACTTTGTTTAGCGAGATTTTACGATGTTTTATATTGCGTTTCGAGGATGGCCTACATTTACCCCATTCTTCAAGGAAGAATTGATCTCTCTTTTTGGGTCAGTGCATTTACTATTTGAGCACTCAGTCTTAAATATCTGAACATCGGAATCTGTCATTCGAACGTTTCAAGCGCACTTCAATTTTGAAGAGACCTTTTCTATAAAAAGAATCTGTTGATTTATTGAATCTATCCACATTTTTTTCTGAATTAATCGTAAAAGCAATGGAAATTAGCCAAACATAGAATATTATTTTACATTTCAAATGTCCTTCTTAAAAATTAGTTGCACTAAATTCGAATTAATTGAAATATAAATTAAATAATACGAAATCATGATTTTGAAATCAAGAAGAATGTTTTGAAATTGAACATGATATATATTTTGTAAGTCAAATAGGACGTAACATGTTATCATTATCAGATTTTATGTCAAAAATCTAGTATCTTATTTTACGTCGAACTGAATTATAAATGTTTTGTCTACATGTCTGTTTCTACGTATTAATTTTCATAAAGAAAATTTTTGTTAGATCTTTTAAAAGGTTTATAACCCTCAAAGTGCTGTACTGCAGTCATTTTTGACCGGAAACATCCAAATGGTCATTTAAGTACTCAATTTATGGCAATTACACTAACTGACTAGCTGTTTCATTGCGAATATCGGAAAGGTTAATGTGTCTATACAAGATATCATCAAAAATAAATTTTTAAAAATGATTAATTAGATCTATGAATAGTTCTAAACACATTGTCAATTATAAGCCTTTAAAAATCATCCGATGTCCGAGGGATAAACATATTTACTTCACAACAGTTTCTTGTTCAATGCTACTATTCAAAAATGTATTTCGAAGAACTAACAGAAAGCTGAGTGAACATCGACAGTTCGGCGATTAGACTTGAAATTCGATCTGACTGAATAGTTCAACGTTGAAAGCTGCGATCAAAAAGGAATGCGATTACGATTCTATTTCCGACCCAACACTCCATTGAGTTGCTTCAATACAATCCATTTACCCAGATCTGTGTTCTTTGACCTTTGTGAAACTTCCTCGAAGTAACTTACAATTAGACAAAGTGTGGGTCTGACAACGGTATGGAATAGAGTCTGGCGGTGCGCGCAGGACAACGTTACCCACGCTCTTCATCAAAGTCATCAATTAGCTCGGGACGCACTGGTTCTATTTACGCCACCTGCTTTATTGAATTTATACCCGTCAAAGATGAATGGAGGGAGCTGAAAATGCACATAGCTTTGGATATTGTGTTTAGCTCCAGCATCCATTGCAGTATGACGGATAGCTTGGCCGCGGTCGTTATTGACATCCCAACCGATGTTGAAGAGTGTTTGGTACTTTTCCGAATTTTCTACCTCCATTTCACTAGCTTTATCATCTTCTTGGTACTCCTTTTCAGGAACGGCCGTAAAATTTGTTAGAACTATAGACTCATTCAATTAATGGCTGAGTAAATTAATAATAAACTAATATTTATTCGCTGTCAATATTAAACAATACTTTACTCCGATGTGTACAATATCATAAAAAATACATGACGCATTCGGTATCCCTTTTATTCGAAGCGGGTTAAAACGGTAATATCAATAGCGAAGAAAATAAAGTTACTGTGGGTTGTTTGTTTCGATTGTGCCATAAAATTGTGAACTAAAATAACAGCTCGTACAAATTTACAAGGCAGTTTGCATCGGAAGTATCAAATGTTAGCCCAGCTTCGACAAACACGAAAGCACTAGTGCAACAAGTGACCGTCGAATATCACGACAAAGAACGATCGTATTTATCTTCGCCGAAGGATTAAACATTCCTTCGGCCCCTAGATCTCGCAATTCCACGTATCCCTGGTAATTGGCTCCCACATCTTCCGAAGTTAAGATCGAGGAACGTTCATGTGCAGTAAAGTGGCGTAGTAACATCGACCGGACATAAAGTTCCGCCGACAGGTTGAGACTGATAAAGCAGCCGTAAATGAGATCACGTGTACCCGGCGAACGTGAAACATACCCCATTACATTTCTCGATATCGTCGATGCTGGCAGTTGTTTAACCCTTGGCGACACGCCTACGCGAAAAGATTTCTGCCACGCTCGATATGCAATTTTTCACTTAACATCGCGCGGCCGCTTTAACATCCCCGGGCGATCATCATTCTTCTGTCGAACTTTGAAAGACTATTAGGCTTGATTCGAGCGGAGAGTATAGCACAGTGTGTAATCTAATATAGTACCCTACGGATGATCATTACGGAGATGGATCGTTTATCACTTCGCTTCGGATAGCCGCGATAAATATTCCATTGTTGTTCGTAAATCGCTATTGTACTCGACAGACTCTCGGAGCTTCATATCTACTGCTGATACTTTCGAAAATTGTCGGATGATTGCAAATATCTGTGTCCGATTTTCACACCTCGAAAGCGTTCTAATCTGTCAAGCTAAAAGCATTGTTTTGCACACGATATCAATACAAATTATGCTTATGCTGCTAGACCCTATCTTAAAAAAGAAATATCATTGATATTTTACGAGCAAATATAACTATTATAAGTAGCAAAATACTATAATAAAATTCTGAAGATAAATTGTAAAGTTTACTGCAGTCATGAAAATAGTTTCTGTAGGTTCTGAAATAAACTATCGGATGATGGAATCTTGAAAATTAAGTATTCGAATCTGATAGCGGTTCGGGATTCTGTAGAGTTCTTAAATGCTGGATATTGACGTTGGCAAGGATTTCGACGAATTTCACCACAGTGCGACACTTTCCGCGAATGTAGAGGTCCTCCATTGATTCGAGACGTTCGAGATATTTTTTCCGCGACTCGCACTCGCCCGTCGACAGCTTTCAGTGACACGCGCTGCGCAGAACGAAAAAGGCAAAAATCTTGGCTAGTGCAAATGAAATGCAACGGCGAACGGCGAGGTAGTACGGGTGTGGCTGACTATGGGCAGGTGTCACCGGGGGAGAAGGTTGTCGAAATAAGAATTTTCACGTCAGCTGTGATAAGAAAACGTGAACAACGAAAATGCAGGGAGGCCTTTGCGAATGGCACTTCATCCGATGATTTCTGCTTTCCTGCAGAATGGAAACGCTTCGGAGTCGAAGCGAGGCAAGACGAGGCAACACCGGAAGCTAGAAAATTCTCGCACAAAATGTAACATGGGGCAAAACGAAGAACGTTATCAGATATAGAAGAGTCGCACAGTGTTCCGGGCGGCCGATTTTCCAGTTCATTAAGATCTTAGCACTATTGGAATGTTTAAGGGTGTAACACTGTAGGTCTGGGTTAGTTTCGTTTTGACATCAGCTATAATATTATGAAGACAAAAATATACAATATTGATTTTTAAAAATTAAAGGTAACCTTGATTTTTTTTAAAGAATATACCTTTTTTCAATTGTTTCTATTAAAATTTGGAGACCGCTAAATGTTGATTAACTTTTGTTTAAAACATTTTTGTGTCCCATTATCGGAACTGACTTAAAAATCGTGTTTAGTTTTTAAAGAAACAGTAATCCATAATGGTATTCACAAAATGTTGATTTATGAATAACGTAAAATTTTTTAATAAATCATATTAATTCCATTGTTATTGAAGGTGATGGTCATTTAGAAAGCAATATGTATTTTTCATAAACATAAAAAATTCACACACACACACATATATATATATATATATTTCTGAGGAAGGACGAAGGTGGAAATGATTCAAAATTTTTTTTTAGAAATATTTAATAGGTTTGGCAAGGTTTACAAAATGTTTTTTAAATGCTTGGTCTAATTATAATCTTTATTAAATTTCATTAATATCGTCATTTTCGAGATTGCTGAACATTTAGAAAATAATGTGGATGCATTAAATATCGATATGAGACAAATCAATTTTTACCAAAGATCAGTTGGCACTGTAAGAAGCTACTGTTAACGGTGTGACACGCGGAAACCGTGCGCATTAACAAGCTCAATCGTACTTCGAGACGACACGAGAATATAATTTAGACCTACGAATAGGGACACCGGAAACTGGAAAAATCCGGCGTGAACGCGAACCAGGACGAAAGGAGGAACGTTAGCAGGTATCGAGGGGTCACGGCTAGGGGACCAAGAGTCCGTTGTTGCAGCAGAACACGCGGCAACCGTGCAAATTAATAAGCTCGACCGTGCTTCGAGACGGCGAGGGAGGATAATTCAGACCTTCAAATAGGCAAGCGCTAGAGAAGAGTGCCCTCGAGTGTATTCGCTTCGGGGATGAATCCGGGTTGGATCTCAATAAAGATGCAACAGCCGTGTACACGGAACACGTACATAAAAGCGAGGCAGATTGGGGAGCAGGGAGGTGGCCTAGACGCTGGGAGGAACGCGGATCCTTGGATAGAGAACGAGGTGGCGGGGAGGGGCGGTAAAGAGGAAGCGGAGGCCACGCTCGGCTGAATATTTGCCCTTCCCTCGTAAATTGCGAAACATAAATAGAGAAATACGCGCGGTATGGTTATACCCGCACCGAACAAGTAGTCTGAGTGGGGTGGAGGGAACGAAGGGGCGAAAAGGAGGAAAACTAAAACTCTATATGGCTCTCCGTATTCTTCGAGGAAGTTTTTAAGAAGAAACTACGTTCCGATAGAAATGTCAGTTTCGCGGAAATGGATGGGGCTCCGGTGGAGGGTTCAGCCTTCGTTCCTCTTCCTATCGTTACATTATATCCGCTTTGTCAAGTAGAGAAGTGGGTTACTGGCGCGCCGATGCACGGCTGTGCCGCCCCAGGAGCAATGCACCGACAGGATAGAGCGCGGTAACGGACCGCGACAGGTGCCGATTGATTTACTTATCGTGCAATTTCGCGAAAAGTGCTCGCCCTCCATCAGGGGGAAGCTTCTTTTATCCGAGATCAAAGTGGACCGAGGGTCGTGCGATATCGTCGAGAAACGTCCTGTCATGCCGCGACGAATCAGCGACTGTAATCGCGAGCGCCCGAGCGAATACAATCAACAGAAGAAACGCTCCGCCTTGGTTCGTATACTCTGGAAAGAAGGAACTGATGTAAATAATTCCAGAAAGTGATGTGAACGAATGTGCAATATTGAATGGTCAGGAATTAAGGAGGAGTGTTGAGTGAATGAATAATTCCTGAGGGTTGGTAAGAGTGAGTAAAGGTTTGGTTGTGGGGTACGAGTGAATGTGAAGTTGGTATATGAGTAAAAATATGTAGGTTGGTACGAGCGAACGGTTTGAGAGTGTTTTGTAAAACGAGCGGAAGCGAATGATTAGATGCGTAGAGAACGAGTATAAGAGAGCACGCGTGTGTTGAGAGCATAGTTATTACTTGATTATCAATTGCAATAGTTATAATAAAGTTCTATATTCACTTTATAGTTAACAAATTGTGTTTACAACTGATTCATTTATACATAATCTGTTAATGCAATTTACAACAGGAACAAGTAGATGTGAAACATCTACAATCCTATTTTGGGAATGTTGTACAAACTTCAGCATATAAAATTTTTGATTTCTGGATGTCATACCTGATATTGAGACAAATTCGACGGCTACTATATTATGACCTTGCGATAATTAATAACACTGAAACAGATTGAGCCGATTTCTCGGGCCGAGTACCCATTGCGCATCATTAAAATTGAAGTAAGCGTTCACCCGGTGAAAATTCGGTTTCCGTCTCTTTCCGGGGTCGCATGCTCTTAAAATTCCCGGAAGACGATTAAATGGTGATCGACCATAACCCGACGTATTTCCCCTATCGAGTTTCATCTCTCGGCGGAAAGATATAATCCCGATATCCGGAGACGTCTCGGAAAACCGGCAAGGAACGCGAACGGCGTGGGAGCAGTCCGATTTCCTCATAGCTCCACCGTGCTGGGACAAAATTGTAAGGATCCCGTGGGGAAAACGTTTCCTCTAGGCCGGTGTCGAGAACCGAGGGGCCCGTCTTCAAAACAACTATCCGAGAATCTAAAAAATTTAGTCTAATTTGAACCCGTCCCCGATACCACTCTCGGAATTCCCAATGGCATAGGGAGCTGGTGCAATGGAGTTTGGGATAGGTAGTATCTTCTCGGGCCGACGTGCACTTCGTCGAAGAAGAGATATAATCCGATACGTAACTGCGGAGAAAAAGGAAGGCAACAAGGCGCAAGGGGTGTGCGCCGGTATCCCAGCCCCCGTGGATGTTGCTACAAGGGAAGAGCATCCCTTGGACAGGCTAGCATCCCCTAGAGTGAACCGGTCGATAGATCTAAAGCTTCTAACGCCGGCTACAACGCCGTTACACTCGTTCGCCCGGCATCTGTTCTCCGTGATACGAAATAGACCCAGGAGTAACGCGACCGATAAATTTACTAACCGTTCGGACGAACCTTCCGGCCTCGAAGCCTTAGCCCACCGAAAATAAAAATACCAGACTGGTTGTTAAAGACACCAGTTGGGTACACGACACGAGTTCTCTGCTGATTCTCCAGAAGAGATTTCGGTACACGGTTCTTTAGCTTTCATTGCAGCGTACCATGGCACAGTGGGCGAAAATGTTAATCTAGCGAGTCAAAACAATTTCAACATTATTTTAGGATTTAAAGCCATAGTTATTGGATTCGTATTGAAAAATTCGTGAGAAATGTTCTTTAGAGTTTTGTATTTTCTTAAGCCTATTTTATATTATTTTATATTATGTATTTTATATCATATATATTTTATATTATAAGCTTAAGATTTTCAGCTTCCAATTGAGATAAAACTTAGTAGTATATAAATTGATATAATGTGTTAGAAGTCTAGTTGAAGTTCGGAATAGAGATAACATTACGAGTTAACTATTATTGAGAATTAAAAGGTTAATGAAACATAATGTGGGCAAAAGAAATTTGAATTTTTATCTTTGTTTCGGCCAATCGATACAAAGCCGATCCGCCTTACCGACTCGCTTACCGCGTGGGATGTCGTCATATCGCCTCGGTGCCCCCCACTTTGCGTCTGCTTAACGCTTGATTTCGGGTGCGAGACAGCTTATCAGCACACTCTGTTACCGGCAACCGCTCGCTCAAGTGTTTAATCACCGCCTTCGTCTAGCCGTTCCTCTAATCGTTTTCGTTGAATCGTATGTTCGTCGCGTATCGGCTATTGTTAAGTTTATTGTTGTAGCTTTACAGTGTGTTGATATTACAGTGTGTGTGAATCCACTTGAAGTATCCGATCTCTAACAATCTTCAATAGTGAAAGATAACAATACATATTTTTTAATAGCATTGTTAGATACGGTACAAGCCAATTAAAGAGAATTTGAAAGTCATAATACAGGACCACAAGAGTAATGAAGATAAATTAAATTTTTAAATACTGTTAATATAGCATTATTAGACTGGAAATTTTCAAATTTGTAGACGAATTTTAAAGACCTGGGATGATATAATATCTCGTTTTCAGTTGAAATTAAAGACCTGACATAAATAAAAATCGTACGAAACTTTGTCGAATTTTATATTCTAGCATTTCTTGAAAATTGTGAAAGGAGCCATAACTTGACGTGAGTTCAAAAGCCACTTTTCTGGGAAAAATTCCGTTACTTATTTCATTACACATTCTGTTAATGATTGTGCAATAAATACGATATAATAATACTAATAATCATGATAATTGTATACTGTAATTCTAATTGTGAAAAAGTTTATATGTATCTCTTACAATACCAACAGAATACTTCATGCACAGCTGGTAATGAGGTACAATAAAGATAGATATGCTTTCAGACGAGGATATTACTTTACATATTTTATTTTTCCCAAAGATAACGAGATTAAAATTTTATATAATGTGTTGTTCCATAATGAGTACGTCGACTACAATTTACACCACTGCTGAACCGTCTGACTTTGCCAGGTTAACGAGTGTACGGTATAAAAATTTATTTTGAATGTACAGAAATGAAGTGCATCCTCTCTCTCAAATGAATTTAATACGTAGCCACAATTGTTTATTACAATTTAGAAGTTATTAAGTATATAAATTAATTCGTGGCTTTGATAGTTAGCCAATTGTAACTTTATTTTCCATTGAAACCTTCAACCACTAACTTCATGAATATCATTACACAAAATCTGATTGTTAGATGTGTTTCTGGAATCTGGAGATGACTATAATAAATAAGCTGTGGATTTGATGCATTTCTAACAACAGAATTTAGGAATATTAATATATTATTTTGAACTCCTTAGCTTCTGTCTCTTGCGATTGATACAGACTATTCTTATTTTGCATAAACATAAGCAGAATAATAATCAATATCAAAATGTCGACCTTGCCAGGTTATGCATAGATAAATTAATTTTTCTTTATAATATTGTATATACATAGCATACGCGTATAATACATTCGTAACCTCATTCAAAATTCAAAACATATTAAATTTCGTTCGTCCTGTTTCTTAATAAGATAAACTATTTTTATTATTTCTTCACACGTTGAAGGATTCAGTCAGAAAAAAATTGCAAGGTTTGCGTATCAAAGGATTGGCCCGGGAACTATTGCATGAATAGTGTAATAGTATGGACGGCGTATGATGAAAACAGTTTTACGCTGGACTCGGAATACACCGCTTGAAAATCGTTTCTAAAATAACATTTACTTTCCAAGCAAAATTTCGTTGGTACACGGTGGACGGGCACCCTTGTGACTTGTGACCGACTGTAACTCAAAGGCTCGCACAACTTCTCTCGCCTCTGAATCAGAGCTTTCGTTTGGATGGTTTCTCCGGCATCCGACACGGTTTCGGGTTCCGAGTCGAATGATACGCAAATTATACGGTATTACATTCTCGAGTGGAAAATGCGAAAGCTAGCTAATGCGACTCGTTCGAGCATATTGCAAATCAGCCCGACGTTGTGTTCAGTTATGTCGCCAGGCAAGGGAGGTGAAAAAGAAGAAGAAGATGAGCGAGAGGAAAGCTCGTGACAGCGAAAGTGTGAGCTCGTTGTAGCGGAAGGAATCGACCTGCAGCATCCCGGAAGAAATATTTATACGCATCGCGTCGTCGTGGCAAATAAAATTGTCGGCGCCGCTAATGAGTAAAAACGAAGAGCAAAATGTCTGGAATACCTGTTACCGAGGCGGACCGATTGAACCGGGAAGATAAGCTGCGAAGGCATCGAGCATCGTTAGTAACGTGAAATTTCATTCAAAACACAATATAACGATTCCCATCGCTTCGATTGAAATCGATCTTGTTATGACGGATTAAAAAGCGATGAGCAACTCGAGTGTCGCTACTTAGAGGAAAATGTTAATAATTCGTTACATGGATCGATGCGACGATGCACAACGAAATTCAATTATTACTATTATTATTAGCAGGCTGAAAGCAGACAACACGGCACAACGCGTATACGGCACGTCAGAAAATCTCGATAAGGAAATTTACGAACATTTAAAGGTAATTCTCTATATTAACTTCTCAGAAGCGATAATCAAGTCTGCAATATTTATAAATATCATTAGAGGGGAAACGCTTCCAGTATTCATGGCGTGAAAAAGCGAATCACAACGTTCGAGTCATGTTTGTTTAATAAAATTCGCGATTTATTGAGGAAGAAAATATGTATGTACACAATTACAATTATAAAATGACTTTGAAGAAATGAGTTAAAATTATGTAAAATTAGGAACAGGTTCGTTTTACTTTCTACTTGCAACTCAACTATTCACGAAAGAACTGGAATTCAATTTAATATCAGCTTTTTAGAACCTGCTTGTGACAATCTAATTTGCATAAACTCCAACTGTTACTCTTTAAACTTTCCAACTCTTATTAACCTCTCATTCTCTTTCTATTCCATTTTTTGGAGCAAGATTAAAACGAAAGAAAATTTGAATATCTTTGGAAAGAATTGTCATAAGTAGCCTGTGGTTCTATTACATGCAAAATCAAGTCTCTTCATCGATTCTAAAAGATAGGAGCCAAATACTTTCATTTCTCTAACAATTTTAATAATTCGAGAATAATACAGTGAGCCACGAAAGTACTCGAACGCCCTTTAAAACCAGTGTAACTCGAAAATTTTTAAGACCATTAAAAAAGCGCATATATGGAATACTCTGCAAAATAATCTACAATTAAAAAGAAATAAGTTCTGCAAGTTAAAAAAAACACAGTTTTCGCTAATAAAGTAGATAAGAATAATTTTTTAATGAATTTTAGTGGAAATGTCACGAACAGATAGACACACACGAAAAAGTCGCAACTTTTAAACGAATGGACTTTTTCGAATGCGGTTTCCTCTAAAATCTTCCCGAGGAAATGCTGCGTCTGACGGCTCAAAGCGTTGTTTTCTACGTTCTGTCGTTCTCAATTGATGTTTCCTTTGTTTATATCTTTATTATTCGGAGAACAGTAGCGAACATTGACAGTAATAAATATTGCGTTTGGGGTTAGTCGAAAGGTGTGGTCTTAAACATCATACAACGTTTATTTTTTCCGAGATCTGATCAGTGTAATTGATATTTTAATTGCACCCTGTTAGTGGGCAATATTTGAACTTGAGGTGCTGAAAGTTTGACAAACACGGTCGCTGAAAAGCGAATCAGCATGATCCAGACCGTGGGTCTGTTTTACCTTGTCGAACACGGGCTATGCAATCAGGTGAAACGCAATTGAACGGCGCAACCGCGGGAAACGAGGAATCGGCTGAAAGGATCCCAAGTGTTGGCCGATGCGGATGCGGCTTTAACCAGGAATTAAACGACTGTGTATCAGTGTCTCGGTATTTTGGCACGAAGTCGTCCTGTCTTTGCGTTCCACATTGAAACCACTTCCATTGCCCCCCGAAACCACTCGAAAGTACGGAGCTTTTTATACAACTTCATTATCGCTATCATTGAAACATTGGTCTGAAATCTTCTTGTCGTAGGGCAAGCGAATTCTATTTGACTGGTCTATAATATTGACAAACGAGAAAAAGGAATCATTTCATGTTTAAGCACTTAGTATGATAAATGATCGTGGAAACCAAAAGTCTTAGGGGAGAATTGTCAAAATCGTACTGCCTAAGGGATTTTTGATATACTTAATAAATAATACACAGTTTTATTACAATTGTTGTTCGCAATTATACGTTGATCTTTGCAGAAACCTTCGAAATACACATTCTACGTATAGAATGAAATCAAAAGAGTGATTTGAGTAATTTTAGAAGACATTGTAAAAGTACAATTTAGGACAACTATATCCTAAATCGTACTGCTGTATTTTCAAAATCGTACTTATCTTTCTATTATATATAATTCGCAGAACACGTAAAACTATTGAAACACAAAAGTATACAAACAAATAAACGTAATAATTTTGATTAAAAAAATATGATATATACCAAATTGAAACAAAACTCTTAGTCCGGTTATGCATTTAAAGCCACTACAAAGGTCACCTTGAAATCTCGAATGCACGTCAACCTGGAGAAGATTTGTGATTACTTTCGGAAATAATTCTGTGGTTGTCAGGAAGAACGCCCCATGTCACATACTTTCACTTTCGAGATATTGCCGTTTAAAGTTCTGATCACTAATGCTTTGCCATATGACATCGGTTAAATTGCATTATTGCTTTGAACCTTTCGAATTCGTTTTCATGACTTTTTTCTGGTGAGTACGTAATTCCTATGCTATAAAACTCAATTAATGCATGAACTCAAATTTGTTGAAATTGTGACATACGGCGTTTTTCCTTGCAACCACAGAATTACGTGAAACATCAAACGGGACACCCCGTATATCTTCCAAAGTCACCTCAGACAATAGACATCGGCGAATCCACCATTAGCGGTTCTACTAGTTCAGATGAGATCAAACATTTTGGAGTTTATCTTAACGCGCTAATCATTCGTAGGTACACGATCCGAGAATTGGTGTGCGGTGGATTCATCGTCGTCGAAAGTTCGCCGAGCTATTTGGCCGTGGACGCTTAAAAGACCTTAATCGGATTAATCGGTTGAACGCGGAGCAGCGTGGGAGTAAAATCATGATGGAAAGGGGAACGGAAAGACTTTCGGCGATGAACGAGAATTTAAATCTATCGATGAGGAGAGGTAAATGCAATGCGAAAAAAAGACGACTGACGGAGCCTGATAGGAGAAGGAAAGGGACGGCTTTCGAATCGTTAAAAACAGCGAGTTGTACGGTGCCGTGTAGGGAGACGATTTTCGAGATATCGAAGCATGGGTGTATGCTCTGGCGGATAAGTGTGACTGCCGGGCTTAGGGGCAATATGCGCTCAACCGAAACCTCTGCGACCAATTTGATTACTCGTGGCGTATTCCATTCTATCGCAGGCCGCATCGATGGCCTCTTTGCATCGGACGGCTCCCCTTCACGCTCGATTCGATCACTGACCGGCCGAAGTCGATTGTTCCTCGATTTATAATTTCCGATCAGTTGTGCAGTTTGATTCGTTCCTGTTAGATCTATTCATACCTTGCCTGTAACGAGAGAGTTCGCACACGGTTGCGCCCGCGAATTGTAGTTGGAAATTTGCAAGTGTGATCGACTGTTCTAGAGAAAAATTGAACGTAATGAATGAAAAGATAGTCGACAATCCCGATGAGGTTAAATTGGTTTTATTTATGCCTTATGCCTATGGTTTCATTATCTCACACACACCACTGTAAAAATTCTTACGTTCACTTTAATCACTTACAATTAGTCGCATGTAGTATTTGCAATCTCATAACTTCAACTTAGTGTTTCAAGTATAAACAAAAATGTCAGTTACACTAGCAAATTCTCATTTTGAATTAAGGTAGTTATTTTGTTGCATAAAAATTGATTTATGTTGCAGAGATATACTGAAAAATTTGAAGATATTTGCGATACACGAAAAAATTTGCACATTTGTAGGTTTTGTATATTTCAATCACCTTCGAATGCCACAATTAACATTTCGAAAGATCAATTCTACCCTATTTCACGTAGCACTGAACTCAACGGTAATTTATAGCTGGGAGTTAATCGATCCCGTTAAAGCTCTGCAGCGTTGAAATTGTGGACAGATTTTTTCGCTTTTTCCGAGCGAAAATATTATAGATGAATTGCCTGCACGCAGTTTCGGTCTGTCATCTATAAATCGCAGATGGTCCGGATGTGTTCAAAAACCAATTAATCTAGGAGGGATGCGGAGAAGTGGATGAAAAGTTCCGAAAGCTCTCTTTACAAATTGTATTTTCTGTTCGTTATTCACCGGTTTAAATCTGATCACATTTCCCTCGCTCCGAGACATCTATCCGACTCTCGATCAAGCTTTCAACAAAGCGGAGCATTCACCGAGAATTTTCGCGGTTATCGTTCATCGACGAAATCCAATGCATTCAATTCAAAAACGAGGTTACACAATGGAATTGGATCCGCCGTATGCCCCATTAATTTATTCCCGCCTCTTCGTGCGGACTTTTTTTTCACCCTCCGTCTGTGTTCAGGTTTCGCGTGTGCCTCGTTGCGCGTCACGAGCTCTAAATTTTGCCGATAACTTCAGGTTGGCGCGTCGCGTTCGCGAAACTCCCGCGTACCAAGCGCCGATCGTATCGCGAACCAGCGGCAGTTTACGCAACAGTTGTCGCGGAACTCCCTGCGAAAATGTCCTACGGAACACGCTTAATTTATTGCTATGGAATTTTTATGGAAAGGAACTCCTCCAAAAGTTGTTCCCATGAAATAAATGTTTCAGAATTTGTATAATAAATGTTCCACGAAGACGAGGTATTTTGGAACCACTTATCAAAGAAGCTCCCATAAAAGAAGCACATATGAGTATCGAGCCGTAAATCATCTATGTAAATATGACAAATAAATGACATGTTCACAATGTCATTTTAGTCGTAATAAATATTTAATATTGTTGTAGTACCATTCACTGAATTGTTCCCAGTGTTTACAGTAATAATTAAGAACTTTCTTGAAACCATGTATTAGGCTGGTGCAAATAATACAATGCAATAAAAAAATTTGACTTTGGAATTCAAGGTCAAGGACATTTATTTACACGATATACAATAGATCTTAAAATAAATTGCATATTTATGTTTTTAATGTGTGATTTATTAGAATCATTTAATTATCATAATTATCAGGCACATGTAAAAGGTAGAGTAGAATTGTCTTTGTCGCACAAAGCACAAAAACAGTTTACCATTACCGGGTTTCCAAGCAGGTAATAGCCCGTATTCCTATTAATATTGTTACAGTATTTCGTTATCTCCAATGTTTTCTGACATTTTTTTTCAAAAACATCCCACTATCCTAACTTTAGGTTTGCGAAACTCGCGCGTACGAAGCGCCGATGGTATCGCGAACCAGCGGCAGTTTACGCAACAGTTGTCGCGGAACTCGCTGCGAAAATGCCCTCCTGAACACACTTAACAATACACCTCATTACGGCCGACGTTGTATATGTAGATCGAAGTAGGCGCGCGACTGCGGAGGAGGTTATCGCGTACTCTCTGCTTCAACCACTGGGACCAACGGTTACGTTATTTTTTCTCTCCTCCGTTTTCACCGGTGGCAGTCGCCAGATCTCCGCATCTAAACTGGTTATAAACTGTTGCGAAGTTACATTATCGTTATTTAGTGCCGTTGCAACTTCCCTTTGGTTGCCACACCGCACCGCCGGTTATGACATTTGTCGTTGCCTGGGCTACGGAGCACGGTGTGCGATACACATGCGAAATTGAATAAAAATTGTTTTGTAGATTGACAATTTTTGCTTAGCTCGAATCGTTAGTAAGGGACTGTCGTAAAGGTTTGGAAATCGTATAAGTTAAGATAAACTTTTTTTCTTTGTTTTGCACATAGCGTCGTTTTTATGAGTGGAAACCATGTTTTAAGTGTTTTATGTAAAATAATCAAATTGTTAAGGCAAGGACAGTGTCAAGACGACCAAAAAGTCTAATCGTGGACGACAGCCGATGAAAATCGCTATTTTGACTTCGACAGATAATCTTTCGCTATTAAAAGAAAAACGAAGAAGATAGCCGTTAATGAAGAGCAAGAAACGACACCGAAAAAAGACCATCCCAAAAATAAAAGCCGTCAGCAGCAAAACTAGCAAAGCGGAAATTGTCATTTTCATCTGATTCCTCGGATTCATCTACTTCAGAAGATATAGATATTGTCTGTATGAAGAACATGCCAAAGAAGTTGAATCGCACGAATTACTCGGATAGACGGGTATTGAGGTCAGCTAACATTAAGACATTTCAGTTAAGATCAGGAGTAACAGATTGATAATCTGGGGTGTGACGGTTGGCCTGAGGTCAGGATAATAACGAATTCCATGACACCACGTGGCAAAAGTAATCGTAATAGATGCAATTCTTGGCAAGCCTGTGTTCTCGATCGATCGCACAACTGGACGCCTAGTGGAATCGTTGACGTTCTCAGCGAAAAGTGTGCTTAATTGTGGGGGTCGCCTCGTCGTTCTCGTCGCACGTTTCGCGCGTAATTAATTTGCGGTTACAGCGCGTGCATACATGTCCCCGCGGCCGATGACCAGTAACGGTAATTATACTAAGTGAGTTGGTTCCTAAACGGGGCACTCCGTGCATCCAGAGCTGCCGCTATATTAGATCCGCTTAGTGAGTATCATTCATTGCATTAAATTAGCCCAATGTCGAAGCTGTTTGTTTGGAATCGTTTCATTTTAACGACATATTTTAGATCCGTAGACAATTATAATTTAATGTACTCGAGGGAAGATCAAAATATGAATTCGTTCCGAAAATGAACCTTCATTTTTTTTAAATGTATTGACAACCATGCTTTTTGTAATATCAAGTATTTTCATATATGATCGTTGTTTAAATTCATTAAAAAAAACTTCAATGTAATGACTTTGCCATCACTCTGAGAATTGATCTGTACTACAAGGTGGTATTTTTTAGAAGAATGTACACTAACAAAGAAATTGATTATACGTAGGATAAGAATAAATTGCAAACATTGTTGATTTCGTTATAATTCACTAATACTATTTGAGGCGTTTAACGCATAAAGGAGCTTATCTACATTAAATTTCTGCTGGTATCTAGCGCTCATCGAAGATCGAAGTGTACGCAATTCACCGGTGAGTGATTATTCTCGAATTTCGAGTGAGATCGATCGGGCACCAATTAATTAAGAATGATTCCCAAAATTAGCGTTAAACTCTGGAACGATCGAGTTGTTATGATGCTCCGTGCGTGTTATGCGGCTGGTTTATGTAAATCACGTGTAGCGGAAAATTATACTGTCTTCATGAACCTGCAGAAGCTTTCATTAAAAAACAGAGCCATGGAAACTGGATTTCAAACTCCCGGAATTTAATTTCGCAGATCCTACGTTTGTATTAATATGAAGCATACTCATGAACTACCACTCTTTCTTATAAATCTTGTTTCTAAACATTATTTCATAGAAATCAGAAATATAGATTTACTTTGCTGATAAGGATATACTTATCAGATGTCCTTAATATTAAAAAAGAATCTTCATCTTTTAATAATTAAGGATACTATCGATCATAAGTACATTGAAGATCTCATGCATTTATAATAAAATTAGTCAGGTGAAATAGAAAATAGTAGAAATATTATATTATTATCTTACGTATAACATCTAGAATTAATTGAGAGTAAGAATCAATTTTGATGTAATTCTTGTTTCTTGAAAGTGATGCAGAGAATTCTGCGAAAAATCCGCAGTTCAATGCTATCCGTGTTCGAAATTATAAGGAGATCCAATTCTGTTGCGGACGATAGTGTTCACAATAGGTATCCTCAAGTGAAGCATGGCTCTATAGAACTCGAGAGTTCGAGCGTCATTATTGTATCACCTCGGAGGTGTTTGTACAGGGTTGTTAGATAAATTTCATCGGAAACGCTAGCACCGTTAAGACTTAATCGAAGAATTCACGGGATCGCGTCATTGGCAAGGTATTCGTGGAATTCGCGGAAACGCAAATTAGACGAAAGGCGGCGCGGTAACATGCGAACCACATAACTCAAGGAACATAAACGTGGTTCCAAGTACACAGTCGGTGGATAGTTTCGAATATATACGAACGGAGTGTAGCCACGAGCCCAGCCTTTAAGCGAATTCCTTGGTGTCGTCGCGTCGACAACCAGTTCCCTTTAACCTCTCTAGGAACTGATCGCTCCCGCGAAATTCAATGCGACCCTGCTGCTAAACGCCGCGATGTAAATTCACTTTGAGTCAAATTACTGCTACCCGAACGTTTTCTTGACGGTCGCAAACCTGCGGAGGACTAGTTGCTCTCGGGAAACCGCTGTCAGACCAAATAATCATCAGAATTGTGTGACTGCACACGGAGCTCTTCTTCTGAAATTTATAAAAATTGTATTTTAAACGAATTTGAGAAATTTTACCACGATCAACATTACTACGATGTAGTTTATACTAACATACATTTTATTGGTCAAAACAGCTGGTTTCTAATTGTTTCAATCACAACTACTGAAACGATGAGTGTTTTCGTGAGAAATTCTACCAGAATGATAATATTAATAAATAATATTAATAAACTTATTACTTTTTATCAGTTATACGCGACCTCTTCTGAATTGCATTTACCCATGTGGAAAATCCAATTAAAAAATGATACGTCATAATTTTTCATTATCCGTCAGTAGTTTAATAATTTAGTTAAGTAATTGGAGCAATTCAGTTAACTAGATATGTATTCTCTCCTTTGAAAATTTCATCTAGTCGGGAAGGATTTAATAATGTTAAAATTGGACAAGTTTTTTTATCTCTTCAGCAAATTTTCGTTAACATATATGCATTTCGTTTAATATTTTAACAGCCACTTTCTATCTCACTATTTCTTTCGCCGCAATTGCAAAATGAAGCAGTACGCCCTTTAAATATACGTTACATAACAATGCGAGACATTGTTATCACGTTGGAATGAATTTTCAGTATGTTCTTCACTCCGCGCCATTCACCAGCTTCCCGTAAAGAAACTCGTGTAACAGTGACAGGAAAATTCGCGAATTGTTTTACAATCATATGTAAAGAATTTATTCGTTACTGAAATACCATAATAATAAATGCTTTGTTTCAGAACTTCACTCCTTTATATTTTACAATGGTATTTCATAGAATTTATGAGATTTGATAAATCAACGCCACTCGAACAATTTATTCAATCACGCAATCGAAACATATCTTATTGAGACGCGTTTCTCTTCCATGTAACCTCGAATCATATAAATAACAATAGTACAGGACTCATTTAGCTGGTGAACGTGTAGCCACTCATCTGGACAGAGCACGTTGAACAGTTCCTCTGAAAATTCATGTCCACGCTTGAGGCAGGTTAATTGATATCGATCGGCTCAAGCCCTGTGGCCGTGTTTCCTGAATAATGCACCATCTGACTTATCGTTCTTACAATTAGCAGTCCGAACTTTGACATAATTCCATTGAATTCAACCGAAAAGCAGAACATCGTTTCGAAAATGTACAATGGCTTAAAAATTTAATGACTCAAAAAAGAGCTCAATGAAGTGTAATAATAAACCTGCATATATTTTAAAGCTTGAAGCTTCTACTTTTACAGTCACTCATTTCCCAATCGTTTTATCCCGTGACGTTTCTGTATGACCTAGTATTCACAGTAAGTAGAATTGGTTGACCATGGTTAGACACACCAGCCAATACCTAACCAATTTCCTCAGCCGGTTTGTATTAATTTGTTCCATGCGAAGGTGTCGTAAATTTTTCGGGGTGCAGGCGAAAGTATCGCTGGCAGAAATTTCGGAGCGTCAGCCGGCACGACAAACTGAACTGTTCGACGGTGAGCGCGAGGGGACTTTGGACTTTTGCACCGAAGCCAACGGATCTCTTCCTATACGCTGGTCTAACCTAACGCCCGTCTAATTAAGACTAAATACATAATTAGAGTGTTGGTCACGTGCGGCGACGGTGTAATTGAACGGTCAGCTCCTGTGTCGCTTCTGCGAGGCAAACACGTACCGTGCAGTCAGCACGTTTGGATTTTAAGTTTCGACGATCACGTTTCGACGTGTCGTTCGTCTTTTTTATTTTGGACAGCAGGCTGGATCGTCGTGCTACTATAATCTCATGAATTTTAGAACATTCGTAGAGATTAAAACAGCTTAATCGACTGGAACTTGCCGGGGCATCAATTATCTTCGAACGTTCGCTGCCTCATCTAACCCAGTTCCAATTTTTCGTTCTCGCAACCGGGTTTTGCGGTCAGATGAGGAGTATGGTATACGCGTTCCTTCGCACCAATCGATATCCAGGGACTGTGAGGTTACGATGAATTAAATTTAAATATCCAGGTGTTCCGGTAATTTCGCTACAAAAGTTCCTGCCATAGACCGGCAAACTATTTAGGGAATCGATATGCCTGGCCCTGAAATGCGACCACACGTCATTCATGTGTTAAGCGAACCCCTGGAGCAGGGTACTTAATTTTCCTCAGAACTTCTGGTCGCATATTTCGCTACTCCATGCCCGGGAACTTGCGCAATTAGACATTCGAGCTGAGAACTTAGATAACTTTTCAAGCGGAAGCAAGCTTGTAAGCCTACGCCCACAAACCTCGATGGAAATCGAGCTTGAGACGTGATTCTATGTGGCGAAACAATACTGCAGCGGGCTCAGTCTACCAAATCAGTCGGGACGTGTGTAATACATTCTTACTTCAAATTACTTTCTTATCCTACAGGAGTATTTGTTAGAAACAACATTTAGTCGCAAATTGGCCAAATGTCTCCGCCTACGAAACTAGATAGTCTTTCACTATGGGAATCACATTACTCGGATATTCTACTCGAACAATAAGTTGATTGTTATCTTAGGCTGAGGTAATCGGTACTCGTGTACTGAAAAATATTTCGAGCAGCATGAACTTCTTTCTGTATATTTGTAATTGTATTGGATAAGTATTTGTGAAATTTTATTGAGTTTTAAAAGATACAAGACTGTAAAAATTTGAAACATACCACAAATAGCAAACTCAGAAAAGGTTTTGAAATTTTTTCATATACTAGAGAGAAGGTTATAGGTCCTAATCGAGATTTTGAATAGCCTGTGATCACGTCACGAAATTTCTCTCTGGTTCTGCAAAAATAGAGAATAACTAAAAAAAAGCTAACATATATCGAGGAGAATAAGTTAATTATGACAGTGAACTTAATTTTCGTTTCAGTTATGGAATGAGCCAGCATACACAGGTTATTCTCAATGTACGATCTAATTCCATGCTCATATAATATAGAAACAAAGTTGAACTGGTTATATGACTGAAATAACAATGTCTTAAAATCATTCTGTACGTGGAACAGATATTTATATATAGTTCACTGTCCGAAGAGAATATAAATACCTTCGCTAAAATTGTACAGCGGAATGTTCAAGAATTCCTGCTTTTACAAGAAATACGGGATTCTGTCCGACCAATCGATGCATTCCTTCGTCCCGACGTGAGTTAAACTCCGACTTAAAATAAACTGAGATCCACTTATCCGGAGTCGAAAAAACCGGCTGATCCTCGGCTCTCGACTGACAAGGGGCGAGGAGAAAGACGAGGGCGAACGAGCCGGTCGAATGATTTTGTCGATTCGACGAAACTTTCCCCGGGGTGCTTTTTCACGAGATTCGGTTTTTCTTCTGTCGCGTTCGTACGTCAGGAGACAGTCCTGGTTCACGGGCCTGATATATTGGCCAAATAGCAGTGATTCGTTCAGGTATTATATTCATTAAATGCTGCGACCTTGCCATTAATGAATACTTTCGTTCAGTTGTAAAGCAAAATGTCATGGGTTTTAAGAGGATATTCTGGTGACAGGTGCTTTTTGTAAAATTTTAATATGGTAATTCATAAATGTTTGGAAGTCTGTAGAAGCTATTAACAGAAGCCAAATTGCTATGTATTTGTTTGTTTTTTAATTGCAATTACAAATTTTTTAATGAAACACGCCAAACTTGTATACAGTTTCACCCCTTTGATTTCGACATGCAAAAGACCGGTAAATTCTCTAAAAATAAATGGAAAATATTGAAAATTAGTAAAATAATGGCATGTTGAAAAAATATATTTTGACATGATTGCGGTAGTGTCAATAGCCGCGTGCTGACAACATAATTGACTTTTCGTAAACAAATTGTACTTGTATTATATTCGTATTCTTCCTGTGTTAATAATGAAAATATCACCCATTTATTAGTAAATTTAAAACTGTAATCGATAAATTAATTAATCCTTTGCAATCAAACGGCGATTCTGAAACGTAATATATTCACGTTATTCGATTCTTTGTTGTTTAATAAACTGCTAAAAGTCTAATTATGACACGAGTTAATGTTCTCGATTTTACATTTTCTTGTTTATAAAACATTCTGAATCGGATAAAATTTCTGTATTCTAGAGTTAAAATGCTTCGAATGTAAAGAGTTAATATTCATGCAATACCCTGCATCTTCGCCTCTGTGTTTGAAATATTCGACATTTTGAAGGTAATTGCACAGTTTTATAACTAACTATATATTTCAGACTTGTTTCACACAGTTTATGAACTCGTATCTTATTTTTACAAAAACATTTTACATACCAGAAAATTGATCGAAATTATTATACTTACACAGAGACTCTGAACTGAACTCATACAGGATTCATCGCAGAGAAAGCGCTCGAAAAAAGAGAACGACAAGTGTCATATAGAAATTGTCGAAAATAAAATCTTTACAATCTTTATGCCGACGATCTTTTTTACCGTACCTTAACTATTATTTCAGAGATTTAAGCGTCGCTCGTGTCGTCGGATAGTGTTTCGCAGGGAGCCGTGCCGATAAAGAAGCTGTAACAAAGGCAATAACATCGTGCAGGTCAGTGACAGTGGCAGCTGTGATTTATTGGACTGCGAACCTTTACGATTGCGCCTCCATTACGTAACTAGTAACGGAGTATGTCAATATTAATACCGCAGCAGCGGCAACAATTGCGAGTCTCTTCGTGTTTCATTGTGCCGTGCGGCCGGTTGACGTGTGTCGTTGTTCGCGACGTGGAAAAGCAAGATGGGGCAAATATTTGAATCGTAGCGTCGGACGATTTAACAATTACGAGCGGTCAAGGCCCGGAAGAGCGACGTTTTCATATATGCGTCGCCTCGCGACGAACACACGTGATCGCAACCGTTCCAGCACCAAACACTCCCCTGGCCACGATACCGAAGCACATTTTTTGTGGACGTTAACGCGCGCGGAACGTCAGAGTTTTATTTCCTTCCTTTTTCCTTTCTTTCTCCCTCTTTTTTTTTAATAAGAACGGTCGCGACCGTCCTCCTTTCCATTTTCCCGTTCCCGCTACCTTTTGAGAGGGACTCCATAGAAATATGGACGGGTACACTCGAATGCCCTATTCGCGGGGCTGTGTATGCGAAATTATTTCATACAGCGCGAAGAGCAAATTTCGCTGCCGTAATTGGACGCTTTAAAAGCCACGCAGAATCGAGCAACTTGAGTTTCCATGGGAAGTATTATTATTGAGTTGTTCCATCGAACGCCCGTCGACCAAGGAAACGCCGAACTTACTTTTCAGCTCTCGATAATTATGCGAGCAATGAATTCGTCGAAATGTTTTACTGTCTGAACGTGACAAATTGCACGACGCGCGGGGACCGGGAACACCGACGAAATTAGTAAACCGAGCAAGTGAAATAATTTCGTAACCCGGCGAATTCCTGTAATTTGCCGACCAACGTGTACTCGCGGCGTCGTTAACTGTCTGGAAAATATGAATTGTAGCGAAGTTAAGCAATCATTAGATTAGAGACATAGTTTCGCCGAATCATTAAGAGGCCACGTAATTTTGATCAAGATTATCTGGTTTTTAAAGAAAACTGTTCAAATATTTCAGACGTAGTCAACGTTTTTCTAGGAACTTATTTCACACACACACAAAAGAATTTCTTATGGAACATAAATACAAGCGTACGCTTCGATGCATACGAAAAGGAACAAATGCTACGACAAATAGCCTCAGGCAAGAGAAAATAGAAAACTTCCTAAATTCTTAATGTCAACAAAATTACTGGTAAAATTAGCATATTTAAAATCTAGTTAGTTGAAGCGACTTTGAAAATCTAAAAAAAGAGAAAGATCGATTCATTCCAGAATAAGCGACTGTAAAATAATTTCGGGGAACACAGATCTGAAATCTTGGCCATCAGGGAAACCGAAATGCTTTTAGGATTAAATCGCCTAATGCTTGACGTACATTCCAATTAGCGTTTTTATAATTCTCATCTGTAGAAAATACGCGGTCATATTCGTCATAAATATGAATCGCTCCAGCGAGATCGGCTTAACGGGGTGCAACACAGTCCATAAATTCGTTTGGACCAGGTTTAAACATATTCTCTCAAGGATCAAGCAGTATAATAAAAATTATCCTCCACGGCAGGGTGAATATCGTTTATTAAGTTAAAACGGTAGAATTGGTTTTGCGGTCGAAAGGAGGATGTAAAGCGTACAGAGTCATTCATCAGAACAATTTTCAACAGACGATATCCTCATCAGGCGATCGTTATTTCAGGAATTTTGTGTTTGAAGTCCCGTTCAATGAGCTGGTTAGCCACCCGAAAGTGTCTCCAATACCTCCAGGAGTCTGGATTAGTTCGAGCATTGCACATCTCAGAACCTGTTCACGCGAAGCACTTGTCCCTGCGATATCGATTCGCAAGCTGCCCTAAACATATTTTAAACATTAGACTACTTCGTTCTCGTTAAATCCGTTTCTTTAAGTAAACGATTGACTTCAGATTTATAGTTCCTTTGCAACATTTATTCTTTGCAATGAGTACTATAAAACGCAATAAAAAAATATTGAAGAAAGAGTCAAGATCAACATTGCGATCCATTTCTTTAACAGATCTCTACCGATCTAGAGTGGTTACGACGTACCATTATGAAAGATCATGTACAGATGTCATTTAACAAATACACTCTACATATACACTCTAATTGCGTTGTATTAACCTGTATGAACTTTTTCTGGTCTCCTCTAGTTGGCGAATTGAATTGTGTATTTAAACAACGAATAGAGAGGAAGTGGAAGAAGAGTGGAATCACTGAATCCAAATTCCATGAACGGCTAACAGTGAATGTATCGAAAACAGAGAAGCACGAGTCTTCGATCTTATCTTGGCGACTGTCGAATGATCGAGGGAAATTCGTCGTAGATGGTTGTCTAAAGGAGATCGAGCTCCTAATTTCGACGCCGTTTGGCGATGAACTCTGACTACCGCGCGTAGATAGATTTTCAATAGCGACGCTCATTTGTCTCGGGCGTAGTGACAGTTGCCATCGTGTGGATCGACCTCGACAAGATCGGTGCCGGAAAGAAACGAGTTTTCCATTTAAGCTGAGCGCGGCAATCCGATCGTCGTTCCAAGAATGTTAAAGCGGACTTTCATGAGCCGGGAAGAAAGTCTGGCCCGGCTGACGCACAGCCAGGAAGAAAATCGTGGACGGATATAAAGCATACCTAACGACCGATCCATTGATTTTCAATTTTCAACGTGTTGGCGGCAGACTGGGGCATAGAGAAAGAAAGAAAGAGAGAGAGAATGTCGACAGTGAATTAGCCTGCACGACCTGCGCCACGATGTTGTCCTGATAAATTCGGCTTGGAAACTTTTAAGATACCTCTTGATCCTGTCGTTATCGTTCGCGAGAGGTGGGATCTTGAGAAATAACCGTTCTCTACACCCGTCTATTCTTTCCACAAGAAGAAATCCACCAAGTTCGATGTTCTCTTAACAACTATTGCAATTGAATTTTTATCAAGTGTGCACTTGGAGACAAAGAAAACGTTTAGGTCTGTGGGTACATCTTCTCTCAAGGCTCTTCCCAGGGGAAATTAAAAATAAAAAAACTGAATTGTATTATGTATTTTCACATGTACACGTTATGCAAGATTTTCATCCACGTACCGCGTATGCGAAGCTCAATGACAAAGCTTAATAAACTTCATTTTGTCTCGCGACATGAACCGAGATTCAAAAAAATAAAATTTTCCCTTCCTCGTGGAAAAGTGGGAACTGATGCGTATCGTTGACTCAAAGTCTCGTCTTCGCTGAAACCAGAATCTGTTATAAAAACTTTTTCTTATGATACAGCGTGAAGAATCATCACTGCCTTTCATCACCGATTATAAAGTATACTGTTCAAAGATGTTTATCGATTAAGTGATTCTCCAATTTTTACAGCAACATGAAAAGAAAGGTGTCTAATAGACCTGAATCTTACATAGCCTTAAAACTCGCTACGTCACTTGATCACTTTGGAGTAACGTTCAGCGAGAACATCTGCATAACCGTTTTACTTTATCTGTTACAGCTTCTTATTAAACAAGGTTACGGTGAAAACTTTGCTTTAGTTACATGAAGAACCGAAGATGTGTTCGCTAGTTACTGGAACAGCAGAGGTATTTTATGCATCTACATTACTTTCTAAACGTTTAGAAACATCTTCATGGATTACTGTTTATTTTAAAACTGAACATAACTTTTCAGGCAGTTCCGATTATGAGATAAAAGAATGTATTAAATATATTAATACAATACAAACATTTAACTTCTTTCTTAATTAAAAATTGACTTTAATTTTTAAAAATCAATATATAGGGTGTCTTAAAATTCCTTCAACATCTGGAAAGTGGAGATTCTTGAGATCATTTGAAGCAACATTTTCCTTTGAAAAAATTCCATCCGCGGCTTTGTTAAAGAGTTATTAACGAATAACACAGACCAATCAGAGCGCGACCTTAATATCTCCGATATAATATATAATATCCGCGATGTTAATATCTCCTTAAAAAAGCCGCGGACGTAATTTTTGCAAAGGAAAATGTTGCTTCAAATGATCTCACCAACCTCCCATTTCCGGATGTTGAAGGAATTTTGAGACACTCTGTATATTCTGGATTGCATGATGTGGTAACTGATGTCAAAACGCTACAAGCTTACATTGTTACACCCTTAAACTTCCAAATAATTCTAAAATCCTTTGAACTGCTAAATCGGCCACCCGGACCACTGTACGATGTATTAGCAAGTAAAAATATGCTTGGAGGTTTGCCGACTCGCTTTATCAATCAAACGCCACGCGGGCGTCCTGTTAGGCGCTTTGAGCCGACTGTTTCGGAAAGCCTTGTCGCCAGTCAGCCTCGTTTCCTTCCGAGACTCCACTTATTTACCTGTCTCGCAGAACGCTTTTAAGGAACTCGCATATTTCTCCGAAGGCAACGGAGAACATCGCGCTTTAATATAGCGTTGTCGTCGCACAGCGATGTCTCCTGGCGACGGGGAAAGGTCTCCACGCCGAATTCGTACTCTTACGCTCATTATTTGCTGCGCTATGACATGACAATTGCATTTTAGTACCGGGAAATTCATCTCGTTATCGCGAGTCGCGCGAATCCGCACAAAGGGCTCGCAAATTGCCGTCTATCCTAATTCCTCGGTTTTCTCCTCGACGGATTCAGTGGAACGTGTCAGCCGTGTACGCGACAACCTATTATTGGAACATGTCCGTTTTGTCGAATAAATTTCAACAGTACTCTCGGCCCGTTCTCCCTCGTCTAGCTGTACAAAGGATAAACAAGAGATTGTCGATAACGTCGCCAGGTTTACGCTAAGTGGTTCCTTTGTGCGAAAAAGAATACTAACATGTCTGTTCGCAATCCCTTTTTCAAGTATGGTTGTTAATGAAACGCAATTAGCGTTCGCGAATCCTTCTAAGTCGTCGGCAGCAACGTCTCAACTACTGTTCCAGGTAGAATTTCATTTGAAACGCGAGAGGTTTTATCACAACAACATACTTAACATATCCGAGAGAACTAAGAGCAGCGCTTTGTGTACGTAATCAACTGGAAGGTTAGCCCTTTGTGCTTTGAACAATTTTCGCACGCTGATCATTTAAATTCTCGTTCACCCGGGTTCATATTCATGAAATACTATAGATATATCTTCTACCATGTGTTACATGTACCCCTTATTCGCTGTCAGTGTACGGAATATTGGGCTATGCATAGCGAGAATGTATTGTATTATTTTAATTCTCTCCCGTTTTGATCGAACAAAGATCCTTTTCCAATATCTACGAAACCCGCTCAGGAAGAACGAAAATGATCCTGGTCTGTTAGAATGAAGTACATCATTTGGTTTTATTGACAGATAAGTTCTTATTACATCAGAGAGAGAGAGAGAGGGAGGGGGGGAGGGAGGGAGATAGAGACAGTGTTGATATTAATAGTATACATATTAATGTTATATTCAAGAATATATGTATGAAAGACTATAACACATTAAAGAATGTATTATTCAAGATTATATTGTGCATTCTTAATTTTAGAAAATTTTAAAAAGTAAAGTAAAAATTCATTAGAACTTCTATTTTATTACTAATTGTAAATTGATCATAATATTCTGTTTGCGTTCCAATTCATCGATATTATGAATTTACATGTCACTGTCTACGTAAGTGGTTCTTGAACGTCTTACAGTTTCTTATGGTAATCGAACCTCTTGTATTTGCTACCGACAGCTTGCAAGGGAACACCTGCCTGTTGAAAATCAAGTGCATAATTAAATAGCATTTTAGTAGGGATGCTGCAGTGATTCGAAAATGAATTTTAATCTCCATTAAATATTTATATTTTTTTCTGTTATTCTCTGTTTCTCTCTTTTCTTACTTCTATTCTATATTCTTCCCGTTATTCTTTTTCCTCTTCCAATTACTTCATACTACTTCCCATCTATTTTTGTCTTTCTCTTGTGGAGCAACAGGTCCACAATACGACTACTTTTAAAGAACTTGACGGTATCCCAAATTGGGAACAATGAAAATTTGTATATATACAAGAATATCAATTTCATACAGTGACCGTCACACTGGCCTTGTGCCAGCTACTATACAATCATCTCTTTGTCTTGTTTATTATTTATTTCATGTCCTCGTCCACACTCTAACCACGCTGTAACAAATACAGATAAATGTTCACGAAAGAATTAGATTCTTAGCTAAACCTAACTCTGAATTATAGAATTATTCACTTTTTGTCAGATGTAGATCAGATCTAAATTAGTATATATTTTAACTTTACAATTATTATTTCATTAAATAAACTATTTTGATCCTATGGAACTTTTCAGATTGCTAATTTGGTAGTATTAAAAAATCATGATAATTCTCTCTTTTTGTGAATATTTACTTATAATCATCTCCAGTTTCAACGATCACACTCCATAGAAACGATATAAGATTCGAAGAAACCAAAACATAACACTGTTAATATTTTCCTTTCATCTCCGTTGCCAAATGATATTCCACGGGGCAGCCTGAACTGGGATCTTTCTATTATCTCTCGCTATAAAGAGCATCGTGGAGTGAGTTTCCCGTGAAAAAACGATTGCGCCACGCCTCGGAAAAAGAAAAACAATCGCACTATCTCCGAATGTTTTCCCCGACCAGAACCCATAGAACGGATCCCCCAACCCGTGCGCTCGTAATTGTCTCGAGAAGGGTAGTTCTCGGTGCGCGGCAACATTAAACTACTCGGAAGCCTGTGTTCCAGCAACAGCCTTCGAAGGAACGCGCCTGGCGAAGTCCAGCTGCGACTATCGCCGCCGGGTGCGGCATGGGACTAAGCCGGTGTCTGGCGAGGACAGAGCGAAAATTTCCGCAACATATCGATTGCGACCGCGGTTCCTCGCATTAACTTCGCGCCGCGTCGACCACGTGCACCAACCCAGTTGCACATTGCACATCGAACACGCCGCGTTTTCCTCGGAATCTACGATTGCGTCAAAGAGTACGGATACAATAAGAGGCGACACTTAGAAAAAAAATGACTTTTTAGGAGACAACCTATAAAACCAATTTAAAGCTCCATTCGGTAAGAATCTTAGTTACCTATTATAATATATGTGTATATTGTAATATATTTAAATTATTATAAGCAAAATTACATTATACATATATACATATATTTATATTATTAATTGTAAAACGATTTAATTATATATATATATATATATATATATATATATATATATATATATGTATATATTGTTAGTTAAATGTAGATATATTGTTAGTTAAATATAGATATATTTATATTGTTTGCAAATAACATGTTTTACGTTGGTGATACTTAACTCTTCCGGGGATATGTGCCGAAACAAAGGCCCTATTCAAGAACAAGGGCTTACTCAGAATCGATAGAGATTAGGGGCGGTTGCAGGCGATACAGCGAGATATACATATAGTTTCTAGGAACTCAGTTTTAATCGGAATCGGAAGTAACACGTGGTCCTCCACCGGGGCCGATTTTGCGCATGGATCTCTTCATCGTCGGGCTCTGATCTCAGGAGATTCACGTAGTACACGTCGGTTCACGTCGGTTCACTTTTTCATATTCCATACACGAGGCGACCCGGTGGTGAACAAGACATCGGCTTGCCCTACGTGTACCTTTATAGTTGGCGACCCGGTGGTGAAAGAGACACCGCCTATTCAACTCCCGTGTCCCACACGAGGCGACCCGTTGGTGAAGGAGACAACGGTTAGTCCTACGTGTACCTTTCCTACCTTGACCCGTATTTCTCAAACCAAGCCACCCTCGATTTTCGCATATCTGCCTAAACTTCGGCTCGTGCTGTGATAATTTATTTGTAACATATTTGTTTGTAACTTATTTGTAGTAATCATTGGTAATAGCATCGTAATGCATATTCTTAAAATATATTCTCTACAGTTAAAATTTAACATAGGACTTAAATAATTAAACTTAAACTAACAATAGGACATTCTAAATTAAACTAATTGGATTTTCAGGCACTGACACGAAATAAGAATATTAAATCCAGTGTATTTAAACTTCCCGCTTGCCGATGCAGTTAATTTAAAGGGACAGCCGAACGAGCGACATCAACGAGGCAGTCTGGAGGGCTATCTCTTGTTGTATCTCTACTCTTTGCTTGTGTGAGTATGTAAGTTGACGTACTTCTATTCCGAACACAAGAACACCATTCCTTAGTTCTTATTATAGATATTGTTACTCTATAATTAGTGACAAACAGATGGGTCACCATATTAATTTGTTAATTTTTATTTAGCAGAGAACATAAATGAAATTTCTTGTATATGTACACTAAAATGTTGTTGCTCCGCATGAATTTATCTATAAAAATATAAATTGATACGACGTGTGTTTTAAAAAATAGAATGTACAAAAGAGTGCACCAGTTTTTGCTTTGTATCAATAATTTCTTGCCTACGATTTGGAGGCAACAGGAAAACCGTAAATATGCCAGTGAATATACCAGTATTATTATTTCGGTATTACATATATCGGATTTGGTACAGCCTCATTTGTGCAATAGCAGTATCAGAATCATATCGATTTTAAGTCCCTGCCTTGATACCGATACGCAGCAATGGCCAGAAGTTAAAGCGAGAAAGAACGTATCCGTGACAGAGGATAGGTGCCTAACTACTACTCCCATAGATAGTTTAGTGGAGGGATGCGTGGCACATGTTTCACGCGATAGTGTACATTTGAGATACAGCCAGCGGACTACGGTTCTAATTCCGATGACGTATGAGCTTGCATAACCCAGTTTTCTGTTTGCCAGCCTCGGTAATGAGTTGTCTAGTTCTCTCTCTGTCTACCGTCGCGCACACCCTCCCACCTGAAACCGCCGAAAATCCCCCTGCCCTGTGTTCACCCCACCGTAACCCCGTACCCCCTCGACAACTCCGACTGCCCGAAACACCTTGTACCCGCGTGTCATAAATTACACGGCTGACAGATAATCGTATGCTCGCGAGTTTCGCCGGGTCGCGGCGGTGGTGTGGGTGGCCAGATCGGCTCATCTGGTACCACGAGAACGAAAGAAGGATATCTAAGAGGCGGCTGGAGCACGTGTCGCCGGGCGATAAACGTTGCCCCGTGGTAAATTTTCAGGCTGGCGGCACTGCGATGCCAGTCGAGATACTCGAACCGGAATTATTTTTAATGGGCACCGCGTCGGGGAATTAGTCGCAATCTGATTATCTTTGTTGAACGGAGCGGTGCGGCGGCGCGCAGTCAACGAGGGGAAGCGCAGATTTTTAATGAACCACCGTTGCGGTGGAATTCTCGACACCCGGGGAAATTACAGTGGAGACGAGAGCCTCTGTCGCGGAGTTTTGTAACCCGGAGGGCGCACAGAGTTGCAAATGGATGTTGGACGATCTTGTGTCAAGATAAATTCGGTCCCGGCCAGTTTAAATGGAACGTAACGCGCCACGGTTTTGCGAAACCATACTGCGATCCCACTGTTGCTAGGCTCTTGTACAATTTTCCGACGATACGCGTTTGCGTCTTTGTCGCGAGTAAATTACCATTCGCATGATAAATACGTCGTTCGAGTGTTCGGAATTCTCGGAATGCTATTGACTAATTAACTAAGAATGCTAATCAAAATCTTCTTGTACACAATAAATTCTGTTTTGTGTCGATACTACTCAATTGCGATGAGCGATCCGCTGGGAAAACACGACTCGTGGAGAGGTAATGAAAGAAATAGGGGAATATCGAATTTTCGGATAACAATAACTTTAATAAAAGAAGTTAGCAATGGACTTTCTTTCGAAGGTCCATGAATAAGGAAACCTCGTGAGGATTAACATTAATTTCATAAATTAGTCTTAGGGACATAGACCCTTGTGGCTACGTTTGCGTCCACGTTGCGTAAAATACAACTGAGAGCGGTATGGCATCATTTAAAACTGAACACAGCGTGCAACTGTCGAACATCCAAACTGACCACAACAAATAGGCTTCTTGATAATTGTGCTGTACCAAATGGAAACATAAAAATCTTCTTCTACGCGATAAACCCAAACGAAAATATTGGACTATGTTATTGAGGATGTTTGATGTTTCGTAATCAAACTACAAGTGATTATAACCATATCAAAAATTGTTCTATATGACAAAAGAATAACTACATCAATTACAAAAAAAAATTCTAACGGATGGCGCACCGTCACTTTGGAAACCATTCATGAAAATTAATCGATTGTTCAGTGTTTACATGAGACAGCACCTTAAGCGTCGAAGTATACTTTGCTCTTTCCATTTTGTAATAGAATTTGTGTTTAGTTGCGATCGATTGCACTTCACTCGGAGAGTGTTCGTCCTTCTCCAACTAAAAACGCACAAGAAATTCAAACCAGAAACGACAAACAGGTTTTGAAAAATACCTTCCCGGATAAATGGTATTTACGACGTTTCGGTGCGATATCGATCCCATTCCCACCATCCACTCCATCTTGCAAGATTCGAAAAACATACTGGCATGGTGCACGAAGTAATTTTCGATATTCCACGCGGTCTGCACTTCGGAGTAGCCGTTGCGACGTGTAGAGGAATAAAATTTCGCTTGGAAGGTACATAGAAATGACACGACTCTTCGATAAATATTTATGGTGGTTACAAAATTACATTCCCTGTTGGTTGTAAATTCATATTTGGAAAATCAGAATTGTCTACATCGATTGCAATCTGAATCTACAGCGGCAACAAATCTTACCAATCTTACTCACGCGTAGTCTATTTCGGCCATACAAGGTCGCGACAAAGCTTTTACATATCCCGCAGGTATTCAAAGGCATCTTACAATGGCGTAGATTCTGAAGTTGTTGGTAGAAGTGAAAAAAAGGAACACTTGGATTTGGCAGTGTCGAGGTGTCGGCTGGGAGGCGTTCTAACGAACTTAACGACCTCGGTGTTTATTAAATCGATCATTCTGTCCCAGCGTCGCGCCGCGGCGCGTCGTTGCAGGATAGCGCGGCGCAACGATTCCAACCGGATAGAGGAGTAAGTGTCTTCAGGCACGAGAACCGACAATTTTTCATCGGAACCGCCCGCGAAACTCTTTTCATCGCCGTTTGCCTTCCCCGCGCGGCGAGACAGCCATGATAAAGGAGACTGTTCGCCGGCGCTTTTACGCGAAACGGCGCGGCGCTTTCGGAAGCGGTAACGGCGTTTTGCGTTGCTGGCTGCCCCGAGACGTGGCTAGATCTGTTACATAGGTTAGCGACGAGTTTCTTATCCGAGACTCAAAAATCGAAACACCCTGTCCCCACAACGAGACCGATGCTCCAAAACTATACGTCGCCTATGCTGGTCTACTTGCCCGTTGGATTTTCACGACTGTCGATTCGGAGGACATACAGTGACTCCCTCCGTTTTAATATTGTATTATACAATCTGAACTTTTTTGGGAAGCTAGAGCAACTAGTTTGCTACAGGACGTGAAATTTTTTTTTCAAAACTTGCAATTTATCGGAATTGTAGAAAAAATACTAAAAGTTGCATTTTACAACTTTGTGTAAAATGTTACATGTTAAAGTTTTCCTTAAAAATGAATGGTTACGGAGAGGACTATAAATGGTGCAAGGTAATCATTTGTACATTATGTCATCACAGAAAGGTATTCAAGAAATTCATGGATAGAGATTGCAAAGCGTGAATGGCTACAGTAAATGTGTTAATATCTTTGGAACTTTTTAGTTCAAGATAGGACAAAGATGGCGACGCTGTTTTGATAATACGGTGCTTGGTTCGGGATGTTTTAAGGGGGTCAAACACTATGCTGCCAGTGGGATGATAACAGGGTTGTAAAAAAGACGAAGCCAGTGCCCTTCTAGAACCTCCAGGTTCGTAAACCTTGATAGCCAAGTATTTTGATGCATAAAGTATCTTCAACGAGAGAAGCAAAGTCTGCGAACTGTGTAGCTCGGAACATAAACATCTCGGCCAGCTGCTTAGAAATTATTTGGCTTGGGAACTAAATTATCCTCGCTGTTAGCGAAATGCTAATGCTAAAGGTATGTATTCTCCTCTATCTTTTATATAACATGATGTAAAAAAAATGATATAAATAAAAATGAATAATATTTTATAACGAATATATTGTATTATTACAAAAATTTTCTATACTTCTATCCGTCATACTACAATATGTCTTTGCTACCATGTAAAGAGTATGAACTTTATTCGAATATTTTTATAAAATTCTATCGTTCTCAGATCCTCTTCAGTGTATTTAACTAAAATTTTTTTAATACATTGATAGGGAATACCACTTTGTAAAAGATGAAATGAGAAACGGAATTATGTTTGGAGAAAATGGAAGTATTATATCAACCATGTTAAAACAAAGACCAAATTGAAAAAGCTGAACATCTTCGAGTGTCGAACTGGCTTTAAAATTGTGCAACCGAAGGGAAATTTGATTCGCCGACGTGCCGAGAAACGTTCCAATGTAGTTCCTGCCAAAGTTGCTACTCCTTTCGAGGACTTGCATCAAGAGGCATCCGGGGACAGCTGGATTTTCGAGTACCCGGGCGAGGTTTCGCTGAAGAAATACGTTGGCGGGTAAGAAAGTCGAGTTAAGGTTGATCTACACTACGTATACGGCACGGACTGTCACGTATCGACAACGGTATAGACCGGTACTGGCACGACAAAATATTGGAACATGCGTTTCAAATGGAACTGTTCACACTGTACATACTGAACGGACCGATACAACGGCACGGACCGGCATTCTCGCGAATAATGTTTTGCCGGTTCTTGCCAGTGCGTGCCGATGTTATGCTATCTTGGCAGAGTGAATTTCAACTGTTCCGTCTCGGATCAAAACTTCATCGCTCGGATGAAATTTTTACTAACGTCGCTTGTTGAATTCTTATGTATATTACATTTTATTTTATATTTTATATAAAATAATTTACATTTTATTTTTATTATACATTTTTTAAAATTTTATTTTTATTATATTTTTTATTATACATTTTATTTTATATTTTATATAAAATAAAATGATTAATTTATTTATTAATTATTATTTATTTATTAATTTTTTTTTAAAGTTTTTATATTTTCATATTACATTTTGTGTTCAGCATGACAAAACGAATAGAATAACGTATGCCATATGTCGAAAGGAAGGGGAGGGGTCTGAGTCTTACCTTCTCTTCTTCAACATTGAATGTACCCAAATGCGACCTCGTTTTTTCACTATTTTCGCTTCAACATCCAGTTTGTTGTAATGTATGGCATATAGAGCCTTTATCGCTATCCATTCCACTCATTTTGATTGTTTAACGTCAAATGACGGTTTGTGGCCAAAACAGGTTGCTGTTGTTGTCCGTACGTGGCGGCCTATGCAGTTAGAAGTTCCAACTTATTCCCCTCCAACAACCGCTAGGTTCTCACCGTTCAAACCTCTTTCCGCTACATATGTACTACGTGCACTCATAGAGTTAGCGAGTGGGGTCTCAGTGGCGGCGCGAGAGAAAGCAGAGACGAAGTTCGACGGTTAGCAATGTATGTGTTCTACCATGCATGTAACGATAAAGTCTAAGAGGTAGGGGAAGAACCTAAGCGGAGAAGGTGCCACGTACGATTCGCGAGCTACAAGTAGGAACTCCCTGGTGTAGATCAACCTTTAACTTTAACGCGGCGTGTTCGTCGCGAGAAATCGGCCCGCACGCGTCGTTAGACGTAACAAATGTAACGCGGTCTGGGGCGGAAGAGCCAGAGCAGAGGGAAGAACGGAAACGAGCGTGCGAATGCGTACGCTGGCCCCGGAAAAAAACACGCTAACTTAACGAGGTAATTTAATCTGTTTTGTCAGCGGTCCGCCAGCCAACAGGAACGCTTCACCGGGTTTACTTGCGACGAGAGATAATAACTCACCGCGAGTTTTGCTGAATCCACGCTACCTACCCCTTTCTCTCTGACCTACACACACATACACACAGACATTTGCTCTCTCTCGCTCCTTCCTTTTCCCCGATTCTCTAGCGTCCCGTTTGTGATTTGCCTGGACTGTTGTGTCGGGACCGTTGATGAGCGCGTCCGCTGTTCGAGTACGTTTTGCAAGGCCCGGGACAATTGTCGATTAATTATATTGTTTTTGGGCGCTCTCGTGTCGACAGCTTTTGCGATCGTATAATTATGTTATAAAGTAGCGTTAAACGACGCGCGGTTTCGTTGTACGCGCCGAGACGTTTAACAGGATTAATTATATCGTCCCCGCAGTTCGAGCTACTCGTTCTCAATAATAAGCGACACAGTTTTAGGGCAATTATTTCAACGTTTGGTTCCCTCGTTGATCCCAAGGAACGTGGAACATATTGTTAATGTTATCTACATCGCATTAGTACAACATCTCGTATGGGTACATTACTCAAGCTTGGATTAAGTTTTAAATATCTACAAGAAGGTATGGTGAATAATGGTTATTTATATGTTAATAATATATTAAACTTTACCAATATTTTCTAGCTGGCACATCGTATCCAAGTTCGTCAATAAACTTCATAGCCTCTGACATCTTTATCTATTGGAGATGAGGGACTATATAATGGGGCATTTTTAATAGACAATACAGAAGGTTAAATGTTTAATATCACAGAAAAAGAACATTTGAATAATTGCTGTGCAGTCTCGATCGCTTCGACTGATGTTCAAATTTATAGGATACGGTACAATATGTAAGCGTGTTTTCAGTGTCGAATTCGGCACATGAGATAAGGTCTGTATAGTGTCTAGCGTCTAGACGTCTAGCTATCGACTTTCTGAACCACTCTTGCCAATATTATCTATTGTTGCGTCATAAATCGAAGAGCCTACCTTATGAAAAGAATTATTGGAAAACAGAAGCAGCTGTTTCCCAGAAACGCGATTCCATCAGATGTATATTTATACATTTAACACTAAAATTCAACTAGAATTTAACACTGTAGTTTTGCTAACATATTCTGATACACTTTTATAGTATATGAGTTCAGTTTCTTTTTCAGAAACTGAATTTTATATAATCTCATGCAAAAAACACAGATTACACTATTGCATGCAAGGAGTGTTCAAGCACTATGTGAAAAATCTCACAATTACAATACCTTACAAAGTAGAGTTGATCGATTAGGCTTTTACCACGTTCCAACGTTTACCAGACACGTATAAAAATCACAAAAATAATGATTTACCTGAAAACAAACGAAAGTTTTTTTAATCACAGATCTGTATATTTACAATGAAAATAAAAAATCAAGCCTTATGATATGATATTTCGTATTGTTTGTATTTTCAAATAGTCTTCCTAAAAGTACAAAAATCATGACATTCGTTTGAATTGAAGTTTACATATAACTTAATTCTTCCTTTTTTTATAACAGAAAGAATAGATTTATACAACTATTTTCTTCAAGGAAAATTCTTTTCTGTACCAGTTTCTATTAATTGTTTAGCAAAGTTCTACCAAAACGATAATACAAAAATTAAGCCTTTAAATATTTTTTACTGTTAAAATCGAACAGGAAAATTTAAATATAATACTTTGTTGTCAATATAATTTTAGTAACGCGATATTAAGTAGTTGTGTGATAGCTCGCAGACCGCGGTATGACGATTCGTTTGCAAAATGTCTCTATGTATTTTATCTTCACGATATGTTGGGTCTCAGATCAATGAAACAGTTGACCGGAAGTGAATTCGGGAACGTGTGTTCCATTGAAACAGCGGGAATGCTCTTATTTTTGGTGAAATCGAATATAGCTAGCTAGTTCAAAGAGAACTAAAGTTGAAGGCTCGTGATCTATGATTCAGAAGAGAGTATATTCAGAATATATTATATAATTGACACTGATTAAAAAAAATGTTTTCTTTTTTATTACTTAATGCAATTTGAATCTCAAGGTAGAGCTTATTTTGCTGTACATTATTTTTGTATACATTATATTTTAAAATAATACATAACAAAATGTATTTTTTAAATTTTCAATATAGACCCACATATAAAACTTGTAAGCACAACATCTAGTATTTTCTGTGTAATTCGGACAAATTGCAATCATCTCAATAAAAAAAATTTCGCGGTAGCAGTAAACTCATTGCTCTAACTTCACAAAAAGAATCCAAGTCATACGGCCGATGTTGAAAACGTTATCGTCCTTTCAAAAGTTTCCGAATATTACTGTAATATGTTGTATATGTTTTGAAATTTAACACATTACAAAAAAAAACATGGATTTGTTGTTCGAATATGTTACATGTTGATTTACAATACATCATCGTGATATGTTCTGTGTTCTGTCCCGTTCTCGTGCATTCTGCTGAATTCTAGTTCTGTCACGGCTGTCATCCATTTAGTTTTGCCATGATGGGCTGTGGGAACCGACTGAGCGGTGGTTGTCGAATTTTCTTATTGATTTATGGTTGTGCTGGTAAGAGTCTTGACTGATCGAGTGTGAATTTGTTAGTAAAAAATTTATTCTATCGTTTCGCGTTGCCAATGTCGTGATTTATAACCTGACAGTTGTCTTTTCGGTGTGTTCTCGGCACATGGCGCCCGCATATTTGAATCACTCTTGTCGAAGTATGATGGGCATAAATTCGTCTGATCGTGAATCTTTCATTCGCGTTCCTTGGTGGATAGAATACCAAACAATAAGAAGATTTGATTCTTGTGTTTACCATACCTCCGTAAGTCTCCGGTTCGTTAATAAACACGATTGTCACTTATGGTAGATATATATCATTTTGTTGGCCATCATACAATTTTTTAAAATATTTATCTTTATCCTATCTCATTATTTAACTGACATGAACGATGGAACATATATCTATATTGAGTTGATAATGTTTATTGAGTCCTTATCTAACTGACATGAAATGATGGAACTAATCTATAATCTTCATAAAATCATCATAAAATCTGTTAAAATATTTATCTTTATGCATCATTATTTAACTGACGTCTAACGATTGAACGTGTATCCATAATCTAATTGAATAAAATCCTAATGGCTTTCATGCTTGTCCAACACTGCCCGTTTTTGTTTTATGAGGTTATTTAACCCTCCATACATAAAGTTCAGTACATATAAAGGTGTATGTGTTTCAAAATTTATTGTATACTTATTATTAATTTATTATTATTATGTAGTACATATGTACATAACATTCCATTATTAGTCTTTCAATGTCTTAACATTGCAGAAAAAGTTTTGCGAATTGTTCTGCGAATGCCAGAAATGAGAAAAGTGTATAAGTAGACTTTATACTTGGAATAATTACATATTGCTCGAGCTTGTTTTGCGGGATCAGTGAATCTGGTGAGCGAAGCTATCTGGTTCGCGCGGAATTTATAGGGGGCACGGTGCAATTTCTATTCAACAAGACGTCCGTAAAAATGTGATTCTCTGTTCGGTTCGGATTTCGGATCGATAAAAAAGAGGTATTTTCGGGATCCATTCCGTGGGGTCGAAACACGGATCGTAACGCAGGAACCGTGGGAGGGGGTCCTGCGCGGGAATCAAGCGCCCTACATTTTTCAAGGGGCTCGGTCGCGGGATTAAATGGCTGCATTTTTTCCCCTGTCCCCCTGGCGTGCGCGAAATTTACCTTCGGAACGTGACGAGCATCGCGGGCCGGTTTGTCCTTTTCGCGGGACACACGGTGTACATTCGGTACACGGAGCGAAGATGCCGGGGGAAGAGCTATATTATCCGGTAGGGAGGTTTCCACCCCCTTGTTTCGCGTTTCAGCCCCGAAGCGAAGCCCAGCTTGCGAAGAACTCAAGCTACCCCAGCAACGCTTGGTAGTGGTGCTGGGGACCGAGGACACCAGCGGGCTTCAACTTTACCGCTGACACCTCGAGTGTCCAAATAAATAATGCGCCTTATTTGTTATAGGAATTGTGCCCGGCGAGGGATGAAATCTGCGGGCGCCGCGCCACCGCCAGCACCGGCTCCGGAAATCCGTGTGATTAAGTGCACCCTTCGCTAGACGATAATTGCTCTACAAATACGTGGAATTTATTGTGAATTTACCACTCGACGCCGGGGATCCGCCCCGGTGAATTTTGGCCAGCCACCGCGACCGTGTGCGACCTACCCGCCGTTTAATTGACGATCTCTTTTCTTTAGTTTGCGTAATACCTGTTTTCCGAGGGGCTATCGTGTCGACGGTTTTCACAGCATAAACTGTGCCACTGAGTTTTCCGTAGGCAGGCGAAACTGATGTTTCCTCTGAACGACGCTGTTAACCCTCTATTTAATTTCACAGTCTCCAGCTAACGGGAATTTATAGTATCATTTTTATACAGTTTTGCTGTAAGTTTGTGGTATTAGTCATTAAATTGCGGATCTGTCCAAAAAATAGTTCACTTATTAACCTTTCGCACTCCATTCGTATCATTGCGTTGTGGCCCCACAATCATTATCAACTACCTCATAGTAAAAGCAGCAATACGATTTTCTCGTTTTTATTACAATTAAACAACTCAACAAAAATAAAGTTGCAAACATTTTAAATTTTCTAATCCGAGAATAAATGTTTTGGAACAATTTTACTGTATATTTACAACTTATTTCTTTCTGTAGAAATACCCTGCACATATGTAAGTGTGAAACTATCTATAGGTTTACAGCAAGATAGTACAATGCTTATATATATATATATACTATATATATAATATATAATATATAATATATATAATATATAATAAAATATATAATAACTATAATAAGTTATTCATGAAACCCCTGCAATCAAATGGTACTTTTAAAAGATGCACAATTCAGTAAGTTGAAAAAAAAATTTGCTGACGGTTGCGGACAAATCGGATTCGAAATCAATACACAATGCTACAATATCTCAGTGTAATAATTATGTTATACCATACTTTGCACGTTGTTCTCTCATAACTAATATGTCTGTGCACAAGTCCTCCTTGCAGATAGCGTTTCAATTCAGAAAGAATCACTACACTCCACTACTGTCGCGTTTCGGGTTAAAATTTCAATAAATAACCAATCCAATTCGCTTACCCGACGTTCTCGAATTTATGATTTTCCAGATAAATCCTGAAATCCCCGTTTTGGGGAATTTGAATCATTTACACAGTGCCAGTGAAATCGCCGGATTTAAAAGCACAGCTTAATAAGAGACGTGAGCATTTATCGGCTAAAGAATATCGTTCGAACGATAAATGTTTCAGCCTAGCGGAACGGCTCGCAGTTTACTCGCCAAGAAAGAACTCCGATAAATATATCATTTCAGAATGATTGTAAAGGATTCCCAAATATTATTATGCAGTTACGTACATTTTAACGACATTATTCATCCAGCCTTAGTGCAAGCGTAAGTAAGTAAACGATATGGTCGCGTCAAGAAGAAATATTGATTTATCACTTTTTGGAAATCAAACATTTCTTCCAACCTAGAAAAATTCCATTGAATATGATTTTTTTTTCATTTTATGGATACGAAATTTATGTACTCCCTCATACAATACTTAAATGTGTAGTAATTGATTAGATACCAATATTTTTAACAATTTTTAGTAGTGACTCCGAATCACACCCCTCGACTCCCATGGGTTAAAGACAAGGAACTTTCAATTATCGTACCTGTGAACAAAATCGCGCCACAACGGGTCAACATTAGATGGCTGTGTTTAGAATTCTTTCATTTGTCCATTGCTGGCTCCAGTGTGTCTTCTAAAGAAATGCAATGAAAAAAATGTGTTCTGTGACCACTCGGAATGAGTATAGTCGGTAAATGCGTCGCGATGATTGAACGTCAAAAACAACCGAGATATTACACAGAATCTGGAACGAACTCTGATTACCCAACGTCCTACATAATCAACACTGACATGATGAAAATCCAGGAATGTGGTAGAGGGGATGTAAAAAGTCAGCGGAGCGATACGAGCCACAATGCGAGGAGGGTTTGTCGTCGGACGTGCCTCCAGTTTTTCATTTTCCCCGGGCGGACCGTTGGAGATATAGTATAAGCGTGAGCGGCGCGGCGTGGTCTAAAATCTTTGCCAATTCCGCGAGATTTAGTGCATCCGCTATCCATAAAGCGGTAAATTGATTACATTCGCGCTAATAGAATTTTTATTCGCGCGACGCTCAGTCTCCGGGTAGGAATTCTCTTTCCCGGTTTCGGGCGCCGATTCCATAGACGCCACACAATTTTTCCCAGTTCGTGTCGGTGCGTAAATAAAATCGAGTCGAGTGTCTTAAAGTCTCCCCGGCCGCATCGCGACGTTGCATCCACTTAACGGATTTTTATGCGTTCACTCGATCCGCCGTCTAAATGGATACGACCGCTGTGCCGCACCGCGCCCCGCCGTGGAAAGAGTCACGATACGCAGTGAAAAACACCTCGATTCTTTCTTTCGAGCTTGTCCCATCCTTCCTACGGGCCACTTTCAGGCGACAGCTACATCGAGATTCTACGCTAACAGACGAATTGTTCTGAGTTAATGGTCGAGGAATGGTAACAAGACGGGGTCCTTGGAAGTCTCGAGCGTTCGGCTGTTAACGAATACGATCTTCCCTCGGATCTTCGTGAGAGCGTCTATGCTTAAGTGGAAATTAAACTGTTTCTCTTATTTCATTTAAACCCAATTCTTAATCAATGTTAATCCTCATGTAAATTAATTCTGTCACAATTTTATGGAACCTACGTTATAAGTTTAATTATTAACAACAAGAAATATGAATTACATTTACATTCTTCAAACCTCTGTCTTGAAAAAAAATCGATAAAATGTTTGAAATGGTGCAACGTATTTTCAGATATCTTATAATAGACGTTTCAAAACTTGAACTTAAAAATTGGTTAAAAAGTGGTAGAAGTATCTTTAAAATAATGTAATTTTTTCTTACAAAATCTTCAAAAACAAACTACGGCAGAAATGACCTGACGCGAACGTGTTAAAAATAACAATACAGCGAGAACAGACAACAATAACATCACATTATTCTTCAACGGCACATTACGAATGTATCTCGCATATCATTTCCGTGAACAACGGGGCATAACAACAGCATCCATTCCATTAATGTAGCTATTGTTATAGACTGTTTACTCGAGGAAAATTGAATGAGCAAATACTTTTCTGATCCGGCATAGTCCCCTCACGAGGTCGGAGCGAGCGGAAGCTGTAGCGCGAGTAGGATGGAATCAAGTTCAAAGTCGACGAGTTCGTTATACGAGGATTCCGGAGTCCTTTTTCCTCGTGGCAGTCACGGGAATGGTGTTAAAATTCAGCGTGTTCAGCTCACCGCCGGAGGCAGTCCAACTGGGTCATTAAATATGAGAGATCTCGTTGCCAAGACTCCAGTCGAGAGCTGCTACACGTGGCGGAAAAAAAGAGAGGGTAAAAAATGAAACGCGGGAGGCAGGATAGTGGGCGAAGAAGGCATACGAGAAGGAAGAGGGTGGAGGGTGAGTAGCGCAACAACCCGGGAGAGGGTTGGGAAAAGTGTAAGTCCCTTGCAGTTGTTTCTCGGCTGCCTGACGCGCGCGAGACGCGCCACTCTGCATGCACTTTTGTATAATTTTACTTTAATTGCTGTTGAGACCCCAGAAGTTTTCAAGTTTCTCCTCTCCTTATCTTTTTCCCCCTCCTCGCCCAGTCACCACTTTCTTTTCTTTAATCTATTTCTCCCTAAAGCTTCTTGCCTTTATTTTCTCCCTTCATGGCACACTTTAGCCATCTCCTTTCCCGTCCACTCGGTGTGCTCGCACCTTCGAAACTACCTGCCGGGACCAGCAGCGTGTTGTGCAAACCGCCGCACCGCCCCCTCCCCATTCCCGCACCTGCACTACGTTGGCTAAAACTGTTTTATGCAACCCGTTCCCCGTCTTAACTCATAACACGCTGCCATCCCGGCGCATTCGACCCCCGAGATAAGCCTTCCACCGGGCTGCTTCCGTATCACGAGATCCGCGAAATATGATCGCGTCCAGCGGCAACGGAGGATTAACCCCGAGAGCTTGAATTAGGGATGGAACGGCGACGGTGACGCTGCACCGGTTGCTTAAGGGTCGGGTGAACCAAATGCACCGCGCCGGAACGAAACGACGAGACAAAAATCCTCGTCGCTGTCCCAAGGCGTTATAATGAGACGGAGTTACTGTTTTTATCGTGGAATGGGACACCCCTCGGGATTTCAATTTACGCTGCTCCGTCGGTACTATTTCCCACGAACAGATCCGATCCTCGCGCTTTTAGACGCGCTGGTGCTGTACATGCTTATCGTTCATTTAGCAAAATCTTTATTCTCCTCAAAAAGATCGGATGCCAAAATTTTTTGGAATTTGTTTAATTTCGAACAATATTACCTATATAATATCCGAAAGATAAATTACGATCGATAAACTGATTAATTATTTAACTTAGATGGCGAAAAAATTTACAGTTCGAGAAAGACATAGTTCTGACACCGTCCCCAAGGTGGACACAACCGTCGTAAAGACTTTCTCGCTAGTTACTGATCTGTCACCATTCAGCATAAATACGTTTCTCAAATTGCCTTACCGAACATCCTGTGTATAAGGCAGGATCCACTAAATAGCCTTACTGATGTGTCCTCTAGCGGGTCTAGGACGAAACACCTCCTTTCTTTTCCTCCTATTAAAAACATTTTAATAGCTAACGTGGTTCTTGAATCGGGAGATTCAAATCCGAATCCAGCGTTTAGTATTACTACAAAATAACTATTTGTTGTGTAGAAAAAATGATCGAACCGTGGCGTCGAGAATAAAATTCATAATATCCGAAAGATAAATTACGATCGATAAACTAATTAATTATATAATATTACTTATATTAACCAGAGTACTGAATAACCATACACGAGTTAACGCGTGTTGAAAAATGATTTCTATTTGAACAAAATGAAAGAGAGGACAGCAACCAACCCAGGAAAAGGATCTCGTTTCCGATATAACAAGGCGCTAGGAGCGAAATCCCGTTTTAAATCAGCCAGCGTATCCCGGTCGTCGTTCGAAAGGCAAATTAAGAATTATGAGGTTTTAAGGGACGCCTCTGCGAGCGTTCTCGTCGGAATAAAAACCGGACATATCCGGCGGCCGTGTGTTCGAATATGAAATGCAACGTGCATCGACCCGACGGAACCGCGTGTACATGTAAATGGAAACGGTGTTGGAAAAGTTGTTGAGTTTGTGGAGGCCGAGAGGGTCTTGGTTGGTGGTCGGGGGATGATGTATGGCAGTAGTACGTGAGGATTCACGTGAAAGATCGCTGGTATTTTCTCTATCTCATATATTATGAGTTTTATGTTCGCCCGTCAGAACATTTATTTGTTTGACTCCCATGTAAGAAAGCCGACTTTCCCCTTTCGTTCTACCACGATGCACGATGGTCATCCACCCCCACGAAGGACTTCGCAATTATCACGGATTTCGGTATCGCGCGTCCCTCGTCCGGCAGATAAGACCTCGGCCGGCGACCACCGGAGAATAAATAATAACACGGTTGCCCGGAGATTTCGATCATCACGCGATGTAATTAATTCCCCTTCAACCGGTTACACAGCCGCGACAAAGCTGCCCGCGTAATTCCAGCTGCCTTGGAACCGCGTGTATCCCATCACGTTCTCTTTATAGCATTGTCGGCGCACGAGGACACCTGGAGACAGCTTTCCACCGGAAGCTCGCGTCCCTTTTTTCGGAATGGAATCGTAAACCGGCAGACAGATCGGAGTAGTCAGGAACCGAGAAAGAAACGAGGCGGAAAGAGCCACGAACAGCAATATCGCCTTGGAAGGAGAGCAACCGTAATGGTTGAAGGGGCTAGCGCGCAGTCGAGATTTTAGGTCAGTAATAAGGGAGGTCAGACAGAAAGAGCCGTATTATCGCGAATGTCCTGTATCGTAGCGAATACGGCCTGTAATTTATCAGAGGAAACGTGTCACCGCCTTCCGACGTTCTTTCCGCTGAGGGTGTCTGATAGTTTCAATAACAATTTAACGCCCCGCGCTCCTGGAACCCATCGGTGCTCGGAATCAGGGTGATTCGCGGTCAAGAAACGCGCTACAAGGTTTACTATTACCGAGACACGTGTCTCCGCGCATTAAATCCCGTAAATACGGGGTCCTGAATCCGGCCGGGACTCTATTTTCACATTCGTCGGTCTCTCGGCTCTCTATTCGTCGGTCCGGCTGATCTAGCTTCTATTAAAATGCACGAACGAGTCCCGTTTCAATGAGCTGGTACAGGTTTCTTCGCCCTTTCCGCAATCAACGTGAGCCGGGTTTTTTTTTCATTTCTTATTCATCAGGACACGTACCGTGTGTAATGAAATAGCTTCGGAATGAAAAGCACAGGGTGGAAAATGGTAAGAGGCGGAGTACGCCCACACGCATGTGTGCTATTTGACAGTGAACTGCGGAACGACATGGCAGGGGGAAAAATGTTTGGACAAAGAGGAGACTGCTCGACATTTCTGCACGCCTCAGAGGCAGTCTTGCCTGGCAAAGGGTTGGAGATTTATCTTTAAGTCGTAACGGTGCGACGACGGAGTCTCCGTGACCCCGATACACCTGCTCTTTTTTTCGACTGCAATATACCCCATTTCCAGCCAGTTCAGTCGCCTGCATATTCATTTCATTTCACGTCTTGATGAATATTAAATATTATTCAATGGTTTGCGGCTCTAAATACCGCGACTAACGTGCAGCTCACCGTGTCGCGGCGCGCCGAGTTGAAAAAAACAATTATCGTCCGTGTAATCCGGAAAATCTCAGCCATTCACCTGGCGTTTTTTACCTCGGTTCTACTCTGACAAAAACGAGCCTCGCCGGGGTCGCGGCTCTAGATATCACTCGATAAGAGAAGGTGAAAACGTATCAGTCGGTGTCAACGACTGGGTGCGTGGACCCCGTTGAGGGAAAACGTTCTTGTTACGACCGCGATGCAAATGGCTGATAATCTCTGTGAAAAGGTCCAGGCACCGGCTCGTCCTTAGTCCGCTTGCGGGTAAACATTGCCAGGTCGACCCGATACCATCTTTCCACCCATCGAGCTTACGCGATGTGCTCCGGGCCTCCGCTTCTTTTGAGACCTTATAGAACCTACGACGGTGGACGTCGACAATAAAGCATCGGCTTAGCTCGGCCACCCACTTTCAAGCACCTATTCGCAGCTGGTGCTCGTAATCTTGCCCTGACACTTCCGATTTCGTCGAAACTCGCGACTCAGTTTGTGGTTTATTTTTCAGAGACGAGGGATCAGTTCTGCGCACCACACTGAGTCTAATTGGCATTTCAAAATTTATTACGCGAGGTCGGACTGTTAATACACTAGCTGTAGTCACAAAGCATGATCATTTTAGATTATTCTTCTAATAGTTGTTCGATCGAAAGATTTTTTTTAGCTAACATAACATGGTTCGAGAAGAGCTTTAAATTGATTGCACCAAATCTTTTGTCGATCCCTTTTTCACCTTCAGTTTTTTGTGGGTTAACCTACAATTTTTTATGTCCATCATTTAGAGGATACTGATACGTATTCGGCAAACATCATAACAAATATTATTTTCTGTATCTGAAAAGATCAAGGAAGCCATTTCTTAATTCTTTTTACGCGAGTATATTGCTGCTAGTGAAATCAGTTTGAGCATCGATTCAATTAAGTTAATGTTTCTTTAGTTTAGATGAAGAAGAAATATGGTGCTTGCCGAATTTGTCTTAGTATCCTCTAAAAGATGGGCGTAAAAAATTGTAGGTTGACGTATAATAAACTGAAGGTAACTTTGGTCGCTCTGGAAAAAAAGGATTGACGAAACATTTGTTATAATTACCATAAAGTTCTCCCTGAACCGTGTTATTTTAGCTGAAAAAAGTTTCCGTTCGAACCACTAACAGCAGAATAACCTAACCTGTATAGTATCGCTTGCTTGCGACGATACCGAGAAGCACTGACGAAATTGATGTTAACAACAAGGCCTGGTTAAAATTAATTAAACGATTGTTTGAGTCAATACCTCGCATACATATATTTCAAACTGAACAACGCACAGTTTTTACAGTAAACAAAATTCACAATCGATTTCTGGCTCGAGCATCATCGACAATATTTCAATTTTCTTTTCGATCTTCCACGATCCGAAAATTCGGCCCATTTTACCAAGAATGCTTCCCAACTCTCTTTATTTATTATAGTTTCACGGCACGCCCGATTCCCTGGAGATCTTCCTTAAAATCCAGTGCCTCTTTATATCCCGGGTCCCAGGGGAGAATTCTTTCAGTCGACCGGGATACAACGATGTAGAAATCCTGCCGCGTATTCCCAAAGCATTTTGCCTGGCGAGGTAAAGCGATCGCATTGCCTGTCCGCTATTAAAGATTGGTCTAAAGATTCCCCTGCCGTGTCAGTCATATTCCACTGGTAGTCCGCGGAAAGCTCCACGCAGTTCCTGTCGATCATTAATTTTAAATTCGTGCGCCTTCGGGAAATCAAACGGCTTCCGTATCTTAACGGGAAAGGCGGCCGTGTGGAAAGTCAAAATGCATCGCGGTCGTAGATGAATGTTTCATTCGCCCCAATTTTAATATGCCGCATTTTTCCAGACTTTCTCGGCATCGCACGAAAAACACCGAAAAGGTGTCCTGCGAGGACGTCGCGCGTCGTGATAGCTAGCGTGACAATACCACTGCCTATTACGTCATCAAAAAATGCATTACCGACCTACAGTTTGACTTATAGTTCCCTTATTTTGCATTCTCGACCGTATTATATAAAGACATAATAAATTACTGGTCAATTTACATATACATAGACTGAATTCACTTGATAATTCAGTGGTCTGCCACAGAATAATTCTGTTTGATTACTTTCTCGTGATTCAGTTTCAACAGTAAGAGCATTCGAGTTTGAAATTGGAAAACAGTTTTGTAAATCACAAATTATATTATAAACCTTAACGCGTTCAGTGTAGACGAATTATTACTATTCCAAGTCTGTATCTTTAATTGTATTTATTATTATTATTCTAAAAGTAAGTTAAATTCACTATTTATTTGATGTTTCATTCATTTATCAACCATTAATTTATTTTTAAAAAATGGTTAAGGGTTCCATATATACATCCGCCTCGAGTTCAATATGCTGATCTACACAGGAAGTAAAAAGAACGATCATTAATCAGACACCTTTGTAACGTGGCATGCAACAGCACGGCATTTGAACAGAAATATTTTAACACAATTCCATTTAAATTAGGGCAAGCTATACAATCATTTTTCTCGTCACAGAAAGATTAAAATAAAGCCTTCTATATCCGAACATTTATTTCTTGAATATCCAATATCGGCAAGAAGAATGTTTTCTAAAAATAAATGGGTCAATCGGATAAATTCTGATTACAATTTAAGATGGAACTTTACGCAGTTTCTCGTGATAAACGAATGTTTTAAAACAGAGGTACAGAACTATTCTAATATCCTGTTAGCATTTAAGTAAGAGAATTACCATCGGAAAAGTGATTATTCTATTATCCAAACAAAAACCTCTTACGTGGCAAAATAAAATCGAAAAACCTATATTTTTTTAATAACTTACTTGAGTAATTTACACCAAGTTAAAAGAAATACTAAAAAGCGTTTGAAAATCTTTCCGTCGCGAGAGAAAATGGAACGAATAAAAGGACACGTACGATGCTATGTCATTTCGTGAACAATGACACGAGCTCGCTTTCATTCCAGCGCGTATCTTCAATTTCAATTATATGACCATTTCGAGCACATTTCCGTGGAGTACCTAGTAAAAAACCAAGTAATTTTAACGCAGTGATCAGAGGCACAGTTCCGCTGAATAGAATCGACTCTTTTCCCTCGACCCCAATTGGATCGGAACAGGGATTGAAGGGGGCAGCGCGGAGTGGGGACGAGTGGGTAATTCCCAATTATTTCGCGAGTGCAAAGCGTAAGCCGTTCGATCGTATCGATTGCGTGGAGGTTTATGGTGCAGATAAGCCAAGTGCACGGACGCAGATCTTTCGCCGCGTTTCCAAAGCCCCGTCGTGACTTTACGCTCTCGTAAAACCGGGATCGAGCTGGTTTTCAAGCAACCGGAAAGCGTCCTCTTTCTGATAGGCCGTCCTGTCGCGTCGCGGTCACAAATGGGTGGCAATAATGTTTTACCAGTTTTAAAAATTCATTTTTATTGTGATATGTTCGAACAAATCGACGTTTCTTAGAATTTTTAGAATGCAAAAGTTAAATAATTCAATATTACGGAAATTTTAACAATAAAATGTGAATATTAGTACATAATTTTTCGTAACTGAGCACCTAGTTTGAAAACAGGTACAAAAATTCCCCGTATCGCTACACAGATAGAATACAAAATGTACCAGAAATATCCATACCGTCTCGGGTTTCCCATAACACTCAATTCATCGATCACGTTCCTAACATTTCATCGCAATCGAACAGCAGACACGGCCGACTATATGCAAACAGTTAGACTAAAACGACATGAATGTATATCCGAAACCTATAGTGGATGAAAGACCGAAGAAGAAAAAAACGGTGAAGTAAGAGAAGAAACTCCCGAGTAAGACGTTCCGATACGATCCACTTTTAGTGCCTCAGTATTCCGAGTTCATCGATAAGGCTGGATTCAAATATTCCAATATATCCTGTACATCAAACTGTTCAAAATTTTATGCGCCCCCATCTCCTCGGCAAAAGGTACAGGGATAGAAAGAGGGGAGGGTTGCACGCTTTTTCCTCGATTTTGGGTTACGCGACCGCCTTAAGAATAGCGGCATCGGACACGGCGCACTCGAGCCACGGGAAGAAATCGGACGAAAGAGCAAAGGCGAATTCGGGGAAGGCATGCATAATGGATCTGCGTTGCATGTCGACGCGATTCCCGGTGCTCGATCGTATAAAAATGTCAGTAGCTGCACCGCATCTCGTGCCGGCCCGGCCCGTTCCATTTCGGCCCAACTCAGCCCGACTCGGCTCTACTCTGGCCCGACTCTGGCCCGGATCCGAACCCGGCTTGTTTCTTATGCGGAAGTCAAAAACATACGACGTCCAGATCCAACGTCAAGGTGTTTTCGTTCCGTTCTGAATAATTTTAAATCCCAGCTACGATAGTGGCACTCCTCCTAACTCCTCGGCCCTGCAAGTTTCGCGCCGATACGACGGGACTTTGGGGGTGCTCCTTCCACGAAAAATACCCCCATTGCTCATTGAATAGAGACAGCAGGAGGGCGTTCAACTTCCGCCACGTCGCCGACGATAATGCCCCGGTTTTGCAGTAAATCAGTTTATCGCGTTGACCCGGATACTTAGCTATTCCTTCGGGTTGTAATTCACCCGAACCGAGGATTCAGCTACCTTCCTATCGTGATTTCCGTCGTTCCAGCCGTTTAACTTCTGTGATTAGTGTTTAATTAATAATTACCATCGACCCTGCCGCTGATTAATTGAGCACTTTTAATAAGGCGAGCTCGTTAATCTTTTCTGGGCCTGCGTAGAGGCAGAGTCAATGCTAACTCTGCACCAGTTGACTTATTTTACCGATTTAATAGCTGCATGTCTGAGCATTCTATCCTATGACATAATACCAACTGTCATTCATCATTTTATTTTTTCTGTTTCTACAATTGGATGTCTCGCTACTTGTCCTGCATAGACAACAATAGCCTATTGATCGGAGCGAGTCTCCTCTGAGCAGAGACAAAATAGTCCCCAAACTGATTATTCGTGGACAACAGAAGAACGCCGCGCCTTACCGTTCAATGGTATCTGCGAATTGCATTGAATTTTCTTTCAGCTTAACCCTCATCCACACGGGTCATTTTTTATACGATTCTGCATGAAGAGGTACCCGGGTACCCATATAGGTTGCTGCATACTGTTGTAGCGTCATCGTCGCTACCAGGCCCCAGCGAGGGCCCTTCGTCCGTGACGGGTCCATCTACCTCAGGTTCATGCATATACCTGATATCTGGCCCCGCATGACCTGGAGATTTTTTATGGCACGTTTTCGCTACTATCGAGCTTTAAAATTTGTACTGAGAAATAGTTGTACTATAAATCACAATTGCATAGGATCAAATTTGCCTACTTGAGCATTGTGGTACCCGGGTACCCTCAACATAGCGAATTCGAAAAAAAGATTTGGGAGTTCTTTTTGTGAAATGTTGTATAAAATTTTTGTTTAATTCCAAGGATATTAATTCATCTAAAGTAGATTTGAGATGTCACAAAAGATGAAGGACATATCAATTGAAAAATATTGTATATTATGTGAATGAATTTGAAATAGGTACCCGGGTACCACGTAGTGTGGATGAGGGTTAATATTTATACAAATGCATAAAGGACTGTGGCTCGCGACTTCGTCACTTCGAGGGAGCAGTAAGGAATCTATCAAACACACGAGACCCCCGGGGACAATGAAGCAATTGTGAATCTGACGTCTTCAGGTAATTCCGATCCGGGTTCGGCGGGAGACGCTTGAATCGGGATTGGCCGGAGCCGATCAGGCTTCCTGATGCTCGGGACATTTGGTCACGATTCCATTCATGTGCCAAGTCTCACGTAACCAGTGATGACGTTCGTTGTATACACGTGGATGAATCAACGAGGACGTAATCAAGTAAACCTCGGGCAATGGACACGCTGTCGAATTCTGGCATCGCGCCTATTCTCTGATGGCAGCTGCCTAGGACGCGTGCGATGAACATCGCCATTCAAAGAGATTGATTCCCCCCTCCCCCAGCAGGGTCGATGCGTACCCCGCATTCTCAACTTCGCAATCGTGATCGCTTTGATTCAGTTCCCCCCAAATGCAATTGTGCACTTCAATATTATCGCTGGCACCACTAAAGCGACCACCGAAGACTCAATCAGTCTTATTAGTCCACGTAATGATCGAGCATTCTTTTGCTTAATTGTTTCTTCTGCCTCAAATTACTACCGTTCTTATATAATTTCCTAAACTTTATAATTGGCCACTAACTATTTTGCAGGATAGAATAATATTTTAGATGTTTGTAAACTGTTCCGTCCCGGAACGAAACTTCTCGAGTGTTTTCCCAGGTGTATCGGACCCGAACGAAACTTCTCTTTCGATCTTTATTCTAGAAATATCCAACGCAATATCTTTTGCCTGAAGCAGGTGCAATAACATTTTTCTAAGCCGAATCAAATATTAGGGCTGCAAGTCAAGAAACCATTCAAAATCGTTCTCTCTCTCTCTCGGACGCACTCTGCGAATTATGAAACCTCCATCAAAGCGTCAACTATAATTAGTGCGCTCCATGGAAAAAAATCATATAAATGTAAGCCGTTTTTCACTGACGACCAGTGATGACGAACCATTCCTCGAAGGCACAAATAAGTCACTCTGTACAAGAGCCTTCTGCCGGGGACCGTCACTCAGTTTCATTTAGTTCACGATCATCTAGCCTTCTACATGTCAATAAAGTTATATGCTACTGTTGAACAGTAACTTGTGTATGATTTCATTTCATACAACCGATTCAAATGATCTGCGGCATACAAATGCTAGCTAACACTTAACTCCGGGCACAAAGTTTTGTAGAGATTCATACAGTACACGTACAAAAGATGAGAGTAAAATTAATGTTCCAAGAAGCGAGCGGAATGAGATATAAAATAATAGATTGCAGAGGATAGATGAGCAAACCCCGATCAATTGGATTAGAGAAAATTACGTTCTCCCAATTCGAATTTCCTTTTCGAACTGCGGAGTAGATTCAATCTCGAATGCTGTGGATGTGGATACACAGGCGATTCACCGATCAAGACCGTGCGCAGGACAAAGTTTCCAAGTAAAATTTGTATAATAATAAAGATAGAGCGAAGCGGTACTGATTGACGATGCCGGATGAGCAAATACACCTTCTGTGGCTGTACAAACCGGGACTTCGGTTTGATAACTGCAGTCCCCAGAACTCTTCCAGGTTCCAGTTTCCGACTGCTCTCGGTCGAATAGTTTCATTGCGTTTCGCGTTCGAGCTGCGAAGATAGCTCTGATTCTTGCTGGGTATACACTTTTGTAACTCGACTCGCGAATATTGTCGAGCTATACCAGGTTCTCGTTCGTACTTGGGACACGGGACTTTGAGAACTTCTTCCCGGAGTTTTGTCTATCGCGACCGTTCGGATAGGGCCAATCAGCTCGAAGCCTACACACGGCGAGTACCTCGAAACACAGTGTGTTAGCTGCAGTTCCATCGCTTTCCGAGGATTGGCCCTGGTCTCAGAACTCCGGCACATACTTCTGGCGAGTTCTTATCAGAGATCTCTTATCAAAGAACGTTCTTCATCGCGTTATCGAAAGTTAGGAATAGTGGATGAACCCGTTCTGCACTAACTGTTATACAGACTATTAATTGCCCGCGATAAATCCGATGATCTTTCAGGCCTTCTACGTTTTTGGAGGATCACATTCTCAACTCGGAACGAAACAAATAAATCCACAAATACTATTAAAACGAGGGTGGTAGTACGTCTAGTTGTGCGCTAAGACACTTCTAATGACGCTCTAGTTGTAGTCTAGAGTGCACTAGACTCTAGGTGCACTGTAACCAGAGGACCGCGAGTTAGTATGCTCAACACTGTCAACATGTCCTAAACTATCTTGCGACATAGTGGAATAGGCCTACAGGAGATACCACTAACAACAAAAAAAGTATTAGCAATAGTAGCTCAATGGTAATGTGGAAACCTATTGACACGAGTGTCGCCCTGATGCGTCACGAATAGCGCCTATGTTATGGTAAGCGCCTAAGCAATTCCGAGCACTAGGGTCGCCGCGAGTAAAAAATGCCAAGCCCTGCTAGAAGACAAGTAGTAGAGCAAAGTCAGCAGACGCCAAGAATTTTAGAGGGTGTCGCTCGACGCGCCGTGCCTGTTCGAATGCGCTAATCATCTGTATTCCGTTCCTGCGAGGGTCGGCGCGTATCGCAGCGGCGGGCTTTTGTGCGAGTCGCACAAAAGTGTCTGGTGGTTCCTTTTCGTAGTTAGGAGATGAACAGAAGCGAGGATGAACGAGACGAGTAGACGACATGCCTACGACTGGCCGTCTCATTCTTGTACTGGTGCGCCAGCCGAGGTATTACGCACTTACTCTGCCAACATCTCGACGACAAACAATGTGTCTCTAGGTGCTTTTTGTTTTTTTAAGGCTGGCTCTTCAGACCTGGGTATCCTGTGGAGCAGCCACGTGTCTCGTCATTTGGCCCCGGGAGCATGTCTGTTACGCATATTAGCGAAGTTGGCCTAAAGTTGCGAGCCCCACGTCCGGCGTTGCGACACCTCCTAGTCTAAAGACGAGCGAAGACACTGTTGCCTAGGCCATGGTTAACAGACCCATAGACGATCTAGAGAGACTAACAGCCAGACGCGAAGGAGCAACACTGGAATACGGTTACCTGCTACCATACAAAGCGCCTCGAAACCACAACCGGCGCGGCGGTCGAAGCCAGTCGATTCTCTCGAGAAACGAGTTAATTCGTCCGACCGGGTGAACGAGGTACGTGCGTTTATTGGAACCTGTTCGACGGCAAGCTTGCGGGAGTAATTTCGCATGCAGTATCCACTCTCCTCCTTCCGCATCCTATTTCGCTTCTCGCAACCTCACAGACCAGACGTTTTGTAATTCGACAGCGGGCGTAGCCTTTTAAATCGTACGCTTTGAGAAGAACGCTTACACGACGAACAAACACGATTATCCAATTTGTACTGGTAGTTCCAATCAAAAGATTAAAAAATGCTCTTGTAATTATGTTCTACGTGTTAAAATAATTAGGAAAAGAAATAAATGTATATGTAGCTTCTGTATCTTGTAATGAACGCAGATAATTTCTATTTTAAAAACCGTGGGAAGCATTCCTTCCCAGAATAATTAATCCTAAGTCTATCTCTGTACAAAATTTATTGTTAACCTTTAGCACTCGAATAGCGTCTCTGAGGCGTTACTAAAAATTGATGTACTATTATTTAAAATATTGTTTATATTATTAGATATGTCGGTATCGAACCAATTACTAAACATTTAATTTCATGCCTACCAAATTTATTAAATCATAGAGAATGGAAATATTCTAGGTCATAAGAAACGTTTTATTTTCGAGTTAAAGTGGCTCCGACTGCAAAGAGTCAATATTCGTGTATACCTATATCCGCGATCTAATAAAAACTAGCCTTATATTATTAAAGGTATACCGGTCTATATTGGTATACATACGTGTATGTATCTAATTGTTATCAATCGGACGTCCGGGTCCTATCTGGGTATAAGCAACATTTCGGTATAGATGGCTCACGGCCATAATTGACCCGAATCATCTGAATAGGTACATAAATACTAAATTTAAGAGAAGACACTGTATATAGACTGGTGTAAATCTGCAAATATTACTGAACCGTCTGAATATTTCAGTGCGTAGACGCTAGAATATTAAAAATCTCGAAGAATATCTTATGTTCATATGCTATTTTTGTAGAAGAGGGTTAAGTTCCTTTTAGCGTTTGTCATAAAACGTCACCTTTGATATCTGCCTGTGTTTGATGAATCATTGGCTATTTATTAAAGCTATCTGAAATGAATATACGATAAATTACGAGTAGAAACATATCAGTATAATTAAATTATAATACGAAGCTCAACTGGAATTGTTAAACTGTTAAGTGGGTGATGAATGATAACATTCTCAAGCGATATATCTCACAAGTGAATATAATTGTAATATAATTTACACTTTTGCTGATACAGTATAAATTATTGCGAGGGTCTGTTGAATTATTTAAACTAGAAATGGGACTTCCAATTAAATTATAAAATTCAAAGTTAGATTTTAATGAAAGTGGACGAGAATTTTATATGGTTTAATTATCGGTCAACAGATGGAACGATGTAACTCTTTTACGACAAATTGTAGTCGTCTTTAGTACTCCGAGAAGGTTCGATGTTGGTTGACTGTAATCATGCTTTGTAACGGAAGAGTAACTTTTAATTACGTCAAGTTTATTAGTACAAACGAACACGTCACATGGACGAAGTTTGCTCAGTTGCTGCACATGACGAAGAAGAAGATCTCGCGCATTCTACTAAATTATTATTATTACCTTGTTCTTTATTGTGCGAAAGTTGGACAGACTCATTACAAATACAAAGTGCATACAATCTTGCACGAGGACGAACAGGAGCCAGTAACGTTTTAAAACCTGATTCAGAAACTAAAATTAATGGTGAAGCATAACAGAACTGATTTACTCGAAACAATACCAAAACTGCTACAGAGATTTATTAAGGAGACGTTATTAAGATGAATTTTCTGCGAAAAATATTTATTAGAAAGAAGTTTACCTACAACGAATATAAAGGATGCTAGAAAAATTCCTTCTTTCTTCTGGATTCTAGAGTATTTTGAAATTTGTAAAAATTGGGGAGTTTGTGTGACTCTAATAATCTAATTTTGTTTAAAACAATGTGTACTTAAGTTATTTTATTTGCAGAAATAGCTTTGAGAAAATGATTGCTGCGTACTTCTAGTTCAAGATACGTAGCTCAAATTTCCAACAAATGCCACTTAAACACCACGTAATAAGATGTACATGTTAATGGTTAAAAAAATTCCCCGTATTTTACAATCGTTCGAAGGCAACAATATAAATGTGACAGTGACAAAACAATTTCTAAAATATTTTATTTGCAGAAATAGCTTTGGGAAAATGGTTGCTACGTTCTTTTGGTTTAAAATATTTAACGCAAATGTTCAGCAAATTATACTGAAGCAACACACAACAAGGTGTACATGTTAATGTTTTACAGAATTCCCCGAAGGCAACAAAATAAATATTTCAGTGACAGAACAATTTACAAAATAGGAAATTCAAAAGACTGCATTCCATGTTGTCATTACGCAAGGAGGTAGCTTGTCCCAGGAATTTTGAAATTTGGTGGGTAGCGGGGCTGCGATAAAATGGCGTAGCACGATCTGGGAAGAAAAGGTAGCCGCCCGAGGTGAAATTTTGAATCGCGGCAATGCAATTTAGCGAAAGAAAGCAGGCAAAGAAAGTTCGTTCCTAAATAACATCGAATAAATAAGCCAACGAGGATCAAAGGCTTCGACAAAGAATTCATGCGGCCATCGTCAAGGGAGCGAGCGAACGAACGAACACGGTGCGGCAGCAAGAATCGCGAGGATTTAAGTGGAATGCACCGCGCCATATTGTGGCAAGACTTTTCTTATCGGGCACTTCGGTTCGCTGGTACATTGAAGGAACTTGGGGCTCCGGCCTGATAAAAAGGGACGGCAATTCGCTTGCCATTTCAAAGTTCGCTGCGGGTTCAAGTTATTTGAGATCATTGTCCGTGGCCATATACCCGGTATATCAGCGATTTACCGCAGCAAACTTTTTTTCCGAACTCACAGCGCGGTTTCACATTGTTATGATTTTTTAAACGCCACGTTGAAAACTTCCCCAGCCAGAAAATCATGTTTGTCGGTGACTGGCGATCACATTGACGTAACTATACACGTGCCCGAGCTTGATCTTTAAAAATGCATATTTCACGGAATTCAATACTGTACAGGGTGTGCCGGTATTGATAGTACAACCCTGGAGGACCCTGAAAAGACGAATTAAATGTTTCTTCAAAAGGTTCAGTTTCTTTAAATCCTGTCACCGTCAATAATCGTAAAACAGAAAATCTAAAAATGGCAATTTGTGCAGCAGTGGTAAATTCCGCGTTGGATAGCCCCCGGATATAGCATATTCTTTTGCGTTTGTGTAAGAAATTACTTCGAATTTGCACAGTATTAGTTCTTTAAAGTGTATTCTCTTTCTCGACCACTCCCCTCGACCGTCTTCTATTATTCCTTTTGAAATTCCGAACTTTCACACACGCTTTCTCTTAAGGGATGCATTAAACTTTCCCCTCCGCTAAGTCGAACGACCATCATGAATATATTCTGCGCGGGAAGTTTCACAAAGCGGAGTTGGCGAAACATCGGTCTGCCGTTTGACCCAATATTCTCGAATGAGGACGATTTAAAGAATAGCCGGCGGCAGTTTTTCGGCGGACATTCTGCGAACAACAATTTTTTGGCAAGGAAATCTACGCCCTGGAAGCTGCGCAGTTCGCGAACGTGACTCGCGAAGTTCCCAAACCGCGAAGGGGATCGATAAACAGCTATCGCATCGCTCGGCCGAATTAGAATTATCCGCGGCGAATTAAGTTACTGGCTATAATTAATTGTCTATACGGTAAATGAACGCGAAACGTGATTCCATTTATTGCTTTGAAGGCAATTACAACGATGAAATAATACTGTAGAAATAGTTAGATGAGTCCGGGCAATAGTACTAATTTCTGATTAGTTCGCTGGTAATTACGAAGCGATAACGCTTCCCAAGCACCCTGCGACGCTTATCAACGTGAAAGCCTGCGAAACTACGTTCTCATGCGCTGATGAGCCATTGTTTAGTCTGCTGCCCAAATAAAGCATTCTCGAGTCAAAGTTATTCCGGCGGACCATTTGTCTGTGTTAACACATTGCCTACCACGCAGATTTTCCCCAACTATACGCTATAACCGCGAATTTTTCGTTTTTATCATTCCAATAATTGTAAAATATTAAACCAGTTACTCTACTACGAGAAATTTACTGTATCATACTCGTATCGGTTACATATTTATCGTTGATCAAATATTTTTCGAAAAGGCTTATATTGAGTAGTAGTTTGCAGTGCAATCTTTGATCATATATTGCACTATCTCTCATGATCATTAAAACTAATGAAACATTGAACGATACTTCTTGCAATGCATAGTTTGTTGAATGTTGAGTCGGCAGAACGTATATTTGATGAAAATTTGATGAATATGTGGTGTTGCTTGTGAATCTTGGGTCTGCGGTGCTGTACATATGTATATCTCACTTGCACCTATCGATTTCGCTCTTAAATATGTAAATGATGGGGATAGATTTCGATCTTTGAATTCGATAGTAGAAGCTTCATGAAATATTCACAGATATTTTTAAAAATTGTTTCCAACGATACAAGGATAGTAGATTTATGTGAGTAGGTTATTCTAATAAACTACACTTCATACCAGGGGTGGCCAACCTCAAACGTGGAGCATTGGATGATTATTCTTTTGAAGTAGGCGCAACAACTGAATTCATCTTCATATTTTCGACACCTGAGTGCTCTTGTAGGATGTCAATTGAGGGTGTTGACAACAGCGATCGCCCTCTCGGTCAAGAGATCATTTCTCACTATTGTGAATTGGTGCTCTAGTAAACGCGTGTCTTTTGAACTGGCATAAATTAATTGAGTTAGTTGCGTGATTGAACTTTTCTTCTCCTGAGCGAAGCACATCCTGCCCCTATCCCTATTTCCCAACAATCAATGTAAGAAAGTAGAAAAATTGTTAGAGTTGTATGGCGCATCTGAACTCGTATGTGAATTACATATAAATTATATACTTTATTATTATTATAAAGGCGTATCTTGTATTTAATTTATGTATTTATTATATGTATATATATTTATGTATATGTATATATTTATTTATATTTATAGAAATAATAATTTAATTTAAAATAATTTTATTTAAACAATAATTTATGTATATATATTCTATTTATTTGTTTTATAAAGGTGTACAATGTTGCGATCTGCTCAGGCTAACTACTGACGACAGTTTTGACTTTATGACTTTTTGTCTGGGCCCTTTTGTTCTTGGGAAAAACCGCCTCTCAGCCTAAACCCTTATACTTAAGACGCTATGGTATCGCTGAATTCCAACATAAATTATAAATTGTGAGTAGCTACTACAGTGTATTTTATAAATATTTATTGAGATCATCTAGCTGGGACGATGATTCACGTATCTCGGACTGATGGGAAGGATACGCACAGTACTTCGTAAAATGGGATAAAAGATACTGTAGCTCGTTTGATCATCATATAGGTATAGCGACGAGATTATATTGATTTCATCTTGATCTAGACGTCCTTGTCCGGGCATTCTAGTGGATGAAGTAATCAGAAAACCAATAAGGCCGCAGTTAACGCATTTTTCACCGTACCGAAATCGATGACAGCATCATACTCGGTAACACTAATTTCATTTCGAGTATTTACGAGCGATGTAACACAACGCCTACTTGGATCGAACGAAACGAATGCATTCATTCGATAAACGACAAAAGAGGAAATAACGTTGTCCAAGCGAATTTCTACATTGACATGCATCATTTAAGGATTACTTGTTATGAAACGATGACCTACATTTCCTGCGACGCGTAATTAAATACGATCGATCGCCTAATTAGATGTTCCAATGTAAATAATGAGGAGAAAGAGATAGCGCCGCAATTTCCCGCGATTTACACAGTTCGCTTCTTTTTGCCCCCGCGCGAGCACTCTCGATCGCTTTGGGAATTGCCGGCTGCGCACCGTCCGCGTATCGATTATGAGTGGCCTAATTGCCGGACGCTATTATAAAAATACTCCCGGGACGCATTAATTGTTTTTAACTAACTGCACATTGCGCAGGGAACCGATCAGGAACGATCCGCTCGGTTTATTCGTTAAATCTTTAATACACATATGCATATGTGTATGTATATAAAGTATACATACATATCATATAAATTTATATGTATATATATGTACTATATATCAACAATTTTGGTTAATTTACAGTTTGGTACAGATGCAAACTGTAGACGATCCGATCGAGTAGAGATTCGCGGTGGATTCGCGGCTCCTAGTTTCATCGAACCGCTATTGTATTTATTTTGCAATTAACAAATTTACGTCCGAGCACCTCGCTCCGATGTAAATTGCGTTCTACTCGAAATCAATCATTAACGAGAACTCGTTGATTAATAGCGTTATTACACCGACGGTGTTCGATGAGCGATTCCAATGTGATGGCTAAGTAAACTGTTTTGAGATAGTTTGCTAGTAACCAGTTGTACTGTGATTGTGACTAAACTGATGCTATCTATACCAATCCAGTCAAATACAAATTTCAATCAGATTCACACGTTTGATATTCTCAGTTAGCAGAAGCGAGTTAGCAGGAATATTTTACAAGACAGCAAAATTCAGTCCAGTTTCTATATTAATCAAGTATCACCTTCTTGTGATATTCGTTCTGTTCGACAAAAGAATTCTGGAGTAATATTCACATAAAGGAGTGAGACAATTTAATATGATTTCGAATCTTCAATTTTTGTCACTATTATTACGCGTTGGTTAAATATATAATTTGCAATTTTGTTTTAGAGCAAAACAAAAATCTTTTAAAAAATCGTTTCGTATCAATCTGCCTTAACAATAATTAACTTCGTTCTAATCTATCATCATAATCGAATCACGCTATAATTATACAGTCACATAGAGTAAACACAGTGCTATATTAGCGGCACGAAAAATTAAATTCGCGTATCATTGACGCATTCCATCATTTAGCAATTCCAGTGCTAGACACTTTTTGCATTAGAGGAAGAGACCAGGGAAAGCAGAGAACACAAGTGCAATGACGAATGCGATAACGGACGAGTTAGTTCGTCTTCCTCACTTGATAGATTAATAGAAAAAGACACGGAAACGATATACCTCTTGAACGAATACCAAGCGATATGCTCACACGACCAGGTGCGTTTTCACCTTCTCCCATCTCGCCACTCATCTATCCCTCCTACTTTCATTGGTGTTCTTTTTGTTTGCAACACTGGCGCTAAGGTGATTATGAAAGCCCAGCCAGGTTAAATTACTTTTACTAACGTTAACTGTCGGCTTGATGCGCCGATGAAGATAACGCTTACGGGGGTTTGTTGACTGTTCAGGGAGGGTTTCCACGCACCTGTCGGGTTTCCCACAATTTTGCTCGGTGCTCGTTCGTTACAGACATTTCGAGTGGGCGCACCACCCGGAAAAAGGGGACTCCGTTCTCTTGCATCGAGAATCGTTGGGGTCCATTTAATGCGATTAGACCAACCCCGCTATCATCATGGCCTGTTTGATTCGCCTTTTTGCTACGAATCTCGTAATGTCTTCCTTTCTTCCCCCTACCTTCCCTTTTCCCCTGTACACTCTTCCCATCACGATTCACCCTTGCGTTTCGTTGTTTCCATCACGTCTTCATCGACTACGCCCGTTTTTCGCGATTCCGTCTATCTTGTTTTTGTCTCTTGAATAGCGCTAATGGCCGAATCCTACTTCCCTTTGACACATGATGTCCCTTGAGCTTGCCTCAGTTACAGTCGCGTTGGAAAACTGTTCAGTTTTCATTGCATACTGCGATGAAAAGCCTGCCTACTGGACAAAATTCCACTACTCGAAAATTATAGATGATGTGAAAAATGTTTTAAAGATATCGTGAGATTCAAATCTCATACTTGATTATTTTTACCTGTGTATATCTTAGATTCATATATGCACTCACAAGATAATCATTATACACTGATTTTTTGAAACAACAACAATTATTTTATTTCCATTAACGAGAACTTGTTGATTCATGGCGTCATTATAGCCCACACTCTGTTCAATGAGCGATTTTGATATGATTGCAGAGTAAATTGTTATGAGATAGTTTGTTAGTCTAAATTCTCTCCTTTATGCACTTGTGGCCAGTACAAAGGAATAAGTATAGTATGTTAAACTTAACATTATTAATATTAATTCAGTAATTGACAAATTGCAATTTTGTTTTAGAGCATAAGGTGTCACCTACGGACTCTAAACAACTTTGAGAATTGAAATGAATATACTCCACCTTCTCAACAAACATCTCTTATACATCATCCAAGTTGTAATGTGCCTGACATAAGATCGAAAAAAATCCTTGTGTATCAATCTGACTTAATATTAATTAACTACATACATTCTCCTCTATCATCATAATCGAATCACGCTATAATTATACCGTCACATAGAGAGAACACCGTGCTATATTATCTGCACGGAAAATTAAATCCATGTGTCATTGGCGTATTCCATCATTTAGCAACACCAGTGTCAAGCATCATAAAGATTCTTGTTTCCAGGATTGCAACGGTGCGGGAATAGCGTTCCCATTTCTCGCTAATAAAAAAATCAGTAATCAAAACGCTAGATAAAAGATCGATCTAGGTCAAAAGTCCCATTTTTTCGTTTACGATGCGTAATTTGCATTATTCGGCAGCATGTACCTATGAACCTAGTGCCCCAGATTGATCTTTTATTTAGCGTTTTTGGCTACCGAAAAACCCCATTTTTGTATTATCGAGAAATGAGAACGCGAATCCCGTGCCGTTGCAGTCCTGGAAAAAGGAGCCTACTGCCTTAACGAGTTGTCTTTTTATTTGTTTCCTTTTCGTTCGTTTAGACGTGATTTTTGTAGCCGATGGCGTATCCAGTTCTCTCGAGTTCTAATTGTTACAGCCAGATTTAAGCAGGCGCTCCTGGAACTGTTGGGACTGGCGCGCATCCGAATCTAGTGGAACAGGGTTGCGACTATTAATTACAGTGTAACCTGTAGTTAATTACACGTGATTCGAAACTCGGCGGCAGAGCTACAACGGCGCGCTAATGAACGCAATAACGGCTGGCCACGAAGAGATCGAAACACGCCGGGAAATCGCGGCAAAGAAAAGCGGGTAGCCTCTATACACACTTGCTCGCTTGCTGGCTCGCTGGCCCGTCTAGCTCTCTTCTCTCGTTGACCCAATTTGACGGCAGACCAAAGTTACGGCCGACCGGAACTTCCTTTGGCCCGGGGACGCTTCGTCTGTCCTGGCAAGGGGACTTATTTACTTATGCATTTTAACGAGACAAGCCTGCACCCTGCATATTATATTATGTAAAACCGTATTAGAAGATGCACGGTGGACCATACACACATAGAGCCCCCTACTAAATGTAAATTATTTAACGAGTCGTGGTGTGGTGCATAGTGGAGGCAATAGAACCTAGAAAGATCGCTAAGAGTTTCTGTCCACGAACAGGACGCTCAATATCTCACAAATTGGCACTTGCTGTGCACTTGCATAATGCAAATTTATATTAGCAAGTTTGTACATTTTTGTAGTTATCGTCATCTGTAGTTGGTACAAGTAATTTTGTTTGTGCGATTAAAAGCTCGTAGATTACAGTTTAGCTTCCTTTTACGATGAACCATTTTATATTCAAGAAAATAGCATCATGAAATTTTTGGTGCAAGCTATACTGTATGAGATGTGAGACCTAACCATACCCTCTCGGTGGAAGGAACTTTAAATGTGTTCTTCATAGAAATAAGTTTCGTTGAAGCGTACAGAAGGATAGTTAATTTAAGTACATAACCTGAAGAAATTGAATCCATCAATAAGAAATCCACTTATCAAACAGAAATAAGATTACCATTTTTACAGTGAAAATAATTTTGATATAATAATAAATACCTTTAATAAATAGTAGTATCTCTTTTACGGCAGTAAACAGTTTATAAGTCTTCGTATATCTGCCTTCAAAGTATCGTAATACATATATTCAACACTCATCCGTTCCTCAACATGATTATAAATTAACGCCAATTACTTAATTTTCACGATCCGACTATAAATTACGTATACGTATCACATTATTGGTAGCTCCGAGAAGGTTTTCGCAGATTATCTAAGTTTGCAACTCGCTTCCTCGCTATGTATGCTTTCCCTGATCCGTGATCAAGTTAAAGAGTCTCAATTACACAGGAGCTTGAATATTTAAAATAACATAAGTTTGCAATGAAGCGGTAGAGGTAAGGCAGACATTGTACGAAACGTTTGAGATGAAAAAAAATCCAAGCTACATTACAATTATTATTAATACTAACGCGTTTCCTTTTTATCTTTGTTTAACTATATCCGTCACTTTAAATAATATCTGAACTTACAACTTTTTTAACATTCGCTTTTGCTTCGTCAGTTTCATCTTCTCTGCAGTCTATTCAGCTCTAAAATTGCTTAATTTATATCAAATGATTATATTTCGCTCAAAGCGGTGAGCACAGAAGACTGTCAGAGAATTGTGACATTATTTTTAACTTTTTAAAATGATTAAAGGAAGGAACGAATTCCTATTCAATTTACGTTTCAAGCAATCGAGGTCGACAATTTCTTTTTTGCACAAAGATTCGCAGTCTCCCGATCACGAAGCAGCACACCATAATAGAGGCCACCAGACAATCATAAGAGATTCGACCTTAAAAGATCCAATTTACGGAAGAGGACTCGGCAAGAGTACACGATAATGTCACAGTGTGATCAGTCCAAGCCCATTTTTCTCTCCGGCGAGCTTCAGTATTCCGCGGTTAGACGCGGCAGAGGTTCACAAGACTGTCTCAGGATCGATTAAAAGGATCGTGCACCCTTCGATGGCTCATTTTCGTCCCTTCCCTTCTATCCCCTACGTTCGCGTTACTCGGCGCACTTTGTTCCTCTTTCCAACGCGCGAAAAGTAATTTAATTACTTCTGCGAGAAGATACCGCGGCACGAAATAATACGCGGTCGTCTGGCCTGAGCTTTGTAATTTCCGCAGAGACTCTTCTCAGCTTTTGCATAATACTTTCTGGTGAGTGGTGCTCGGCGATCGGACGGCCGTTCGACCGGAATTAAACGGGACACGGATTCAATGGAATCGATAAATAAGAGCCAGCCCGAGGGACATTAACGTTCCCTTAATCGCTGACGCATCACCGATAGACGGTTTCCCTTCCTCTTCTTTTCCATTTTTTTTCTCTTACTCTTTCTCTCGTTTTTCTGTTTCCTCTTTTCGCAACAGGTATTGTCTTCGTCGAACCTTGCAGAGAACGAACGCCGATCGCAAAAGCCTGTATCGTTAACGGGGGATTGTTCAAGTTCCGCTTCTAAACACCGATACACGCTGCTTTCAAAGTTTCCTGGATTATCAGAATGTTGACTCTATCGTGCAAAAGCACCAACGGTGAAAAATCCAAACGGCAAAAAATATGAACAAAATGATTTTGGATTTACGGTGGCTCCATTCGATGTTCGATTTGCATTTCGATTAAACATTTTGATAAGTCCACAATTCTTTTTGTACACATTTAGACTACATTAAATTCCCAACAAATTAAATATATTTTAGGGATGGACTCGTTTTCAGGATTGCATTTATCAATAATTCAAAGATGGGACTTTTCAGTAGTCAAAAGCGCTAGATAAAATTTGGTGTTTCCAATGCGTTAATGTGGAAAAAAGCACTGTCCAAATTTATACGGTGTCCCAACCTCTACTACTTCACATTTTATCATTCACATTTATTGGCGCTAGATTTAATTTCATACATTTCTTTCGACCATCGTATTTAGACACAAAGGTATAAGTCACGCCGTATACGTATCCTGTTCCCTGATTTTAATATACGCATTCCTGAAGCACAAAAGTTTCCTCGGCACAATACGATGTCATAGACGGCAAAATAGAGTGGAATCCATCTTCCGGAACGGATTTTTTCAACAATACATCGTATTATTCGCGTAAAATACTTCCTTCGTGATCGGAATACAGTTTATCCATTAATTTATACAACGCACAGCTATCTTCAGGAATAATTTGCGACAGTCGATGACATTCGTGCCGCCATTGCGTCAATTCGACGAAACAACTTTATGGTTCTAAAAATCTGTATAGGACAGTATAGGATATTTCCACGATAGTGTTTTGTTTCTCTGCTGTCGAATAGGATGGAACATCAGGAACATGCACGTATGAGTTAAGTCACGTATACGACACACCAGACTGCGGAAGATTACTTCAACTGTCGTCTTTCTGAAAAAACTAGTATAATGTAGGACTCTATTCTTTTCGTTTTTAACAGACAAGGGTTGATTCTTTGGTTGGGATTCTTAAAAATTTTAGATGAAGTTGAATCTTTTGTTACCACATAACTTCCTTGACGTAAACACTATTATTAAAATTGTGTTTGTTGATTATCGATCGTAAGGTAGTTTATAACAAGAAGTATAGATGATTTCGGCGCAAAGGTTCGATCAGAAATTAAATTAAAGCAGTCGTGCTAGTTTGGTTAAAGTTTCAAAGTTTCGATCCCAATATGAATCCTTTTCAAGAAAGAAGAAACAACTGCGTCTGTAAATTTTTAAAAGAATTTTCAATATTAATGTACTGAAAAAACAGATTTAAATACTGTTAGTAAAGCCTGATTAAAGAATGTAACTAATTTAAGCTACATCTTCCAAAGTATTCTCAGAACCATGAAATAAATTTAAACAGAGTTTAAGTACCGGGAAACGAGAGAGAGAGAGAGAGAGAGAGAAAGCAAATACTAGAAAATGGAGTTTGCCATATTATAATACGATTAATTCACTCTCAAGTAATACCAATTTTTCCTAATTTACAATGTTGCGATAAACGATTTTCGATATCCGACAGACCGTTTAGTCTCTCTGTGCGCCTGAAAAAGCTTTCTAGAATGTTTTTTAAGTTGAAACGTCAACCAACCCTGCTAAACCGATCGGACGTCGAGAACGATGAATAATGCAAGAAGAGCGTGAAGCCAACTGTTAATTGAAAGCAACCGAATTTTTGTTCTGTTGAATTCTCCATCAGGGTGCAACAGATCCTCGAACGTTTCTTACGTTCTGCCGCGATTAATTATGCCGTTTCGCCCTATGTTTGAGCAAATACGTAACGCGTGGTTCCTCGCAGAGTGTGCGAAAGTTCTTGTCGCTCTTCCACTCTCTTTCTTTCTCGCTAGGACTCGGAATAATTTCCCTTTTTACCGACGAATGTTAACCAAACCAAAACGTCTAACCACCTATTAATGTGCAGAATTGCGTTATTAAACTATATTACGCGTAATTACCTCGCTGCATTCGTAATTCAAGAATCTTAGGTTTCTCAAGCTTCAAGAATCTTAGGTTTTTTCAAAGCTACTTATCATTTTAAATTTATACGAAAAATAATTTTACTGTTTTACTGGTCGTAGTGCTTAAAATAGAAGGGATTTCGCCGAGAGGTTCCCGCACATTGGCCGGAAAGGTTTAAATCATGAATAGAATTTCATTTAGTTCATATATCAAGGGATTTAAAACTTCCACTTCCATATTATATTTAACATGAGGACTGATTTTATAAGCAAAATAATATTTTCCGTTATTGCGTGAAGGAAGAGAAGCAGGAGGGAGGCATAGAAGTAAAAAGAAGCAGGAGAAAATTAATTTTACTGCATAGAATTGTGGTGCAAGATAATTTAATTTTTTCTTGTTAAGTATTAAACTCGGTCCCGTGAGAAAAATCGGTTGAATCCCTCCTTTTGACGTTTGCTGGCAACGAACAAGCTTGGTTTCGCAGGGACACGAGTAGATTAGAGCTGACCTAGGTATAATAAAACATCGTTCATCGACAATATTCATCGCGACAAAGGGCACCGAGTGGACCCACCATAACTTCGCTAATTGAATAATCTGCGTTCCCTTCCGCCTCTATTTTCAGCGTTCCATTTCGAATTAACGCGTTACGTAATTCAATTCTGCCCCCTCAGGTACACTTTTTAATCCGGTTACGTGACGAGCGACGACTCCGCGCCTTACAAAATATCACGAAAATCAAATTCTGGCTTCCGCTGGAAACGTGACGGCATAATGCGAGCGGCGGCTTAAGCGGCCGACGGTGACCGCGTATCGCCCGCGTATCGCGGCTAACAAACCTTCTGGCATTTAAAGCAAATGACACGGTGTCGTGAGAAGTTAATGTATGCACATCTTGGACGAATCATTAATATAACCCGCAATAAGGGGGGCCTGATTCAACCGAGGGTAACAGGACGTCTAACCGATCCTGCGGACGATCCAACATTTTTTGTTATCTGAGGTAGGCGTCACAAAATATCCAGCTTACAATTTTCTACATCGAACGAACAATTATCTGTAGACTACAGTTTTTTGTAACGCATGTTTTTCATATACCTACCATACATACTAGAGGTGTGCGAGATCCCAGGAATTCCCGAATCCCGATGTTTGGGTCAGGATGGGAAGACTCGTATCAGGTCGGGCTGGGATTCCAAAAATCTTCGGGTTTCTCAAGAATATTCAGTTTTCCCGTGAATTTTTTCGGGATTTCTGATACTGCACGGAATACGGTTTTCAGGAAACCCGAAAGTTTCAGGATCCTGTACCGATCCCGAACATTGTTCCCGCTCCCGTCCCGTCCCGCTCTCGCACACCTCTACTACATACATATACAGAGTAAGACGCTATAAACAGGTCACTAGAATAGCTCACTTGCTTTTGAATATAGAAGAAACTGTGTCACACCACTTGGTTTCGAGACGGTCATAATCTGATGTTACTAATTTTATCATAGGTGGAGGCGTCAAGGACATACAAAGGACAACTCCGTTTTTTAATGCAACGATTTGATTTTGAATACAACGATTTATCGTGGAGGTCAGTCAAGATCAACTACAACAGAAAATAAATTCGTACAAACTAATACGTTAATAATAGTACCAACAACATTCTGGCTACATTACACGTTTACTGAAAATAATGGGACTAAAACAGTCAGAAATGGGTGCGGATTCACACCGCATCTCGGCAGCGCTGGTTGAAAATCTGTCCCTTTGTTTCTGCAGGTAATAAGACCAAGGTAAATGAAAATGATAATACCGGGCGCTTTATTCAGTATAATGTCGTTCCATCGGAACCCACGTGCCATGTATCCGTTCTTAAAACCCACTTTAGAAACTCTGAGTAAGTTTACCCGAAGACATAAGCGCGCGACAGCAGGGGGTAACTTGTCGCGAGTTTTCGCAAGCACCGGTCCGGAACACCAGACAGCAAGTGTGCACGATGATTGTCTCTGATACAGGGAGAGCACATCGTCGTAAAAGAAGCTGGCCGCGAGATAATAGAAATACTTTTCTTCCCGGGGTCGTAATCCTTCTTCTTCTCAGTAGATTGAAACGACGCGACGACGACCTCATTGGTTGCGGCGGTGGAGATAAGTGATCCGATGGTGGACAAAGAGTAGAACAAGGGTCAGGTTCGCGCGAGCTATCTTTTTCAGCAGGCTGGCAACGCGGCTTCATCAATTTCAGCCCAGGGACGGCTTTCCGTGCTTCATATTTTCTTTCTTGCGTCACGTTCTTCGCGCTCCCCGTCGTAACGTACCTCTCAGCGCAGAAAATTAACGTCGTGCGAACACGTCCCAGGAACCAGTTGGTAAGCACGGCGTCCCAGTTCGGCCAACACTTACGTCCAGCTGGGACGCTTATGCAAACGTATCTGGGTCAAGAGCCGAGGAGCGATTTCCGGCCCCCACGCCCCCGTTGATTTCTCATGCACATGAACCACTACTGACCCGCTATTTATTTTAATGAATACCTCCTCGTGAATCACCGTCGCAACCCATTTGTTCCAGAAGAGGGGCACTTGTTCAGCGATTCAAAATGCAATCAGAAATGACGGATGTCGACTCAACGGTGCATTGAATTTCATGCAAAAATGCGAATTAATGTTAAAAATGAATACATACTGCGAAACAAAGTGTAGATGTTCAATAATTATTTTATATCGCCCGTGTCCACGTATTTTATTTTGTCTTTTAATTTTTATATATTGTTATTGTTAATACCAGTAGTGAGGGTATCTCCAAGGAACAGGTTGTTGTACTCTTGGTTATGTTTGTCGATAACACAGAAAAAACAAACCCCCAGCCAACCAGACTATAACGTGGAAGTTATGCAATTTCAAAAATGCATGAAACTGAATGCAAGGGGGACGCATTCCAAACGACTTTTCTTTGATTTTCATCACAGTTCCTCCACATGGTAGCTAAATATATTGCACATTTGAGACCGTTGTAGCCGAGCCCTTTACAATCTCCAGAATTTATACCTGTATCTCTTTATACGTTGTTCGGAGAAAATTATTACAGTCTTTTGTGCAAACTTTCGCGGAAATTATGAAGTCCACTGAAAAGACGAAAACACGTTGTTCTTCGAAGAATAATAGCGACGTCCAGGACATTCTGAGACTCTTCAGTATGGAACAGTGAATCATTATACCCATTTTTTATTGGTTGAAGTTTTACGGTGTCGTTTTTGGGGAGGTAGTTTTGGCGATTGATTTGTTTATATTTACGGCGTGACAGGCAAATGTCAGTGGACAATGACTGTAAAGTGTCTAGTTGCATAATTCTTAACATCAATCTTCAACACATCTTCAAGAAACACGAAATTATTTCAAATAGTTGCGTTTGTATTTAGTAAGTGGAGCCGGTCAGATATGAACAGTATAGGTTGAAAATGAAAATTCAGAGTAGCTTTTTACAAAAGCAAATTGCGTGGATAAGTAATTACATAGAAGCTCTTTTTCAAGTTTAATAATTCTAAATTTTTGTTCAAATATTGCTCCGACTATGTACCAAAGAGTAAAGTATTAACTAATAATTATCTATTGAATCATAAAAGCATAAATAAATTGTACTGTGATTCCCCATCATACCTCCCTTCAACTACTTTGTATTATTTCTGTGTTACTAAAAATTGTTCAATTTCGTGAATCTTTGTGGGAGCTAAAACATAAACTAATATTTATAAGATCTACAGGCAAGATTGAAAATACCAATGGCACTTGCTAAATGCATGGAGCCTGGCACAAGAAAATTAAGTCCTCGTGTGGTCAACTCAAAGACGACTGAGTGCTCGGTAATAGCCTCCCCAAGGTTCGGCGAGGTCCAGGAAGCCATAAGGCTGGTTCCCGAAGGATCAATCAACTTCTGGTAACCCAGTTTCTGCTACATTCGACCAACATTCAGCGGACACTCTGCACATGCTGTTCGCTTTTCTCATTAAACAGTTTGAACAAGGTAGGCGGCCCGATTCGAGCTAATTAAACTCCACACTTTTTGTCGCGGCGGTTCTCGTGGAAAAGGGAAGGGCACAAAGTTGATCAGATATTTCTCTACTGGCGAATTTTGACCGGTTGTGAAAGCTTGGAGTCTGTCCTCGTGGCCGATGGATAAACGCGAGGGAAAAAGCCCTCGGCGAGGGGTAACCGGAACGGGAACTCTACAAAGTTTTGCACTCTCGAAATAGCAGCTCGATGTCCCGTAGGATCCTCCAGCGGCCCCTGTTATCGTCAGTCAAGTCGACGACGTGGTTTGAAACGACGGGGACACATTTTTGCGGGGATCTGCAGAACGATCCAGGTGAAGCAATATCGCGCTCCACTCCCGGGGAAAACGAAACTTATCGCCGAGTGGCAATAATAGCTCATTTCGCCACATCTCTGCTCTCTCGCGGAGCGCACGAAAGAGAAACAGATTCGCAAGAACAGGAGGAAGATAATGGACAGAGAATGGAAACGCCGTGTGACCAGCAGAGAATTCTTTTGGGTTTCCAACGGAAAATTCTGCGAAGAAAATCTTAGCAGCAGTCGTTTCGAGACGGGTGCATTTAGCTAGCTTGATCTTAACCGTAAGTTAATACTGAGTTACTGTTTGATTGTCGGAAACTGTTTATCTTATTGCTATAACATTAACAATGAAGATATTCTAGCTGCAGCTATGATAGCATATAAGTTAGAACTTCTTGTATGACTAATTACTAAACTGCGGACTTTTAAGCGAAATAAAAATTTTATTTGTCGACTGTTACACACGGCTGCTAGGAAAAAATTTGTTTCATGCTTTAACCATTTTAGTGAGTGCAAATAATGTATAGGTATTCTCAAATTTTTTAATACTTTTCTACTGTTTTAAATCTCATTTTTATTATAAATGCGAATAAAGAACAAGAACAGAAGTAAGTCCAAATTTTGAAAATTCTTGTGTATCGTTATCAAGAGATACAAATGCAATTTTTCACGTCTGAATTCTTTTTGAGTTATAACAGTAATAATTCATCTAATAACCGACTAAAATGAACGAGGATTGATGTGAGTGTAGAAACAGTATAATTCCGTTAAACATTAAAAATAAATTTGCGCGTAACTGGACTTTTCATCGTATAATGAAGTATTGAATTTTAAAAAGCTGTAAAAATTTAATTCTCCGAAATGTTCCAACACTGGCGAATCTTTCTACAGGTAGTTGATTCAACATTTATAGCATAATGTAGTACATTTTCTGTTCAGTTTTATTAACATTGAACACCGCTGCACAGCCTGGAACCATCCCGAAATGCCAGAGAACCGAAATTATTATTTACAATTCTGCTGTTCGTTTCATTTAACTTAGTTGTAATGGGATTAATAATACTATTTACGTATTTATATAAATTGTATCGAATTTCATTTTGATATCGCTCGTGTTTCCACAATTATATTTTATTCTATATTTGTTACATTCAATGTTTACTTTTAGAGAAATTCAGAGTTGTGCGTTCTTTGTTTTTGCGATGGCAAAGCCGTAATTTTAACTGCTGATCTAAGTAACTTGAAACAAGTTAGTTCGAATGTCAATTAAACGTGTATTAACACTTTTTATGTCCGAGTACACCGTCGTGCGTCTCATTAAAATTTCTCATACGTTTTCTTTGCGTAATCAGTCTGACACGGCCGATTTGTTCCCATAAATTTTGACAGTAGTTTCATTTTGTGAAATGCAATCTCAATCCGCCAAAGAGATACACCGACATGAAAATCGATAAACGGGAAATACAAACGAACCAACGAACATCGAACCATTTCGACACATTTCAAAATATGGTGTGAAGGAATGCATGCTTGCGAATTCGAGCCCAACACCAGAATATTCGACTTTTCCTGGGCAACATGATGCTTTTCTATACCGATTCGTTTTAACCTATCAATCGATGCTGTACCACCGATATCATGTGGTCTATTGTCCAAATATAGATGGAATAAAAACTTCAAACGCATATCCACGGAAATCATGAAGGTAAGCTAATCGAGAATTGATGCTGTTGATGCAACCGCGAAAACGGATCTGCAATCACGGATCCTCTTGCCTCTATGACAAAACAGAAAGTATATATCTAGAAAACCTTTAAATCATTTGAGTTTTACTTGTTCCGTGCCGTATAGTAATTCCTTTTATAGACAACGTTTCATAATCTGTATTAGAATGAACATATGTATACAGTTCTATTTACGAAACTTGTCAGAATTTTACTGAAAATTCTTGAAACATACAACTTCTTACTAAAGAGAACATTCAATTTGTTTTAATTATCATAATAATATTGAAGACGTATCTTTTACAGATCTAATAAAAATTTAAAAAATCTAATTTTATATTACTGTAAATAGCAATTGTTTTATTTTTTCTACGTGAAGTATAATATATACATTATGCATACACGTAATGGGATTAATTCTATCCACATCAACATTTAATGTTATCGTTGATTTAAATAGAAACGAGCGAGGTAAAAATTTGGACAGTTGACTTAATGCAGAGGAAATACAGCGTAATATAATTAAACGACGCACAAAAAGAATCACTGAATTCCCTTCACTGATAATCGAAAGATTTTCCGAAATTTCGTCGGTGCTTGCTTGTAACCTGCGGCTCAAAAGAATTGGAATTAAGTATCGGCTTGTAACCGAAGTTCTGCTCGTTGTGTTCGCGTTCCCTTGGTTGCAGTAGCCCGAAAGTGGCGGGTTCCCGTGGCAGCGGAATTGAAAAACTTGTTAAAAGATTCAGACGGGTCTTGTGTAAACAGGGTTATTACGTGGGAGGGATAAATTTAAGTATTAGAGCTCGCTTCTCCTTCAATTTCCTGTCCACTCCTTCGCTAGGGAATCGCCTGGTGTTCGTGGAATTGAAAGTCCTGCGCAGCCTCGATGTATAAGCTGTGCATGGAAATAGAAAGGTTCGAGGTTTCATTTTAACTTGACGCGACGTAACTGCAAAATGTTAATATTTTTCCTCGAGAACGTCGCGACAATGTAATTTTTTCCAAATCGAAGCCTAGAAACTCTTTGAGGCAATAGGAGGTCCTCATTCCACATCTTATGACACAGAAGTTGCAACGAGCTGAGGAATGTCTGTAATATTAGAGTCTCGACAGAACACAATGGCGAATATACACTATTCGACGGGCCACTTCGTTTCTGTCAGTTTGTACAAGCACGACTGCAGTTTTGTTCTTCAGGGAATATTTTCGAGAGGAAAATAAACCGTGTCTCGTACAATTCAGAATTCCTGACGAACCACAACGTATAAACAGTGTAACACAATTGACGGTAACAATGTTAATCTAATTTTATTAATCATTTAAAATTTCTGTTTAATTTTAAACGACAAAGAAAAATCATTTTTCGTACATTCATTATACTGATCGGCATTGTTCCCACATTTCTTTTTTTAATTTATAATTTTAACTATAGTGGTTGGTTTAATAAATAGCTTTTCTGAAATAGAATGCGAATAAAATTTTGTCGAATTTTTATGGCCGCTCGTTATACAGTTTAAATGCAGTAAATTCGGTCTTAGATCAGCGAATAAATTCGGCCAAACTGTGCAAAATCAGTAGTAACCGTCTGGAAGCGATTTATGCGCCGAAATTATCGAATTGCAGCACGTCCTATTAAATCATCGATGCAGATCAGACACGTAATCAGCTAACGAATTAAATATGCGTGTGCGATGTATAATAAACTGCCGATTGGTATCGAGTCGAACAAAATTTTAGCGACAATTTCGGTATCATTTCCGGTATCATTTTTGTACCCCTCGGCTCATTACGTCGCTAAATTTATTTTTCGAAGGCGAATTAAATGCAATGGACGGGATCAGCGCGGCAAGACAGCGACTAACGAGGGAATTGTTGGGTCGTTTCAATTTCCACTATTTCGACGGTTCCTAACAGTTCATTGCGTTGCCACGCTTTTATTCCAATCAAATTGTTAAACTTTTCCATACCCTTTCCACTGGCAACCATTCATTCGAATGTGCACGCGGTTTGTTTGACTGTCAGCAACAAGTAAATGCAATAACATTTCTACATTCTCATTGTAGTACAACTTTCTGTGCTACCAATGAAAAATAAGTTTTTATTGCACGGCATTTAACGAGAAAACAGCTGTTGTTGTATATAGTTTAATAATGGAATGTATACAAAGCAAGAGTAAATGCGAAATCTATAACTTATGTAATTTTAGTTGTTTTTACTTGAAAGAAATAATTTATGTATCCCAAATGCAAAAAGTTTTTTCTCAATCAAAAGTCATTCAGAATCACAATACCCTGTGAATAAACCGCTTAAATTTTCAGTGAGTTTTACGAATGCTAACTTTGCGGTAAATGAGCTGACACATTTCTAGAATACAAGGTGCTAAGTTCCTGAGGTGTGGTAAGATCAATGTCTGGCGGGCGAACATGATCGACACTTATCCGATATTCTTGGTTGACTTCTGCCGGCGGCTTCGATTTAATTAAGCAGAAACACTCCCGATAGAGACACCGAAGTAGCGTGCGTCGCGTCTAAACGCGACACAGTGAACGCCCCCGGGGTGACTCTGCCAGGTCCGTGTACAGCAAACTCGTCGTTTTGCATGGAAAGACAGACAGCGCTATTGACCAGCCACGCCAGTTGTATGTCACTTATGTGCGTGTACACTCGACGTTTTATTAATCGTCCCTTCTTCCACCAACAAGGAGCTGTCGCAATTGCTAATCGAGGCAGAAGGCGAGTCAAGGCAGAGAGCCTTAACGAAAGAAGCTAAAATAGTATAGCAAACGGTGGCAAAAAAAGTGTCACTTATGTGCGTGTACACTCGACGTTTTATTAATCGTCCCTTCTTCCACCAACAAGGAGCTGTCGCAATTGCTAATCGAGGCAGAAGGCGAGTCAAGGCAGAGAACCTTAACGAAAGAATCTGAAATGGTATAGCAAACGGTGGCAAAAAAAGGATCGGTAAGATAAAGAACAGGAAGGCGTGCGACAGGTTGCATGCTCTGCAATCAATTCGATTTTCCATTCCCATTTTCCAGCGATCCCCATTTTTCCGTTGGCCCGTCCACCCTTTTCTCGTTTCGTCAGAATTTCCGTAGAACCGTTGTGAGACCCGGGACGACTGCCTCCCACTAGGACTCGTTTTGATTCCCTGCCCCCTATGTTCTGTATCTCGGAAGATTGCGAGCTGTCTGGAAATTCGCTGGACGCCGAGATTTCCTTTTCTCTCTCGTTTTCTCTCTTTTTCTCCTCTTCCATGTACCCAGCCCTTTCAAGTCCCTTTTCTTTATCGATTTCGTGAATCTCGACAAGCCACGTGCCAGAAGCTTTCTTAGCGCATGAAACGACCCGTGGATCGAGGCTCGAGTGAAATAAGCAGTTCGCAGTGAAGGGATCGAACCAGGCTACCATACCCTGAACCCAGTGGATCAGATTCGCAGCTCGATAAATGGGGAACATGCTAACTTTTCCGGCACAGATATGGAAGAATTTCTTGGCGAATATTAAACTCGAATCAATCGATGCCTGTCTTCGTGCGCGAAAGAGCGGACGCTTTGCATGCACAAAAGGGATTGTTTAAATGGAATGAAATTGTTCAAAAAATAAACTTATGGTTTTAGTATGTAAAAATAAAAAGAAATGGTCCTGCATTCAGCCCCTTCTCTTACGACTACTTCGAAGGTCTCACATTAAAATGTACTATTTATTTCATTTTGTCTGATGCTGTGTAAATATACATTGATGAAAAATAAAATTATTTCTATTGCTGTAAAATCAATTACTACATTGGGTAGGTTGCCATTACATTTGTTATGAAATTTTTAAAATAATTAAAGTTTGACGGTCGAAACTCGTAACATCTCTGAGACACCACTTTCAGGCAAAAGGTTAAATATAAAATGAAAATCACTTCTATTTATGCATATAACACATCAGCAAAGTTTTTACAGTAACCTACCAGACACCTTGTATAGCGTAATTAATTATCTCGAAGCTAGCAGAGTTTCCACCTCCGGTCAAGCTGCCTCTCGCAGCTCTAATTGCAATTATTCTCCACGCGACCGCGATTGAAAGTGTAATATGCAAATCTCAGCTAGACGGGGGACTTACGTTCTTTTCAATAAGGCTAAAGACGGTCTCCGTCTTCAAGTCTCGAAAGAATCGTCTCGGTGGGACGCGGCTCGCTAAACGAACGGTACCTCGCCGATTGACTAAAAACTGATTTGCATTTAAATTATAGGTCGTCTACCTACGTAGACGGGTTTTAATTTATCCGCAGTCTGAATCCGTTCTCCGGGTTCCGCGACGTTTTTGCCTTTGAATATAATCTTATCATCGAGAACGAGTCGGAGAATTCGTAGCGTCTTCTCCCCTTTAATATTCATGATTTATTGTAGGTAACTTTCAGGACCTTTTCGACGGTCTGCTCGCAAACTGGTCTGTCCCCAAGCTCTTTCGAAAAATGATTCCGTCGAAACATTACTTTCGAGCATCTATTGTTGAGGAACATTATTGAACTGATAATAAATTATTTGTCAAGATCACGGAAATGTATCTGAATCATTCTTCTCAATCAGACTTCTCAAGGTCAACATCTAATAACATTTCTGCTGTAGACTTTCTGATTCGTTGAATAGCATTGGCAATCGGAAAAGATGGAGCCGAGCTTTGTGAAGGCGGCGTTCTTTGTAGCCGGTTATGTATTTTATTCGGTTTGCAAACAAGTCACTAACGAAATGACGGCTTTGAAAAATGGCCATCGCTGTCGCATCGATAGAACAGCGCAAATTGCCAGACACAAAGGCTCCCACCCGATAAACTTGTTATCGCATTGATGTTTCTCCGTTGGAGCGTATTATTATCGGTCACTTTGTGCCCTTTTCGAGCTTTCAATTGAACGAGGTGGCTGAATTCTGCGAAGACTTTCTTCGGCCGCAAGAGACCCACGGGCGAAACACAACGCGGTTAGAACGAGACGTGTGCTGTGGTCGCGGGCCGAGCACAAGCCACAATATAAACCAAATGTAACGAACTTGCGAGCTGGCGAAACGTGCCGAGTGTCGCGACGCCCGGCTCTGACCAGGAATTGTTCACCGACGAGTAGACGATAAGACCGACCGTATGAATAGAGGGATCCCTCGGGGTGCTGGACGATAGAAAGAATTCCGGAGACAAGGACAAAATTACATTTTTTCCCGTTTCATTGGTAAACAGCTGCGCTTACGAAATGTTCCTAGTACAGGCCTGGACCAGATAAGTATTCACGAAAAGGGAGCCACACCCAATCTCGAGTATTCTTACCCTTTGCAGTACGATTCGTTTTACGGTTACAGCGATTGGAACTTGTCTTTCGTTCATGTTTCTTGGAAAAAGAAGGAATTATTTATTGTATGGCTATACAGTGTCTTAGGTGATTCTATCTGCAAAAACAAGCAAAACGAAACGAATAACAAAAATGTCGGATACGAGTGTCCTAACCAGAGTCGCTGGATCAGGGAAATTGACTTGAATTGAGGGCAAAAAGTTGCCCCCTCTTTGCCAGTACCGGATCAGTCGTGTGACATTGTGACACATGCACAACAGAGACGAAACGCGTCATGTGACTAACCGGCAGCGTGGGAAAGTGGCGTCGTAGAAGGGGAAGGTAGAGTAGGGAGACAATTCCTAACAACGAAATTCATTGAAAAATGTATTGTAAAGATATTTTAGTAATATTAACCCCTTGCCATATATGCCATTTTCTTTACAGTTACAGTGATTAAAACGTCTGTATCCCTAAAAATGTCGTAGAAAGGAAAAGAAAATTTACATATTTTATATGGCTACATTTATTTGAATGCTTAACTATTTATTACGAACGAATCGAATTTTATTTCATCTAAAATGAACCGCGTAATATTCATATTTGTTAGACTTTGCTAAAAACCTTCATCACGAGTCTGGCTCGTCAAAATACGGCAAGGGGTTAACACTATGACCCATTTTAGAGTTTTTATTTGAAAGTTATTGAAATTGTAAAGGTGTTTTCATGACAATTTATTGAATATATTTTTTGAGTTCAGTATATATTATAATAAAAATCACACGAAATGTAAATAAATTTAATCTTGTTATTTTTATAATTTTTGTTGATAAATCAACAACAATTTGGCCCGTCTAATAGGTTTATTGTTTCCGTTTGTATGTTTGAAGAATTGAAGTTCAAGTTGAAATAATATGAACTACAAGGTAGTTGATGAAGTTTCTTGAAGCCGGAGAGTGTAACGGACACTTTTTCGACAAACTGCAACCGAACTACAATAGTTTCACGAGCGTGTGACACCCGACGGACTTCGCGTCTACGGCGCGGCACCGTCGGATTCAACCTGACACGAAGCCGCTTTAGTATACGGAGCACGTCAACTCGGGGCTGGACGATGTTAGTGAAACGCGGGACAAAGCACGACTAACCCCGCGGACAAACACAACCAGAAGGTCAATCTGCGTGTCAGAATTAGATCAAAATTTAACAGCAACACCATTCGAGGACGAGTGTTTCAATCTGGATCGTACACGACGAAGTTTCGCTCAGATTTTAAGACGCGTTCAGCATTCGGCATTAGTTGCGTTGACGCTGTATCGACGTTCTGTGTTCGTTGAAAATTTATAATGACTTCGATAGGATCTTCGTTCACTTGTTAATTGCACTGTCCAAGGACCGAGCACGTTCTCCGCAAGCAATTAAAAGTTCTTTGTAACGAATGTTGCAGACAACTCTGATTTATTTAAGAAACCAGAAATCTTTTAATGGACGTAACGAAATTACAGTCTTTCTAGAAAGTAAATGTCAGTGGCAGATATTAATTCGAACAGGAACGTCGGTTCTATTCAATTACAATGTAGATTACTGAAATGTCGCCTTATCGGACGAGTTATCAATTACTCGATCAGTTTCTGTTTCCGGGGAATGGTAGTTGAATTGTAACTGCATTAAGAACGCAAACATTGTAAGGATGATCAAAAGTACTACGTTCACTGAGCTATGCCTGAAAGAAAAGCACCGTTTGGAGGACCCTTTACTTTAGAAGAGCATCGACGAATTCATTCGATTAATGAATCAGCTATAGAATAATGAATTGAAAAATTCGTTAATCCTTATTGATATTATTAAGTTTCAACGATTCTATGTCCGTTTTTATGTTAAAAGTACTTTTTGTAAGGAAGGATCATACGAAAATGAAATTAACATTTGTCGGTTACCATTAATAGGTTTTCCTGTAAAAGTAATGCGTTAACTTTGACATGTTGCAAGGAGGAAACGTTTCCGAAGGAATGTAGAAATGTGCTGGGTAAAAGATCGAGTTCTTAATGCAAATGTACACTTTGCTTTAAGCAGCCTACAAACTCAACAACCTTTTGAGCACTTCCCAGTCCCGTGATTGCGCAGGGTAGCGCGCAACACGTAGAGAAACTGCTATCAATTCTTGTAATAATGCCGTTCGGATTGACTGAGCAGGTTCTCATAACATTAAAAGAAGTGAAATTACATATTCGCGCGTCATTGTTTGCCGAGTAGCCTATCGATTAACCGCGAAGTGCCCCGCGTGCGTGCCAATTAATTACCCGGCAATTTACTCGAACCCCATGCCGAATTGTGCTTTTATGACACGAGAAACGCCTATTACGCTCCGGAAAGGAGGTAAACAAGGCACAATGCATTCCACGGCCGATAAACAAAAACATCGCATGGCTAAACATGTCACGATGCTACACCCCGCGACAAAACTATAAAACGTATGAAAAAATAAATAAAAAGTGTATTCTTGTAAGAATTTTCTTCTTCCTTCAATGCGTAGTAATACTCTACATCAGGCACGAACTTCGTCGCCGTTATTGCTTCGCAACTCCCACTACTGTGTATCGATTCCCCCACTATCAACTATTTCACATTGCCGCTACCGTGCTTTGCCTCGCGTGACTGCGAGGATACGACCTACTACGTATATACAGTATTTTATCCATATAAGTCCCCAGCACGGGTGTGCCGAGGGACATTTATGCGCCAGGGACAGTGTTGTTTAACTTTTGCCGAACGTAGAGCTCGAGAGGCCTCGGTCGTCGAGAAATGTAAACATAGCTAATCCAAATTTCCAAATTCTTTATTTTCCATTTTTTTATGGGACTTCGTTGACCATATTTGTGGCATTCTTCTAATTAAAATCGGACAATTAATATCAAATTATAAATTTTATTTGATCCTATGTGATAAATATAATAAATACAATACGACTTATATTATAGAAACAATAAATTATCTAACATATTGTGTCATATAGGGTCAAATATAATTTCCTTATACGTCTTATAGTTTTGTCGCGGGAAGTACGTGTAAACTTTACGCAGTGGTCCCCGTGGCTAGTTACGATCACGAAGTCGATGAAACTCTTCAGTAACTCTGATGTGTTAATCGTGGGCGCAGTGCTGTAGCGATATCTGAACACGCACGGTGAAACCGACCGCTTTCAGGTTGAATTATAATTAATAGGCGAACCGCGGCTCGTGCGATCGCGATCGCGATCACAAGCGACGTTTTCATCGGACGTTTCATACCTTACCGTTTACCGGCCGGAATCTGGCGAATTCCTGCTGCGAAACGTGCCAGATGATCGTGTCGCTTTCATTAAATGAAATGCATGCATTTCTGGCTGACGGTAAACGACATACACTGCTGCTGATAACACTGGTTTTAAGTGCAGGCAACATTCATTTACAAGGGATATATACAAGTTCTACAAAACGATTTTGATGGAAGTTACATGAGATAGTTCGTGGAAGCACGTTCGACAAATGCGTTTCTTATCAGCCATCGTCCACTTTGAGGGCGCGAAAACAACCCTTAATGTTTCAGCGTTAAAAACTAGGGGTTGAAACAGTTGTGGAACTTCTTAACCGATATGTCAATACCTGGGTATTTGGTAGTTGGAATACATTTAGTAGTTGGGATTTGTTAATCTGTGTAACGCTAAATGTATTTCGGTAAATTTTCATTTTATTTTTAAGCGAAGTTTCAGTTTTTGACCAGTTAATATAATTCTCTTGTTTTTGTCTATCGAAGAATTTCAGATGCAAATTCGTAACAAGTAAGCTGCAGATTTCAAGTATTCATGGAATTTTTAATTTTCTAAAACTCTTCTAATGAAATGTATAACAAAGTTTAATGAAATTTTCATCTTGTTTGGAATATTATAGAACTTCTAATAGAGTAGAAAAAAGTTTTCTCGCCTGCAATTTCAATAAATTGATACATACAGATTTGTTTCTGAATAAATCTCTGTAAACTAATGAGAAATATATTATAAAACGTTCAAACAACTTGAACTATAATTTCTAAATAACTGTAATCTACATGTTTAAGAGTTAACAGAAAGGATAATATGGGAATAAAATAAAGGATAAAATTCTAACTGGTGAGTGGATGGTGTATTTTGATCTTCCAAATGGAGGTATGCTTTAGTAAACCTATGTTTTGGCTAGGACGAATTAAGTGAGAAAGACATGGGAAATTGCAAGTGCGTGTTTGGCTAAAATTGCCCTGTCAAGGGTTTCGCTCACGGAGGTCTCGAAGTGGTATCCGATGACACCTAAATAATTCTGAGACCGTCGTATCGCGTCGAGTGTCTCTAGCTATTGCAGTCGGTCGTGTCTAATTCTCATATTCGGTCTGCTTGAGACCGAACACAACTTCCAAATTAACTTATGAATTCCCGTTATGTAAATTCTTTAGCGTCTATTTGGTGCTTCTACATGCAGATCTAGTAGATTCGAACAAACGCTTTTATACAACCATAACGAGGTGCACCGGTTGTTTGGATTGTAAGATAGAATCGTGTGACGTTTCACATCATACATACGTACATATTCAACGATCGGAAAGAAGAATGAAACAGCGTTCTTCAAACACAGCATACAATTACTCTCTGTGATTATAAGGAAGTTTAAAGCAACTCTACGTCGTGAAATTGTAGAAATAGAGGGCGAGTTATTGTCTTCGTCCTTTTGATTACCATTCTTGCCGCTTATTGCTTCGTGTCACTTCAAGAATAATATCTCAAAGAAGAAGCCTCTTTACCGTAAAAAGAATCCATTACTGGATTATAATAAATATGCATGTACATGGTAAATACTTCTTTCCCTATCCATATTTGATTACGCCTATTCTGAATTGCCTAGAGCAATGAAACAGGCATCACCAATAAATCTTCATGCAATATCATCAATTGCAACCAGAGATGCAGTAAAATTTTTTATGTTATTTCTTCAATCTCACTTTCTCTATATTATTAATAATTATTTATATATAATTAATAGACAGCCGTGGGTGGTAAGCAGGATTAAAAGGATAATAATTTTCTATATGGACTGACGGGCTTCCTTTTGTGAAAAATTTACAACCCTGTATACATATCGGTGGAAAATAAAATAATTTGCATTGTTTAACAGTTAATAAATTAATTTAATATGTTTAAATAGTTATTATAAACTATAGATAGGTATTAGATGATTGCAACGATACAAGCGATTACATTGAAAAATGACAGATTTGTTATTTTATGAACGTTTTACGAACAGATAGTCTCTGAAAACCAAGTACATACTTTTGCAATTATCCAATAAATAAGCTACTTATTTTTAAAAAAGAGGTCTGGGTTCGGTAATTTTTTCGAGAAAAAAACTCCTCAAAATTCTATATATCTAAGACTGCCAAACACTACCTCTTTCGACAATCGACACTTATAACGTCTTTGCAGAGACCTGGTTTTAGAGGAGGGGGTTAGTTCGCAACTTCTAGTGTTCCTTGATGGAACACCTCAGTCAGGCTTTATCTTCCAGGCATCAAATATCCAATTTCAATAGCATCCTCCGGAGATCGTGTTAGAAAATAGTGTCACGTGTTTCCGTTGATAATTAGTCTGTTGTTTCCACGGGATTCAGAGGAAGAAGGATCGTTCCACGAGCCTATCGAACCGCGAGGATAAGCCAGCGGCAACTGTCAGATTTCGGAATCCCGGTCTCTCCGCGGTGCCCCGTAACAAATTGCGATCACGTTACCAAGCAATTTCTCGTGCAGCGTGGATCTCCTCGCGGTTCGAGATAGAAACAGTCGTTCGAGATAATGCATTCGCACGGAAGGTGCGTGCACGCGAGCTGGCACACGCGACGAAACGCTTTTGTGCGACCGTTCCACGCCAGAACAATAGACGGGAAAGCGTCTGATATCCATGCTTCGTAGACTAACGGGATGACGACAAAGAACGGGCTTCCCAGTCATAAAGGGCGCCGTGGCGATGGCTACACCTGGGCACCTGCAGGATCACAGCGTAAATCATCATTCTGCGAGAACTAACCCTTAAAAGCTCGTCAGAGAGCTCACAATTAGAAGGCAGGAGTGTTGAATTTTGACGAGGCTGCCTATTTAATCCTTCCACCAGCCGCTGGTGAATGTCAAGTAACGATAGGACGCCACGACGCAGCCACCGACGAATACCGAATGCAGTTTTCGCATATATTATAATCCTGATGTAACGTACGCGTACCCCAACACCTACTGAATGCTGACGTACGCGCACGGATTTTAAAGGACACGTGCGACGCTCTACTGATCCTTTAATCAATGGAACTCGCATCCGGCATCCGGTATTCCATTCTTCGCTTATAACGGCGTTTTTAAAATCTCTACTTTTTAACTTTACATTTGAGTTCCAGAGATAAAGTAATGTATCTAGACATGTGGTGAATGATTCGAGTTAAATGAAGTTTTTTTTTTAATTATTGCCTTATGTAGGTTTGAGTTATCGAGATTCGTCCTTGTCATAAAATCTAACGTAATTTGCACCTTTAATTAGGCATTGCTTTTTGATTAGGGTGGTAGTGCTATCTTGCTTGTATTTTGATCAACCATAAATGCTACTAGGGTAACAAAGAAAACCCTTGCGATGTTTAAGGTAGGTGGGATACTCTGTATTTGAACAATTTGTTTCGAAATTGAAAATCTTAACGAAAGAAATTTGCAGATGGAAAACGACGGAGCAGAAATCTATTTACCACGACCGGAAATGAACGGAATAAACACTGGTAGGGGCGATTCCATGTCTGACTTATCGAGGATTATTATGGAGTTCCGACTTATCGCGGAGGTTTTGCGAGCCCGGCTGCAGTGTTACCGAAGATTAGAGGGTATTCGAGAAACGAGTAGTACTACGTAATCTGAACGAATTTACGTTCGCCCTAATACTAGACGAGAGCAAGAACGCAATCCATGTTACTGCCATCGCTCGCGCTCGCGGAAGATAGAAAATTGATATTTATAGGTGCCCCGAGAAGACGAGACATCGGTTCGTCCTTTCATTTCCCTTCGAGGAGATACGAGCGGACTTCTAACATTCCACGGCAATTATCTCAAGTTTCCATTTCCTTGTTCAAATAAAGGTTAAGGCGAAGCCGAGGTCCCTTGATTTTTAATCGAATTTCAGTGTCTCCAAATGGGATTTTTACTCCTATGATATTAACTCTGTTATAATATTAAATCGTTTCGAATTTTAGCATATGCAAGAGGAAAGCGGATGATAATTATAGAGTAAGAAAAGTTTGACAAAATAAGAGACGTTGAAATGTACTACATATATGAGACCCATAAACTCTTGGCTAACTGAGGAACAATTATCACACGGTTTTTCTCAGCGGGTCTCAATAAGAGAGGCGCAGAGGCAAACAGCTTCGGGATTTTTTAGATGTGAATACGGGCTGAGTTTGGCCGTGTTGAACACAGTCCACCCGTGATAAAACGTGCGCTCGAGGACTTCTATAACTCACAAACGAATCAAAGGTTCGGAATTCGGGCGCCAGACATCGCGGGATGTCACACAAAAACATAATTTTTCGACGGAAGACCTCGAGATCATGTTCGCGAGGATCTGAATAGCTCAACGTAGGCCCAGGATTCTACGCGGATGGTACTGCAACCACTGAAGATGTCGCGAGACATCCCAGGACCCATCGAGCCGCTCCTGCTAGGGACCGTTGACGTTGCTGGACGAGGTGTCGCGCAGTGAAGCCAGAATGAGGTCGAAACGAACCTCATGTACTCCCCAATTTACCCCTTCCACTATTCCATTCCAGCACCGTGCGCACGCGCACACTCCACGGTCCTCCACTAAGCCGTAGACTGGTCGCGCGGAGTGGGGGTACATTTCACCGTGACTCCCCTAATATGGCTACACTGCGTCGGCGGGACGATTCTTTCTTTAATAATTCTGGTCCCATGGACCCTCATCGGCACCTCTAGGTTGTTTGGCCTGGGCTCGATGTCCTTTTATTTTCCTCTGCAGAGTATTCCCAATGGTCCGGCGTTACGAGGCAGGCCTTGCGGTGGCAGCATTGGTTTTTCCATACTTAATAGCGAGTAAGTAGTAGGGCTCCCTGAGTCGCACTACGGTTCTGTAACTTTTCATCGCGCCAATCGGCACGACGTTTCCCAATTCTTACAGTCATAAATCTTATTTTCCGAGACGTCCCAGTGAGAGCGCTTACAGCTGTGATGTTCTTAATTAAACTGCCAGAGGGCGGTCCGGTCCTTTCGATTTTAATCTTGAGGTGTACTTTATAATCTTAAAAGGGACGTGGTTGTTTTGTACATTTTGCAATGTAGAAATAACAACTTCCTCTACTTTTGGCAAGCGTTTGAAATCAGATGTTCTATGTTCAATCTTTGCCGTACTAGGGTATCAGACTTAGCATAATTGGTAGTTAATGATGCAATAACTGTTTCCAATACCGTACCAAGCTTTTATCACGCAAAATCTTAAACAACTCTGTCCGTTATAAGCCCATAAAATTCGCGACCCAGTAATCATACGCTCATTAGCGATTTCTCTGTAACGACAGAGATACTAGGCTCCCCTCCTTCAATTTTCCTCTTCGTTACGATTAGTACAATAACCACGAGTCGACCCATTTGATCGCAATTTTCTCCGTCCGTTCCGCTCGTTTCGAGTAACGAGTTCAACTAGTTATTACGGTATCGCTAAGAGGGTGCGTTCGTTCGCGCGAGAGAGTATTTCCGAAACGGATTAAAAAATGATAATAG